>CM060277.1:11040335-11172592 GCA_030684275.1 Acipenser oxyrinchus oxyrinchus | reverse complement strand
AATGCTTCCGTCCTTCTGTACCAGTACGTCTGGTGCTGTCCCTGGACAATGTGATGCCACAGGGCATTGCTGGACTCCTTCCAGAAATGTAGAGGCACTGTGATGGGGTGCTGTGACAAAAAAGAATGAGTCTTGGTGGTAAATCTCCTCCCGACCTGTGAGGGCGCTAAGTAAAGGGAACAGAGTACCCTGGACTGCATGGCCTGACAATTCCTTCCCTGGGTTAAAAGGAAGTCGGTCGTCTAGAAAGGGGCACAACTTCGGTGCACTAACTCATCGACCGGAAGGGAAACGATGTGGCAGCCACGGATTGGAGGAGCTGTTGCAATCGTTTACCAAGGGGTCATGACTGATGGCTCAACTAGGGGACGGAGGACGTGATCTGTTCCTTTGTTAATGGTTAAGGAACGACCGGAAGGACCAGTATTGTGTGCATCGTATCTTGTGTGTTTTGTTTGTTTGTCTCTGATTGTTGCTATTTGTTATTATTAGTAAATGGCTAACACGTTCGGAGCTGTTGCCAGAGGCCAGCACTAACCTGGACATCACTGCACCTATATCACGATAACTTGTATTTGCACCACAAGAACTGGTGACCGTATTTGTATATTGTGGATGTATTAAGACTGCAAATCCGTTTTATAGAACAATGCAGTACAGATTATTGTGTATTGCCTGGGATTATTGTTTTGGTCACCAGACCTGGATTAAAAATGAAATCTCTTTTCTGATTATCACTGTGTGTTTCTTCATTGAGCACCGCATCACTCCTACACCTGTGCCCTGCAAACCACTTTGCCACAGATGCCCACCCCCTTTTATGTATTTGTATTGTATTAAAACCTCATCCCTATACATCTCGTGGAAATGTGGCTGGAGTCTTAATAAGGTAATTGTTTAATGGGTAATTAAGGCTCCAGCCACAGAATAAAGGACCCACTCCGGGCTCATAGGGAGAGATGGTTGAGGAGTAGAGAACGGGAGCGAGGAGGTAAAAGTAAATAGTCGAAAATGAAACAAATGCTATACGTGCTGGCGCAGAACCAGCATGATGTACGAAATAACCCATGACAGGAGTGGGTTATTTCCCTTATAAAATAGCTACATTTCTTTTTGAAAATAATTACACAAACTAGCTTTTTAAGGAAAAATAAGAAATATATTATGTATCCTTCCACTGAGAAAAATAGTCCCTGAAGATTTTGATTGTAACATATATTTTGTGCTTTTTATTATTTACCATAAACATTACATTGAATATTGCCATTTATAGTAACATTTTCGAGATTAAATAAAATGGCATGTGTGAATTGAAAGCAGACTGATTTCCCACATCTGAGGGAGGATTCATGGAACAGCCAAACACTGCACTGCACTGGCACTCAGTGGAGGGGCTTCCGATTGTTTTTTTTTTTTGTAGGAAATGATTCTACTCAGGCTTTGAGGCTTTGTGGTCTTCTAGAGAAGCTGCCCAATAATTTCTGAGTCTGTTTTCACACCAATGGCGGTAACCGCATAATTTCCCTATATTGTAAACCAGCATTAGATGATATGTGTACTAAATGACTTCCGTGTCAGTTTGCACAGTGCCGCAGTCCTTCCCGTCCGCAGCGAGAACAGTAGAATTCTATGCCAAACCCGACCTTGTTTAAAAGTCCAAAGGTTGTGTCAGAAGAGAGCAGGAGAGATTTTAAGTTTGTTTTAAATATGTTTCTGAAATTGGAGGGTAGTGGTGAGATGTATCTGTTGTCGAGTTTAAACATTGCATACTCGCTAGTCAGTTTTATAAGGCGATATTTAATAAGTAGATGCCGCTGCTTCATATATATTACATGCTGAGTAAGACTTGCATGGTGATTTCTAAGATGGTTTTTGAATAGTGTTACTGCTACTGCTTGCCTCAGAGTTTTCTTTGTTATGTTCTCTGACTAAATAAATACCACAGTATATTTGCCAATTTTTTCTGTAATTCTTAGTGACAGAGATGAAAAAAAGATTGTTGAATGATTTAAATGCTATTTCAGTTGTATGTTGACATTTTTACCTACAGAAACACTGTTTAGAGAATTGTTACTATTACGGCGTAGTAATATTTATAGGTCAGGTAAGTAAGTTGGTCTATGATGTCATAACCATGTGGTAAGAAAATTATTACCACACAGTCATGTGATCTTGTTCAGCCAATCACAGCACTTAATTTAAACAAGCCATTTTATAAACTTGTTTTTCTATTATAATTATTATTTGTCTGTTTTGTTTGGCCAACGAGCCGCTTTGTTTTGATAAAGTGTTTTTGTTTAAACTTTTCATTTATTAAATAAATGCGCAAGCAGTGCTTTTTCATACCCCAGTACTGCCTTGTGTGTCTATATCATCCGGGTCTGTGACGTCATCTACCAGCCATCATTGTGACAGGCAATCAAAAGGGTGACATCTTAACTGGCTTGGCTAAACTTCAAGTTGATAGTATATCAGCACAATATCTTCTCTGAGAGAGTAAGAACATTGTTACAGCTCAGAGTCAGTTAAACCCTGACCAGTAGATGAACTGCATCTTCCACCAAGATAGCTTGGTATGTTCTTTAGAGGTGTTTCTACAATGTTCCTCACAGCAGTTCTTATTATAAACTTTCCCAAATCAATCCCTTTATCATATTTTTATTTTAATAGTAATAGTGTCTACTCTAACCAGAACACTGCCTTCTCACCAGCCAGGTCAGTAAATAGTGATGACTATCTAGGAGGGAACCAGCATTCCTTCAGCCTGAGCCTGAATAATAAACAGACCAGGGTAGAATACTCCCCCAATATTGACCTGTAAAATAAAAAGCACTTTATATATGTAATGTCCAGCACCAAGACATACTTAACAAGCACATCCATTCCTAGCACAATGTTACCAAATTCACAGGCTATGATAAATATGGGGATAAATACATGGGGACCAGTACCAATTACACATTGACATGCCTATCTTTCTGTTATATACATCTAATTTCCCATAAAGCATTTGCAGGACAGATCAGCAGCTCCACTGAAGGAAACAGCAGGACACACCCACACTCCCAGCATGTTTGACCACATTCCAGTTCCTGGCTGAAGGGGCGCACTTTTCTGATTCTGAATTACATTGTCCCTGTCTTTCTGTTGGGCTGACCACTCTCTCACAATCTAGTGAATAGAGGCCTTCAGGTCTTTCATCCATCCTTCCATTATCATTAACCGCTTACTTCCTTTACAGGGTCGCGGTGAGCCGGAGCCTAACCCGGCATACACAGGGCGCAAGGCGAGACTACACCCTGGACGGGACGCCAGTCCATCGCAGGGCACCACACACACACTCACTCACACAGTGGGCAATTTAGAGTGACCAATCAACCTAGACAGCATGTCTTTGGACTTTGGGAGGAAACTGGAGTACCCGGAGAAAACCCACGCGAACACGGGGAGAACATGCAAACTCCACACAGACAGTATCCTAGGTCAGATTCGAGCCTAGGACCCTGGCGCTGTGAGGGCAGCAGCGCTAACCATGGGCAGAGTTGGAAGGACAGCGTATTGAACTGGAACATGTATAAAGATATTGAAACATGAACACTTAACTACACTTCAGAATCAGAATCTTTCAGTCACACATTCCTTTCAATGTCTTTACTTATTTACTTCTGCTATAAAGGGAACAAATGCAAATGTAATGCTCATGGCTACAATACAATGTCCCATTATTTTGTCTATAACAATCCTTTGTCACTAAATTTAGCTGCGGACAATGACCAGGACTTAGTGTCAGTTTGAGGAACAGGCGGATAACATGAGCAACATAACAACAGTTAGGCACATGCTGTGCATGCAGCTCAGCATATAGCAATGAAACCAGATGCTGAGTTCAGCACCCCTGACTCTGAAAGCATAAAGCAGGCAATGCGTGGCTGAGGTGAAATAGAAATGACTCATATGAAGTTACAAACAGAAATTAATTATTTATAGACATTAGACAGAAGAATGAGAAAGCCAATGCTACTCACAGCCTCATTGTGCAAGGCATATGCAGTGTTTAATTTTAGCATGTGTAGCGCTGTGACAAGAATGACAGAGCCTTGCTTAAGCAAACCACAGTATTTAAAACAGAAATGATAAAAGACCATCAATACAAAACATGTCTGGTGGTGTTGGCCCTGATGAAAAAAAAAAACAGTGAGTTGAGATCATAGATAACAGACAACACAACCACACAAATGCATATTGTACACTTTATAACAATGAAGTTAAATACATACAGAGCCATGCTGAAGTGACTGTAGCTCAGAGATGTGGCTGATTGAAAAGACCCATATGAGCACTAATCATGGACTGCCTGTATACCTTAGGTAAGGCAATCTAGCACTACTGCTAACTGTGGTCTGTGTAACCAGCTGTTGGTTATTGAAATACATCTAATTGTTTTACAGTATGAAAAGGAAACACATGAAAAACAAGAAATAACATTCCATTCATAACACAACAAATTAGATTCTCAAAGCTTTTTTCAAGTTATTTTGAAAGGAAAGAATACAATTTCCTGATAATTAATTGCTAAGTTGAACCCCAAAAGCTTCATATATGTTTTCTAACCTGACACACACTGTATATAAAATGATAGACCAGGAATGATTCAAGATGTAACTTCTTGTGTCAGCCCCTTTAAAAGGTTACCGGTATTTGCACTTTTATTTTGCAGTCCATTTCTTTTTTCCAGGCCTATGCTATGCATTTATGTTGGATTACCATTGCTACCATACTAAACTTTACTCTTAACTGTTGCGTATGTTACATTGTCTTCATCAGGTGCAGATCTGGGTTTCTTCTTGGTGACACGGGCAGTGTTTATTTCTGAGTAGGTGAGTGCGTCATCCTGTTGCTTTGAAGGCTGCTTGGGCTGATTCTGCAATAAATTAACAGATTGGACAGAGGTCAGGATGGCTAAACGGAACTAAACAAACTGTCCAAACAAAGAGATACGACCTAATAAAAGAAAAGGGCCTTTTATTCATGTGTAAATATATACCAGTAGCTGCACAATATCTTCTTGTTATACCCTATCCACATTACTAAAAACAATACCTAAACAATGTGCAATGTGTTGAAACCATGTCATTATCATTCACTTTGTTCACAGTCGTGATTAAGCATGTGATTATTATGCTATTAAGGTTGTGTGAATGAGGCGTTAGACACTCTCAAAGTTCCTCTACTCCATACCTGCTATAAGGTTCCAACACAATTCATACACTCCTCAACTGAGAGTTTTTACCTACAGCCTATTTACAGGGGAAATGTAGCCATTAGTCAATGGAACCCAAAGATGTCAAATGACCCTTTCCTGGTGCAAATTCAAATCACTCAACTCATTACATTAAGGTCTAAATGAACTTTATAAATTCGAAACAATAGCAATATAAAAATACATGGATTATTATCAGTG
The DNA here is from genome assembly GCA_030684275.1 of Acipenser oxyrinchus oxyrinchus. Lineage (NCBI taxonomy): Eukaryota > Metazoa > Chordata > Actinopteri > Acipenseriformes > Acipenseridae > Acipenser > Acipenser oxyrinchus. The sequence goes on along the minus strand of CM060277.1, from coordinate 11,167,131 downwards.
AGTCTGTATAGCCAGTGTTTTGTGTGTCTATTTAACTTTGCATGAGCAGATAAAGCTTATGTCATGGGCTTAAGTCAGCCCGGTTTGAAGAATGTTTGTGGTCAGGATTGATGCCTCTAGCAGTAAATTTTGCTTCAATAGAATGATAAATAATGGCAATGAATCCATTCAAATCTGAAAGAACCTGTATATGTGCAAGCAAATTGTTTGAGACATGTAACATATAGGACTTACCACCGTGGCGTATACAGCTTCAATCTGGACAGCAGGGTCTGGAATGGAATTGTATCAAATAGATTAGTTTCCTAGTTGGAATGGAGGTGAAAACAGCTAGTGACACACTATGCATTAGTAACATATATATATATATATATATATATATATATATATATATATATATATATATATATATATATATATATATATATTTGCACCAAACAATGGACTGAATAATGGAAGACTGCAGTAAACACTCACCCAGGAATCATGCTTTTAATATAGAATTGAACATGATTTAGGGACACAATAAATTGACACAAGAAGATGAAGAAGTCCCCATCATTTAAACATACTTCATTTGTATCCATTGTGGTGAAGAATGCTGTGCCCTACCTCGTTTGGATTGTAGCCACTTCAGCACTCCTCCTATCAGCAGTACCAGCAGCACAAGGACCCCAGATCCTACCCCTGCACCCAGGTATGGAGCTGGAACAGATCCTGAGGGATCCACATACAAATGGGATTCATTGTAAGATCCAGTTAAATATGTGCAAACAGATTCTATGATTCATTAATAACCTATTGACATAAAAGCTTGATCAAGATGTGTTCAAAACAAATGTAATCCAAACCTGTTTTACAGTGCCTTGATCTTGCAGTATGTGAATAGGGTACATACAGTATGCTCCACAGTGAAGTCATACATTGTTGGTTTTGAGCAGGTACACCAAACGCACAATAATCATGTTTTTCAGAAAGCCTAGTTTTTGGATGTAAGGATTGTGAAACTCTTGCCTATGTATTGTCCTGGACTTGTGGGGAGAGGCTGGCTTTTCATAACTCAGAGTGCAGCTGTGACCTCGGAGGGATGATAAAACCATTGTTTCTTCTTAATAAGCTGTTTTGAGCCTATGTACAAGCCATAATCAAGCTAATTAAAACTGGTTTAAGTTACTTTTGTTAAAAGTGACATGTTATAACTTTAGGTAAGTGTCATGGAACACATAATAACACACTATACAATTGGAACATGTAGGGTTTTCTGATAACCACACACCTTGTGTGGGGCATGGTACACATTGTTCCAGTTAAATGGTATAAGCTCTTATTGTTTCATCAGACTTTGTTCCTTTTCATTGTACAACCCGTTACTTATGCTTCCCATTTAAATGATGAAGGAAGCGAGAAATCATTGAAACTGTGTTTCTGCTGACATTTGTAAAGTGAAGAAGAAACGCAAATGTTAATTTTGAATGTGCTTTGTCTCACACCATGCATCATGCTAGGGAAATAAGACCAAATTTGATCAAGGAAATTACATATGTTAGCTATATATCTGTGCTGTACGAAATAATTTCTTGGCTCAGCTTAATGACATCTACACTGATGCCAGCTCAGAAACTAACATCTCTGTGCCATGCCAGCTCAGAAAAGAGCCAACATCGCCATGAAAGCTCAGCTTGGCTTAGAAAATAACATTTACCCTGATGCCAGCTCAGAACACCATCAACTGAGTCCTGTGTGTCATATCACTGATGTATCAAATTTGATTTGCTTTGTTCTTGTTTGCATTTTTGATTCCTGAATAAACTCTTTGAGATTGACTTTACCTGATGAAGATTCATTATTTTTAAGGATAAATAGAACCTCTTACATGGAGCTGGTTTAATCTGGTATGAAGTTGTCCATATGTACCAGCAATAATCACAGCTGTGACCATTCTGATTCAAATATAATTTCTGATATGTTAGTTAATTACTACCTTGAATATTGACAGGTTAATAGCTTACTTTTCTCTCTAAAACTCTGACTACTTTAAAATATGTGGTTTTATTAAGTTCAAGGAAACTTATAAAAAGAAAACTTGCCTATACCATCTGTCTGTTGGGTCTTGACAGATGTGGTCGGATTTGTCATATCTCCTGTGGGAACATAAGCAACAACATGTAGAAAAGCATCACCATTAGGCTAAAAAGGTGGCCGGCTGTTTAATAATTAACTGGAAATGACATTAGTAGAGTCACGCGACAAATGCGTAAGGGAGGCAGCACCTGTGTTGAAAACTGGAAGAAAGTGGGCGGCAAAGAAAGCTGTGGAGGATGTAAAGGCTGCCCTTTGAATTGGTGATATCATGGGGCAAGTTCAGCATGGAAGAGGGGGTCTTGGTGGTCTCAGTTCAGCTCCTCCTACATGGCACAATGTAGCCCCAGCTCAACGGAGGAAGCTGGTAGTCAATGAGGTGCAAAAGCAGGAGGAGAGGTTAAGGTGCATAAAGGCCATTTCCCAGGCCAAGCAGGGAGAATGGATGAGATGGGAGAGTGCGGAACAATGCTAGATTGGCTGGCAAGACCTTTGGTCAATGGAACACTGCAGGATCAGTTTCCTCATCAGGTCAACATATGATGTTCTCCCATCACCACAGAACCTAAACCTCTGGATAGAAGAGGATCCGTCATGTCCTTTGTGTTCATCACCTGCAACATTAAGGCACATTTTGACAGGATGTAAAATGGCTCTTAGCCATGGACGGTTTACTTGGCGCCATGACCAGGTGCTGCGATGTTTGACCTTAGCATTGGAAGACAAGTGTAACATGACCAATAAGTTGCCACCTGTTCCATCAAAACATTACACACAAAAGACAACATTCCTCCACCCAGGAGAGCAACCACTAAGAAAAGGTGTTAAAACCAATCCTCGCCCAGGACAACTGGAAGCTGCTAGAGACTGGAAAATGCTGGCAGATGTTGGTCAATGGCTTATTTTTCCACCTGAGATTGCCACCACTAACCTTCGACCAGCTATTGTCTTGTGGTCTGGATCAGCACGCCTTGTTCACCTGGTAGAGTTAACAGTGCCATGGGAGGATGCTGTAGATGAGGCATATGAGAGGAAGAAACTGTGGTATGCTCAACTAGCCACTGAAGCGGAACAGCGAGGATGGAGAGTCCGGTTTACCCAGTGGAGGTGGGTTGTCGAGGATTTGTGGCACACTCTACAACCCGGTTTCTCAGAGACGCCGGATTCAGTGACCAAGAGTTGTGTCGCACAGTAAAGAACTTATCTGAAGCAGCAGAGAGGAGCAGCAACTGGCTGTGGTTGAGACGGAAAGATTCTGGCTGGGGATCTCAAGCACAATAGAAAGAAAGAAACGCTGATGTACAGGTAAGTAAGCTGGGCTGAGTTGAGTGGGGGACGGAGGGGTGTGATGCTGGGACACCAGAATCACCGACGAGCCCTCTTGAGGTGTTGTGGGCTAGTCGACGAAACACAGAGGATGGAAGGTGCCCACTTGAAGACCCCAGAGATGTACCCTACTTAGCTCAATCCAGAAGGTTGTCATGCTGATGCGCTGGGGAGACCGCACTGTGGTTGATCCCCGAGCCAGCATCGCAGCCGTTGTGTGTGCTGATGCTCTAGGGAGGCAATAAGCTGATCCCTGGAGCCAGCATTACACTTCAGCCATCAACACCAGACAGAAGGATATCTACATCATCATATGGAAGGAAGCGCAAATGGATGGAGACACATATGGATCACATTAGTTTACTGTAAAGCTACGCCTTAGTTGGTGCTTATCTTGGCGAGAGCCGAGTTCAAATCAGCATGAAGTTTTAACATCTACTCTCGTGTAATGGAAATCATAATTCAGACCAACATTAATTTGATGATAATGATGTTAATAGTGGGAGATCTAACTACTGCCCCTATAATGTATAAACCTGATCTTGTGCAGATCTCATTCCACTTATTGAGCTCTATGTATGTTCAGTCACAAGCACAATCACACACTCTCTTTCCCTCAGTTTCTCCTCTAGGGGTAAATGAAGCTCGTTCCCCAGTATAGTGTTCTTGTGTGTTGAAAAGAACAATCCAAGACCAGTATAGTGAATATTCGTAATCTGTATTCATTCATTTATTAAACCTAAAACAGCATTGTGCTTCCAGCTTGCAACTGCAACCTTCCCTCTCTCAAAAACCCGGAACTGGAGTGACGTAACAATCAGCTACGTTACTTCACTCAAAACATGGACTGGACTCAAATAGTGCCACAGTATTACAACAACATTACACCCAGCCTTGGACGTCAGACAGCACTGGCCTCACCTCAGCGAGGACGGCTCTCCACTGAGACTGAGGAGAGCTCTTCACTCAAGCTTATTTCACCCATTCTTTCCCACTCTGGGGGTAAACGAAGCTTGTTCCCCAGTCTTGGAGGCATGGGCGTCCGCAGAATTCATTTTAGGGGGAGCAAGGTGTTTAGAACTAGTCGGGGTAACGTGGTTTTGTATCGCATAATAATGATCACACTTCTAAGCCTCAGACGTAAGCCGGCACAGGTCCAGGTGGCAGCAGAGATCCTTCTCATTTTCAGGTTGCGTTTCCACTTGTCTATATATATTTAATTCAAGCGCACAGAATGTGCTGCACAGTAAGGGGAATTTAAGAATACACTTTAGCTACTGTCTCCACTTCTATAGAATTATTTTAGTCACACAGGAACGCGTAGGAATAAAAGTTTAAAAATGCAGTCATAAAGTGTGATTTATCAACATACTTGAATCAATTATAAAAATACTTTGCAAAGAAAAACAACCACAACCAAGTAGAGCAGGAAGTGTAAACTATAATACAAAATATGTCACCTACTGACATATTGCAGTAGCAAAGTGCATGTTGAACACACTACTCCAAGCTAACTGAACTATTTAAAACAAACAAACACACACTTAAACACATGATACTATGATAGTAGCAGCACTGACACACCTAACTAGAGGTACAGTATTACTATCTTGTAAATGGTCAGCAGCAAGCTATTTAATTATATTCAGTTTAAACTTAAGCATAACTTAGTGAGAAAAAGTATGAAAAGGATTTTATTGTAGAAGACCTGAAAACAAGTTTCTTATAATGAATAACTATAGAAGCAGTATATAATAATATTATTATTTATTTTGCAGACACCTTAATCCGAGACAATTTACAGAGGCTAAGCTGTGAATTAAGCTGTAAATTAGGACCTCAGTTTCACACCTCATCCTAAAGACAGAGCACAAGGAATTTAAGTGACTTGCTCAAGGTCACAGAGTGACTCAGTGAATGAGCTTGGATTTAAAGCTAGGAACCTCTTTGTTCCAAAACCTTTCTTTAACCACTGGGCCACACAGCCTCCACAAAATATAACTATGAACAGAAAATAATTTAAAAAACTAATTAATTATTGTTGTAAAAACATTTTCAACTTAAGTGGTCTGCACCATCACACATAAAACAAAGCAAGAAAAAGATATTCACAGTTGGGCATTCACATTGTGAGAAATTTGATTTAATACACTGCTTCAAGCAAATGCATTTAAAATTACATGATTTAAATGCAATGCATAAAAAATAACTTTGGTAAAGGTACAGAAAGACATTTACCCTACAAGACCAACCAGGCAAAATGTTGTGCCAGTCCATTTAACAGGGTCGAAATTATTAAAGTGCAAAATTGGTGTTTAACAATAAAGCCAACTCATCCCTAACTGTGGTGGACCCGCCACTATAATTAACAGTTCAATTTATACTGTAATACCCGACACACTCAGATGTATAGAGTAGCATTTAATCTGTGAGTAAAAGCGCAGCATATTAAAGTTTACATTGTTATAAATGCAATAGAAAGGTAAAACACACACTGTAAATGTGCACATAAATCAGCTAAAACAACATCTGATGAAAGCCAATACTGTAAATGTGCCTCCATATTGACTCCGATTATCAAATTCAGACTAACGTACGTCAGCAAATACAGAGTAAAATTATTTGATCTAATAAGGTTAGATCTTTCTGTCCCTGTAGTCTGCACTACTGAACACACATGTTATTTCCCACCAGCAAAAAAAAAAAGGTTGTGCACAAGAATCCCAGGACAGTCCACCCTGCCTTTGAGCAGGACAGCCAGCTTGGTATCCTTTTGATCAGCTTGGTGTGCTTTACAATACAGCTCCCAAAACCATTATTTCATCACCCTGAATAGATGGCTCCTCTGTACGACTGCATACCACTAACTGAGAGAGTTAGGGTTACAGCTACCATTCACATATTTTTTTTTTTTTTTAGTAAATTTGGATTCCCGGGAGGGAAAGTGCCCTCTGCTGCGGATGCTTGGAGGTCTGACATACAATTGTCCATATTTTCTCTGCTCACATCATAAGTTGTTCCATACTAATAATGCCAGCCTAGTCTTTGTTTTGTGTTTATACATGTTTTGTGTTTATTTTAATTCTGTAAGAGTATGGTTCAGATTATAGGTCAGCTCTACTGGGGTTAATATTACCGTCCTGTACTTCATGGTGAGTCCTGTCAGAATGGTTTCATTTGAAGAAACTACCCCTACTGTATGCAATTATGGTTAACTCCAAGTCAGTCATTTTAATCGTGAAATATGTTGTCAAATACGGTCATTTAAATCAGAAAACTGAATTGAGAACAAAACAAACACAGACTTGCCTGTCAGTTTCTGTTGGGATGGAGTTGTCATATATTCTGTGGGAATATAAACAACAACAATTAGAAACTAAAGCTGAAGTGGCAGTTTCTCTAATAAATAATTCAGACCAACAATTATTACACCGAGGGATTCTGATGATCTCTTCAGATTCATGAACTGCATGGAAATTGATCTTTGTCATATTTCAAATAAGTTTAATGTCTAATTGAAACTACATGAGACACAATGGTTAACATTAAAGGAGATTCAGTTCTATCTTCCACCCCCATACCAGCTTCAGAATATATCATAGACTATTTAATGAATGTCTTTGTAGTGCTGTACAGCAAACATTAAAACAAGTAAATAAATAAAACTATTTGTAAATTACAGTAATGAGTAATATTAGAAAGCTAATTATGATTTTTTAAAGACCGGCTGTGTTATATGGCAAACAGTAAGTGTTTTCTTATTATATTTATTTTCCTTTACCATATGTACCAAAATTATTTTTAATTTTAATTTGTGTTAGTTTCACCTTACTAACAATACTGAAAAGAAGACTCACAAACACCTTTACAGATGCTGATTTTCACAAAGAGCCCTCATCTGATGACTAAAGGGGTGGCTGTACAGTTATGGCCAAAAGTTTTGCATCACCCTATAGAATTAACTAATTTTGCTTCATAAAGTCGAATTAAACCTGCTAAATAATGCTATTTTAACTCATTGAACTACAAACCGCCTTGTAGTTTTGCATATACTTAATGAAAAACTGACAACAATTTTAAGATTTGACATTTCGAAATGTAACATGAAATACTGTACTACTATTATGGCTTGCAGAAGATATTATTTTGTAGTTTCTTTATGACATGATGTCAAATACAAGATCTAAATTATGTTTATGTATATTTTTTGATTATGTCTAAATTGTATTTTCTGGATAATGCAAAACTTTTGTCCATAGCTGTATGTGCCACTGTCAAATAAATCGGCCCCACTGTGACACAAAGTATTCAGCTCAGTCCTTACCTGTCACATGAAGGTAGACTGGGCGATCTGCGTTTGCTGTTTGCTGAGTTCACAAGCTTCTCTTTTCCATAGACACAGGTGTAGTTTCCAGTATCACTCCTCTTAACATTTTTAATGGAAAACTTGACAGCTGGTTTGCCTTTGGGATCGGGTTGTGAATCGACAAGGCTTCCATTTTTATACAGATGGAAAAACCTCTCTTTTCCTGTTACATCTCTGAATTCAACTGGTATCATGCATTTAAATGATACATCCATTCCTTCAACTGCACTCTGTTTGTCTAGCTGAAGTATGAACTGATTGCTTGACTCTGAAAATACAGTTTAAGTTAAAAATATGCCTTCAGAACATACCTAAAAATATTCAGTAACAAACAGTAGAGTTTAACTAATCCAAAACCTGTTCCGATTACTGATTTGATCATAATCTGTACCATATTAAAAACACCTTCTCTAGTCTCATGTTTGATATTTTTTTAAGTTATAGTTGATGATAAATCAGTAATAACCATTTGAATAAAACATTCAGAGACAGCTATTTTATACATTCTCACAGAATTATAACATTGAACGTTCTCCAGCCGATATCAATAAGCATTTAATTACCAGAGCATGGTTTGGATTAGTCTAGTGTATGGGAAATTTAGCTTAAATATTTTTAATACCATTTCAAGACTAATTTCAAGAATAATCAATTGACTGAAGGATCACTCTATTATTTATATATACTTCAAGTTTGTAAAATAACATTTTTGAATGATTTAGGCTCTAAAAGTAGTTGTTACAAAAATGCATTTTTCCTAATCCACCTATTTAAGAACAAACCAAGCAATTTAAAATGTGACTTTGTTATTTTTCATATGAAATCAGTTAATTTCCTTCTCAAATAAATAAATAGATAAATCATTCAGGTGTTTGGTTTTGTACTCACCTTTTACATTGAGATAAACTGAAGAACCATGGCTGATGTTTTTCACATCTCCTGGATTCTCATTTCCATACATGCAGGTATAGTTTCCAGCATCATTCTTTCTGATGTCTTGTTTTATAAATGTGACAGCACCCATTCCTCCGGACTCCGGCAGTGAGATGATCTTCTCTCTGTTTTTATATAAATGGAACCAATTCTCCTTGTTCTCTGGTTGTTCTCCGTGCACAGCCGCTATTACACATTTGAATTCAACCTTCTCCCCTTCCACTACAGTCGTTTTACCAATCTGAAGTATCGCTGTGCGAAGTGGCTCTGTAAACATATATTTAAAAATGAAAAAAATGACAGATGAGCGAGAACAATCTGTTAAGCAAATAAGAACATATGAACACTTATTGAAGTGAGGTTAAATTTTTTTATACACATTTGACATTCCATGCCTATAAATATGTTTCAAACATGATGTTTTTAGAAAATTAAATAAGACCATTTGTTTTCTGAAAACTCCTCTTTTCTGTGTTCACGTGATTTGAAACATTTAATCCAAAAACAATATTAGACTTTTTGTTCTGTTTCATAAAAGTTATTAGTAAAATGAAACCGGGAGAAAAGTTTATATTTTTCAGTGACAATGTATGAAAAAAAGCCATCTTCACAAATGCTACAAAATGTCATTAGTTTTAAAAACACATTTATTGCATGTAGTTATTTGAAATGGGCCCTAGCTCAAGCATGTAGGAATAATAACAGTGATGTTATTTGGAAGTAAAACACAAGGGTGCAATTTACAAAGACCTTTACTCCAAAACTATCATTTGCACTTCTTTCTGAAAAGAGAAAGACATCCATTAATGTGAGAACACGAGAAATAAACAACATAAGAATATCTAAGAATTCAATGCCTGAGTTGTTTATTTCAGGTTGAGTAACTTCATTGTGTGTGTGTTTATTCTAACAGGAATAATGGTGCTGAAGACACTTCAGAGTAAATGTCAGATTGAATTTCACCCTTAAATGTTACTCATTCATAATGCAATCAAGAATTAAATCATTGAATCTTATTATGTCAGCGTGTCAGAGACACACATACCTGTCGAATCCAGCAGCACGTCTCCAAGTGCAAAAACTGAAAAACAAATTCATCATTTTACAAATAAGAAAACGTTAGCTTCTATTTTCTTTTAAAGAATAAAAAAGTGAGATTTGGTCAAATCCAATGTGCGGGAGTGTTGTATTTTTCATTGTGACATGTGCTCTCCTCTGCACCTCTGATAAGACTAATCAGGAGTGCAGATATTTCATTGATTCAAATAAGACAATTAACATTTCAAACGTACACCCATAAAAAAGTTATCAAACAAATAATAATACTTACGAAGTATGATTGAATGAATACCCCAAGGCATATTGGGAAGCTGTCCAATGAATCTCTGAAACTACCAGTATGAAGTTCCTCTGTTTGTAACACAACTAAACATGACAGTGAAAATTATTATATCAATACAGTAATGCACATACGACAGCACCCTCCCTCACTGAAAAAGTGTTTCCGTTACACATGTAAAAGTTGACTATTAAAGTAACCAAAGATCAAGAGCAATACACAAATGGTATTGGTCCTTCAAAGCCTCTCATTGTCATCATCTAAAGACCAGGTAGTAGTATTTTCTTTATAACCTCAATGTATTGTTCATCTGCATCAGCTGAAAGAGAGTGAACTTATTGTAAAGAATGAATGAACAGATACTAATAATTCAAATGATAAGGAATAACATACAGCAGCCTGTAAATAACTGTTGAGAATTCCATCATTTTTTCGGATACAAGATAAACACAACAGAGCTTTATTTCACAGCTTTGAACATCAGTGTATCATTAATGATGTTGGCACTGTTTAGTTTTACCCATCTTTAAGATTTATACTGACGTGCTATGAGTGTCTTACATCTTCAGTCAAACTGCAAAGGATCTTAACCTGAGAGACTCTGCCTCTGCACGTTTTTGTCTTTGACTTTCTGCTCCCACACAGTCCCTGTTGAGTTTATGCCATCTTCTTTATGGGTGAATCTTTGCATCAACCCAACATCACATTTGTACGGCTATTTCTGACCAGACATGGGTGCTCCTGGTTTTGGGCTTTGCCAAGGTGTACAAGACAGCACAGCTCTGTTTAAAACCTCATCAACAATTCTCATTGAGCATCAGAGAATCTCTGCTTCCTCATTCTTCTCGATGGCTGTGTAGTGTCAGTGAGTCTCCTCGCAATGTGCACTGGCCATTTTAGTGAAAGCAATATGACGCTGATCAGTTTCAGTCAGCCTTATGTATTGATGCAAGTAAAATTATTCAACGTGTTGTCACTGGAACAATATTTATACACAGTTGTTGTTTTTGTATATAATAGTGGGCCATTGTACACAATGTATTTTGTAAAGATTATACAGAATTAACAAAATAACACCACTTCATCAATCTAATCTACCTTTTCTCTATTTTTTAATTTCTTTCTTTTTTATTTTCTTTCTTCTTTACTTTTTCTATGGGAAATCCCCCACCCATACACCTCTTCCCTACTGCTGACCACACACACCATAAACAGACTAATCACAGTGATGGACAGGGATGGACTAACCCTGCCTAGGTGCAATGCCACATAGGCACCCAGGATATGCACACTTGTATCAGAAAAGTGTTAGAGCTAGGGTTAGCATTAGGGTTAGGGTGTTAGGTTTAGAGTTAGCATTAGGGTTACAATTAGGAATAGGGTTATGGTAAGGGTTATATCGTGCAAAAGGTTTTACACATTAGTACATTGTAACTTTGTGTGAAAGGATAGCTGTTTCCCAAGATGTTACCGCATGAATTAGAGACCCAGAGAGAGAAGCTGCAGTCGCACACATTTCTGAAACACAAAACAAAGAAAAAGGCACAAGGGTCAAAACAAAAGGTTTCCACAAAAATATTACAGGTTGGGTATTCACCTTCACTATATTCATTGCCGTGAAAAAGTATTTGCCCCCTGTCTGATTTTCTGCATTTTTGCATATTTTTGACACTGAATGTTATCAGATCTTCAACCAAAACCTAATATTAGATAAAAGGGACCCCGAGTGAACAAATAACACAAAAATTTGATACATATTAATTTATTTATTAAAGAAAGTTATGCAACACCCAATGCCCCTGTTTGAAAAAGTAATCACGCCCTTAGGCTCAATAACTGGTTACACCACCTTTAGCAGCAATAACTGCAACCAAACGCTTCCTCTAGTTATTGATTAGTCTCTCTATTATTGCTACAGTGCTGTGTAGGAATTTTGGCCCACTCCTCCATGCAGAACTGCTTCAACTCAGTGACATTTGTGGGTTTTCGAGCATGAACTGCTCATTTCAGGTTCTGCCACAACATCTCAATGGGGTTTAGGTCTGGATTTTGACTAGGCCATTCCAAAACTTTAAATGTCTTGTTCTTCAACCATTCTGATGTAGACTTGCTTGTGTGTTTTGGATCATTGTCTTGCTGCATGACAGAGTTGCGCTTCAGCTTCAGTTCATGGACGGATGGCCTGACATTCTCCTGTAGAATTCTCTGATACAGAGCAGAATTTATGGTTCCTTCAATGATGGCAAGGCGTCCAGGAAAAGACGCAGCAAAGCATCCCCAAACCATGACACTACCACCACCATGCTTGACCGTTGGTGTGAGGTTCTTACTGTGGAATGCAGTGTTTGTTTTCGCCAGACATAACGGGGCCCATGTCGTCCAAAAAGTTCCACTTTTGACTCATCTGTCCATAGAACATTGTTCCAGAGCTCTTGAGGATCATCCAGGTGCTTTTTGGCAAACTTGAGACGAGCATTCATGTTCTTCTTAGTGAGCAATGGTTTCCGCCTTGCTACTCTGCCATGAATCCCATTTTTGCCCAGTGTCTTTCTGATGGTGGAGTCATGAACACTGACCTTAGCCAAGGCGAGAGAGGCCTGCAGATCCCTGGATGTTGTTCTAGTGTTCTTTGTGACTTCCTGGACAATTTTACGCCTTGCTCTTGGAGAGATTTTGGCAGGACGGCCACTCCTGGGAAGATTCACTACTGTCCCAAACTTTCTCCATTTGGACAATATGGCTCTGACTGTGGTTCGGTGGAGCCCCAGAGCCTTAGAAATGGCTTTGTAACCCTTTCCAGACTGACAGGCATCAACAACTTTTTTCCGGAGGTCTTCAGGAATTTCTTTTGTTCGTGGCATGATGTGCCTCTAGAACCTGTGTGCTGACAACTTCACTCAGATGGTAAGGGCCAAAGTTAGTCAGATTTATATTGGGCAGGGCTGGCCAAAATAAGGCCTGGTTGTTAACCAAAGTACTCAAACAGTTGACCCTAATTATCCCTTTAATTGGGTTGAGTTAACTGGGGGCAATAACTTTTTCACACCTGAAGATTGCATGTTTGATTACCTTGCACACCAAACAAATGAAAGAAGCACCAAACTTTGGTGTCATTTTTTTTTCTCTCAGACTCCTTCTATATAATACTACAACCCACAAAAAAATCTGACCAAGTATAATGTGAAAAATGTGCAAAAATACAGAAAATCAGACAGGGGGCAAATACTTTTTAACGGCACTGTAATTCTCAAAAACACAGTCTAAACAGAATATACACACTCACCTAACTCACAAACAAAGGATTTCTGCTCCCCTCTATACAGGTGGCCACACCCCAATTAGCACTCAATTACCTAATTGGGGAATGGCCACATCTATGATTGTTAGCAGGGATAGGATTTAACCCCATCCCTGCCACACTATGCATAATGGCATTGTAATTATGTGTAAGTACACATGTATTTACTAAGTAAGTACAATGTAATTACAGAGTAATCAGAGACATTTAATGTAAAGCGTTACCAAGATTTGACATGGTGTTGGATCCTTTTATAATTCCCATACTGTAGAACTGTAATGGACTTCCAAAACATCATTATGCTCTATAGCGGGGTGGCCAACCCTGGTCCTGGAGAGCTGCAGGGTCTTCTGGTTTTCTTTGTACCTGAGTTCTCAATTACTTAACTGAACCAAATATTTTCTTAATTGATCAACACTAACATTTCTTCCAGGTCTTCAGCTATTGATTATTTAAAGAAAAGCTGTATGATTGTGGCTACCCTGAACCAGGGTTGACCACCCTGCTGTACAGTGTGACAAAATGATTGAGTTCACAGAACAAATGTAAGGGTGTTTCAGTTTGTACACAGAATACTGGAGGACACTTCAGTAATTGAATGTTCCCTGCTGTTAAATAAAATATTTCAAGGTGGCTAATAGATTGAGTCAAGGCGTGCTGGGGCCTGTGTCCAGAAGAGCAAAGTGTTTGAGTGAGATGGTGACCAGTATTAGGTTTCTCAGAACAGTAAAATACACAGTGGTTTATGGGAGGAAGTGCTGACTCATGCAGTCTACAACAGTACAGGTTCTTGGCTATTAAAGAGACATAAATTAAACCAACTGTACTGTACTGGATAGAGGGACTAAGAATGTCGGTTTTCAATTAGTATTGACTTTGATTAACTGGAGAAGGACTTTAAGAGACCATGAAGAATATTCAACTGATCGGAAGAGCAGTGGATTTAAATACCAACACTTTCAAAAAATGAATAAAGGGCAACAGTGCATGTTAGTGTCTTTAGTTCTTATTATGTGTGTAGAAATATTTAAATGTGTAAGATTCATATTTTTATGATTTAAATGGTGGTGGCATTGAGATCCACAGCTGATTAGGTCAATTCAATAGATCTTCATGGGTCTCATTTTATCCAAGGTCCTTTTCTTTGATAAGAACAAGACACAACCATTTGATGTAGCCAGGAAAACAGGACAGAGGCTTTTCATGCAAGTGCAGCACTATGTAATAAATCAACAGTCAGCATGCAGGCTGAGCTCCAGCACTAACACTGTGGCAGCCAGTCAACAGTTATTATGAGCTTGTGGGTAAAATGTGATTCCTCCCCAAACTCCCCAAAATTCAAAGTAAAGAAATTGTATAACAGCAGTGAAAAGGTAAACCATGGATATTCACCTTCACTTATTATAAATAATTGAAACAAAAGCTTTGAAAACTACAAGAAATGCCAACAGGAATACAAAATACAGTTTTATTTATTTACAAATCAATCCTAATCCTCTGATGTTAGCTGTGCCACAATGACCTCCCGGATATAGTTTGTGAGACAGTGTGTAAAGGGCAGCTGGAAAGCTTGAGATAACATAGCAGACATTACAACAGGGGAGTCCATGCTATGCGTGCAGCTAAGCCTATTGCATGGAGACCCATCAGAACCCGGGGCTGGGACTCTTCAAGAGCATGAGCCAGTGCTGCTCATAGCCTGGCTGTGCGAGACGTGTACAGAGTTCATTTTAGCAAGCTTAGAAAGGTGCTTAAAACACTGCTTCAGCAAACCACAGGATTTAAAATAGAAATGTTAAGAGGCCATCAACACACAACATGTTATTTGATGGTTACAGTGTGCACTGATGAAAAGAAGAGAATATGTAATGTGTGTGAGATAATAGGAAAACAAAAAGCAAATAGAAATTAATTTTAAAACAATGACATGAAATACATACAGAGCTGTGCTGAAGAGGCTCTGTCTAAGTGTTATCTAATTGGGCCCCACTTTGGAGTGACTGCTGTGAACACCAATTACAATTACAACACTGTTAAGAAACAACCCAACACGGTTTTTATTTGCAGTTTGGTGACTTTATTAGTTGGGTTTTTCATGTCCATCAAATGAGAAGAAAAAACATCAATTGTTGATTGTCCCTGATTAAGTTTGCAGCACTTTCTTTTCAGTTGGTGGCCACGTGTGACAGACGCTTCCTGCACCTAGAAATAACTTGTCTGGTGATGTGATGAGTAGCATCCCATCAGAGAAGCTAAACAGAGCTCTCAAATTCCAATGCATATATATATATATATATATATATATATATATATATATATATATATATATATATATATATATAGTGACAGAGTGGTGCGTGGGACATATGGTAAAGTGCGTAACAATGCATACGTAAGTAACACAATGAAAACAATCCTATTTCCACGATAAATAACTGTCTGTAGTGGGTACTGTGTGTAGTGGGGTAAAATGGCTGCCGACTAAAAGACTACATTTCCCAGAAGGCCATAGTCAGAAAGGCCAAATTTAAATGTGTAACAGGACACAGGTGTGTCTTGTTAGGACGGGGTCCTGGCTGTATAAAGCCAGCCTCGAATCCAGGTCAGGGGGAGTCTACCAGTGAGATGGCTGTAGAGTAAGACTTATGGTGTTCCTAAAAGATTACTGTGAGTATTCAAGATGAACTGTTACTGTGTGGAATAGTTGTGCTGTTTGTAAAATGACTAATTGTTTTCTGTACAGTTACAGATTAGTAGTAGTAGTAATAATAATAATAATAATACATGTGTTCAACCATCCAATAGGACTATTCAATTTGTCCTGAGTAAAGACTAATGTCTTTATCAGTATGATATGATGATGCTAGCCAAAGCCTTAATCTTTCTCCATAGTTTCATGTTTACGACAGAAAATAAATATTAAAAGGTGTAGATAGGAACGTGTGTTATGTGATTTGAAAAAAAAAACAGAAGGGGAGAAAATCACAGAGCTTTTAATTCCAAATGATCATTTGCATATTTTGTACTGAAAAGAGAAAGTGTGTGTTTATTCTTTCAGGACAAATGGTGAGAGTGAAAGACCTTGTGAATTCCACCCTAAATGTGGAATGCTTCCGTCCTTCTGTACCAGTACGACTGGTGCTGTCCCTGGACAATGTGATGCCACAGGGCATTGCTGGACTCCTTCCAGAAATGTAGAGGCACTGTGATGGGGTGCTGTGACAGAAATAGAATGATTCTTGGTGGTAAATCTCCCTCCCGACCTGTGAGGGCGCTAAGTAAAGGGAACAGAGTACCCTGGACTGTATGGCCTGACAATTCCTTCCCTGGGTTAAATGGAAGTCGGTCGTCTAGAAAGGGGGCGCAACTTCGGTGCACTAACTCATCGATCCGGAAGGGAAACGATGTGGCAGCCACGGATTGGAGGAGCTGTTGCAATCGTTTACCAAGGGGTCATGACTGATGGCTCAACTAGGGGACGGAGGACGTGATCTGTTCCTTTGTTAATGGTTAAGGAACGACCGGAAGGACCAGTATTGTGTGCATCGTATCTTGTGTGTTTTGTTTGTTTGTCTCTGATTGTTGCTATTTGTTATTATTAGTAAATGGCTAACACGTTCGGAGCTGTTGCCAGAGGCCAGCACTAACCTGGACATCACTGCACCTATATCACGATAACTTGTATTTGCACCACAAGAACTGGTGACCGTATTTGTATATTGTGGATGTATTAAGACTGCAAATCCGTTTTATAGAACAATGCAGTACAGATTATTGTGTATTGCCTGGGATTATTGTTTTGGTCACCAGACCTGGATTAAAAATGAAATCTCTTTTCTGATTATCACTGTGTGTTTCTTCATTGAGCACCGCATCACTCCTACACCTGTGCCCTGCAAACCACTTTGCCACAGATGCCCACCCCTTTATGTATTTGTATTGTATTAAAACCTCATCCCTATACATCTCGTGGAAATGTGGCTGGAGTCTTAATAAGGTAATTGTTTAATGGGTAATTAAGGCTCCAGCCACAGAATAAAGGACCCACTCCGGGCTCATAGGGAGAGATGGTTGAGGAGTAGAGAACGGGAGCGAGGAGGTAAAAGTAAATAGTCGAAAATGAAACAAATGCTATACGTGCTGGCGCAGAACCAGCATGATGTACGAAATAACCCATGACAGGAGTGGGTTATTTCCCTTATAAAATAGCTACATTTCTTTTTTGAAAATAATTACACAAACTAGCTTTTTTAAGGAAAAAATAAGAAATATATTATGTATCCTTCCACTGAGAAAAAATAGTCCCTGAAGATTTTGATTGTAACATATATTTTGTGCTTTTTATTATTTACCATAAACATTACATTGAATATTGCCATTTATAGTAACATTTTCGAGATTAAATAAAATGGCATGTGTGAATTGAAAGCAGACTGATTTCCCACATCTGAGGGAGTATTCATGGAACAGCAAAACACTGCACTGCACTGGCACTCAGTGGAGGGGCTTCCGATTGTTTTTTTTTTTGTAGGAAATGATTCTACTCAGGCTTTGAGGCTTTGTGGTCTTCTAGAGAAGCTGCCCAATAATTTCTGAGTCTGTTTTCACACCAATGGCGGTAACCGCATAATTTCCCTATATTGTAAACCAGCATTAGATGATATGTGTACTAAATGACTTCCGTGTCAGTTTGCACAGTGCCGCAGTCCTTCCCGTCCGCAGCGAGAACAGTAGAATTCTATGCCAAACCCGACCTTGTTTAAAAGTCCAAAGGTTGTGTCAGAAGAGAGCAGGAGAGATTTTAAGTTTGTTTTAAATATGTTTCTGAAATTGGAGGGTAGTGGTGAGATGTATCTGTTGTCGAGTTTAAACATTGCATACTCGCTAGTCAGTTTTATAAGGCGATATTTAATAAGTAGATGCCGCTGCTTCATATATATTACATGCTGAGTAAGACTTGCATGGTGATTTCTAAGATGGTTTTTGAATAGTGTTACTGCTACTGCTTGCCTCAGAGTTTTCTTTGTTATGTTCTCTGACTAAATAAATACCACAGTATATTTGCCAGTTTTTTCTGTAATTCTTAGTGACAGAGATGAAAAAAATGATTTAAATGCTATTTCAGTTGTATGTTGACATTTTTACCTACAGAAACACTGTTTAGAGAATTGTTACTATTACGGCGTAGTAATATTTATAGGTCAGGTAAGTAAGTTGGTCTATGATGTCATAACCATGTGGTAAGAAAATTATTACCACACAGTCATGTGATCTTGTTCAGCCAATCACAGCACTTAATTTAAACAAGCCATTTTATAAACTTGTTTTTCTATTATAATTATTATTTGTCTGTTTTGTTTGGCCAACGAGCCGTTTTGTTTTGATAAAGTGTTTTTGTTTAAACTTTTCATTTATTAAATAAATGCGCAAGCAGTGCTTTTTCATACCCCAGTACTGCCTTGTGTGTCTATATCATCCGGGTCTGTGACGTCATCTACCAGCCATCATTGTGACAGGCAATCAAAAGGGTGACATCTTAACTGGCTTGGCTAAACTTCAAGTTGATAGTATATCAGCACAATATCTTCTCTGAGAGAGTAAGAACATTGTTACAGCTCAGAGTCAGTTAAACCCTGACCAGTAGATGAACTGCATCTTCCACCAAGATAGCTTGGTATGTTCTTTAGAGGTGTTTCTACAATGTTCCTCACAGCAGTTCTTATTATAAACTTTCCCAAATCAATCCCTTTATCATATTTTTATTTTAATAGTAATAGTGTCTACTCTAACCAGAACACTGCCTTCTCACCAGCCAGGTCAGTAAATAGTGATGACTATCTAGGAGGGAACCAGCATTCCTTCAGCCTGAGCCTGAATAATAAACAGACCAGGGTAGAATACTCCCCAATATTGACCTGTAAAATAAAAAGCACTTTATATATGTAATGTCCAGCACCAAGACATACTTAACAAGCACATCCATTCCTAGCACAATGTTACCAAATTCACAGGCTATGATAAATATGGGGATAAATACATGGGGACCAGTACCAATTACACATTGACATGCCTATCTTTCTGTTATATACATCTAATTTCCCATAAAGCATTTGCAGGACAGATCAGCAGCTCCACTGAAGGAAACAGCAGGACACACCCACACTCCCAGCATGTTTGACCACATTCCAGTTCCTGGCTGAAGGGGCGCACTTTTCTGATTCTGAATTACATTGTCCCTGTCTTTCTGTTGGGCTGACCACTCTCTCACAATCTAGTGAATAGAGGCCTTCAGGTCTTTCATCCATCCTTCCATTATCATTAACCACTTACTTCCTTTACAGGGTCGCGGTGAGCCGGAGCCTAACCCGACATACACAGGGCTTAAGGCGAGACTACACCCTGGACGGGACGCCAGTCCATCGCAGGGCACCACACACACACTCACTCACACAGTGGGCAATTTAGAGTGACCAATCAACCTAGACAGCATGTCTTTGGACTTTGGGAGGAAACTGGAGTACCCGGAGAAAACCCACGCGAACACGGGAGAACATGCAAACTCCACACAGACAGTATCCTAGGTCAGATTCGAGCCTAGGACCCTGGCGCTGTGAGGGCAGCAGCGCTAACCATGGGCAGAGTTGGAAGGACAGCGTATTGAACTGGAACATGTATAAAGATATTGAAACATGAACACTTAACTACACTTCAGAATCAGAATCTTTCAGTCACACATTCCTTTCAATGTCTTTATTTATTTACTTCTGCTATAAAGGAACAAATGCAAATGTAATGCTCATGGCTACAATACAATGTCCCATTATTTTGTCTATAACAATCCTTTGTCACTAAATTTAGCTGCGGGACAATGACCAGGACTTAGTGTCAGTTTGAGGAACAGGCGGATAACATGAGCAACATAACAACAGTTAGGCACATGCTGTGCATGCAGCTCAGCATATAGCAATGAAACCAGATGCTGAGTTCAGCACCCCTGACTCTGAAAGCATAAAGCAGGCAATGCGTGGCTGAGGTGAAATAGAAATGACTCATATGAAGTTACAAACAGAAATTAATTATTTATAGACATTAGACAGAAGAATGAGAAAGCCAATGCTACTCACAGCCTCATTGTGCAAGGCATATGCAGTGTTTAATTTTAGCATGTGTAGCGCTGTGACAAGAATGACAGAGCCTTGCTTAAGCAAACCACAGTATTTAAAACAGAAATGATAAAAGACCATCAATACAAAACATGTCTGGTGGTGTTGGCCCTGATGAAAAAAAAAAACAGTGAGTTGAGATCATAGATAACAGACAACACAACCACACAAATGCATATTGTACACTTTATAACAATGAAGTTAAATACATACAGAGCCATGCTGAAGTGACTGTAGCTCAGAGATGTGGCTGATTGAAAAGACCCATATGAGCACTAATCATGGACTGCCTGTATACCTTAGGTAAGGCAATCTAGCACTACTGCTAACTGTGGTCTGTGTAACCAGCTGTTGGTTATTGAAATACATCTAATTGTTTTACAGTATGAAAAGGAAACACATGAAAAACAAGAAATAACATTCCATTCATAACACAACAAATTAGATTCTCAAAGCTTTTTTCAAGTTATTTTGAAAGGAAAGAATACAATTTCCTGATAATTAATTGCTAAGTTGAACCCCCAAAAGCTTCATATATGTTTTCTAACCTGACACACACTGTATATAAAATGATAGACCAGGAATGATTCAAGATGTAACTTCTTGTGTCAGCCCCTTTAAAAGGTTACCGGTATTTGCACTTTTATTTTGCAGTCCATTTCTTTTTTCCAGGCCTATGCTATGCATTTATGTTGGATTACCATTGCTACCATACTAAACTTTACTCTTAACTGTTGCGTATGTTACATTGTCTTCATCAGGTGCAGATCTGGGTTTCTTCTTGGTGACACGGGCAGTGTTTATTTCTGAGTAGGTGAGTGCGTCATCCTGTTGCTTTGAAGGCTGCTTGGGCTGATTCTGCAATAAATTAACAGATTGGACAGAGGTCAGGATGGCTAAACGGAACTAAACAAACTGTCCAAACAAAGAGATACGACCTAATAAAAGAAAAGGGCCTTTTATTCATGTGTAAATATATACCAGTAGCTGCACAATATCTTCTTGTTATACCCTATCCACATTACTAAAAACAATACCTAAACAATGTGCAATGTGTTGAAACCATGTCATTATCATTCACTTTGTTCACAGTCGTGATTAAGCATGTGATTATTATGCTTATTAAGGTTGTGTGAATGAGGCGTTAGACACTCTCAAAGTTCCTCTACTCCATACCTGCTATAAGGTTCCAACACAATTCATACACTCCTCAACTGAGAGTTTTTACCTACAGCCTATTTACAGGGGAAATGTAGCCATTAGTCAATGGAACCCAAAGATGTCAAATGACCCTTTCCTGGTGCAAATTCAAATCACTCAACTCATTACATTAAGGTCTAAATGAACTTTATAAATTCGAAACAATAGCAATATAAAAATACATGGATTATTATCAGTGAGTCTGTATAGCCAGTGTTTTGTGTGTCTATTTAACTTTGCATGAGCAGATAAAGCTTATGTCATGGGCTTAAGTCAGCCCGGTTTGAAGAATGTTTGTGGTCAGGATTGATGCCTCTAGCAGTAAATTTTGCTTCAATAGAATGATAAATAATGGCAATGAATCCATTCAAATCTGAAAGAACCTGTATATGTGCAAGCAAATTGTTTGAGACATGTAACATATAGGACTTACCACCGTGGCGTATACAGCTTCAATCTGGACAGCAGGGTCTGGAATGGAATTGTATCAAATAGATTAGTTTCCTAGTTGGAATGGAGGTGAAAACAGCTAGTGACACACTATGCATTAGTAACATTATATATATATATATATATATATATATATATATATATATATATATATATATATATATATATATATATATTTGCACCAAACAATGGACTGAATAATGGAAGACTGCAGTAAACACTCACCCAGGAATCATGCTTTTAATATAGAATTGAACATGATTTAGGGACACAATAAATTGACACAAGAAGATGAAGAAGTCCCCATCATTTAAACATACTTCATTTGTATCCATTGTGGTGAAGAATGCTGTGCCCTACCTCGTTTGGATTGTAGCCACTTCAGCACTCCTCCTATCAGCAGTACCAGCAGCACAAGGACCCCAGATCCTACCCCTGCACCCAGGTATGGAGCTGGAACAGATCCTGAGGGATCCACATACAAATGGGATTCATTGTAAGATCCAGTTAAATATGTGCAAACAGATTCTATGATTCATTAATAACCTATTGACATAAAAGCTTGATCAAGATGTGTTCAAAACAAATGTAATCCAAACCTGTTTTACAGTGCCTTGATCTTGCAGTATGTGAATAGGGTACATACAGTATGCTCCACAGTGAAGTCATACATTGTTGGTTTTGAGCAGGTACACCAAACGCACAATAATCATGTTTTTCAGAAAGCCTAGTTTTTGGATGTAAGGATTGTGAAACTCTTGCCTATGTATTGTCCTGGACTTGTGGGGAGAGGCTGGCTTTTCATAACTCAGAGTGCAGCTGTGACCTCGGAGGGATGATAAAACCATTGTTTCTTCTTAATAAGCTGTTTTGAGCCTATGTACAAGCCATAATCAAGCTAATTAAAACTGGTTTAAGTTACTTTTGTTAAAAGTGACATGTTATAACTTTAGGTAAGTGTCATGGAACACATAATAACACACTATACAATTGGAACATGTAGGGTTTTCTGATAACCACACACCTTGTGTGGGGCATGGTACACATTGTTCCAGTTAAATGGTATAAGCTCTTATTGTTTCATCAGACTTTGTTCCTTTTCATTGTACAACCCGTTACTTATGCTTCCCATTTAAATGATGAAGGAAGCGAGAAATCATTGAAACTGTGTTTCTGCTGACATTTGTAAAGTGAAGAAGAAACGCAAATGTTAATTTTGAATGTGCTTTGTCTCACACCATGCATCATGCTAGGGAAATAAGACCAAATTTGATCAAGGAAATTACATATGTTAGCTATATATCTGTGCTGTACGAAATAATTTCTTGGCTCAGCTTAATGACATCTACACTGATGCCAGCTCAGAAACTAACATCTCTGTGCCATGCCAGCTCAGAAAAGAGCCAACATCGCCATGAAAGCTCAGCTTGGCTTAGAAAATAACATTTACCCTGATGCCAGCTCAGAACACCATCAACTGAGTCCTGTGTGTCATATCACTGATGTATCAAATTTGATTTGCTTTGTTCTTGTTTGCATTTTTGATTCCTGAATAAACTCTTTGAGATTGACTTTACCTGATGAAGATTCATTATTTTTAAGGATAAATAGAACCTCTTACATGGAGCTGGTTTAATCTGGTATGAAGTTGTCCATATGTACCAGCAATAATCACAGCTGTGACCATTCTGATTCAAATATAATTTCTGATATGTTAGTTAATTACTACCTTGAATATTGACAGGTTAATAGCTTACTTTTCTCTCTAAAACTCTGACTACTTTAAAATATGTGGTTTTATTAAGTTCAAGGAAACTTATAAAAAGAAAACTTGCCTATACCATCTGTCTGTTGGGTCTTGACAGATGTGGTCGGATTTGTCATATCTCCTGTGGGAACATAAGCAACAACATGTAGAAAAGCATCACCATTAGGCTAAAAAGGTGGCCGGCTGTTTAATAATTAACTGGAAATGACATTAGTAGAGTCACGCGACAAATGCGTAAGGGAGGCAGCACCTGTGTTGAAAACTGGAAGAAAGTGGGCGGCAAAGAAAGCTGTGGAGGATGTAAAGGCTGCCCTTTGAATTGGTGATATCATGGGGCAAGTTCAGCATGGAAGAGGGGGTCTTGGTGGTCTCAGTTCAGCTCCTCCTACATGGCACAATGTAGCCCCAGCTCAACGGAGGAAGCTGGTAGTCAATGAGGTGCAAAAGCAGGAGGAGAGGTTAAGGTGCATAAAGGCCATTTCCCAGGCCAAGCAGGGAGAATGGATGAGATGGGAGAGTGCGGAACAATGCTAGATTGGCTGGCAAGACCTTTGGTCAATGGAACACTGCAGGATCAGTTTCCTCATCAGGTCAACATATGATGTTCTCCCATCACCACAGAACCTAAACCTCTGGATAGAAGAGGATCCGTCATGTCCTTTGTGTTCATCACCTGCAACATTAAGGCACATTTTGACAGGATGTAAAATGGCTCTTAGCCATGGACGGTTTACTTGGCGCCATGACCAGGTGCTGCGATGTTTGACCTTAGCATTGGAAGACAAGTGTAACATGACCAATAAGTTGCCACCTGTTCCATCAAAACATTACACACAAAAGACAACATTCCTCCACCCAGGAGAGCAACCACTAAGAAAAGGTGTTAAAACCAATCCTCGCCCAGGACAACTGGAAGCTGCTAGAGACTGGAAAATGCTGGCAGATGTTGGTCAATGGCTTATTTTTCCACCTGAGATTGCCACCACTAACCTTCGACCAGCTATTGTCTTGTGGTCTGGATCAGCACGCCTTGTTCACCTGGTAGAGTTAACAGTGCCATGGGAGGATGCTGTAGATGAGGCATATGAGAGGAAGAAACTGTGGTATGCTCAACTAGCCACTGAAGCGGAACAGCGAGGATGGAGAGTCCGGTTTACCCAGTGGAGGTGGGTTGTCGAGGATTTGTGGCACACTCTACAACCCGGTTTCTCAGAGACGCCGGATTCAGTGACCAAGAGTTGTGTCGCACAGTAAAGAACTTATCTGAAGCAGCAGAGAGGAGCAGCAACTGGCTGTGGTTGAGACGGAAAGATTCTGGCTGGGGATCTCAAGCACAATAGAAAGAAAGAAACGCTGATGTACAGGTAAGTAAGCTGGGCTGAGTTGAGTGGGGGACGGAGGGGTGTGATGCTGGGACACCAGAATCACCGACGAGCCCTCTTGAGGTGTTGTGGGCTAGTCGACGAAACACAGAGGATGGAAGGTGCCCACTTGAAGACCCCAGAGATGTACCCTACTTAGCTCAATCCAGAAGGTTGTCATGCTGATGCGCTGGGGAGACCGCACTGTGGTTGATCCCCGAGCCAGCATCGCAGCCGTTGTGTGTGCTGATGCTCTAGGGAGGCAATAAGCTGATCCCTGGAGCCAGCATTACACTTCAGCCATCAACACCAGACAGAAGGATATCTACATCATCATATGGAAGGAAGCGCAAATGGATGGAGACACATATGGATCACATTAGTTTACTGTAAAGCTACGCCTTAGTTGGTGCTTATCTTGGCGAGAGCCGAGTTCAAATCAGCATGAAGTTTTAACATCTACTCTCGTGTAATGGAAATCATAATTCAGACCAACATTAATTTGATGATAATGATGTTAATAGTGGGAGATCTAACTACTGCCCCTATAATGTATAAACCTGATCTTGTGCAGATCTCATTCCACTTATTGAGCTCTATGTATGTTCAGTCACAAGCACAATCACACACTCTCTTTCCCTCAGTTTCTCCTCTAGGGGTAAATGAAGCTCGTTCCCCAGTATAGTGTTCTTGTGTGTTGAAAAGAACAATCCAAGACCAGTATAGTGAATATTCGTAATCTGTATTCATTCATTTATTAAACCTAAAACAGCATTGTGCTTCCAGCTTGCAACTGCAACCTTCCTCTCTCAAAACCCGAACTGGAGTGACGTAACAATCAGCTACGTTACTTCACTCAAAACATGGACTGGACTCAAATAGTGCCACAGTATTACAACAACATTACACCCAGCCTTGGACGTCAGACAGCACTGGCCTCACCTCAGCGAGGACGGCTCTCCACTGAGACTGAGGAGAGCTCTTCACTCAAGCTTATTTCACCCATTCTTTCCCACTCTGGGGTAAACGAAGCTTGTTCCCCAGTCTTGGAGGCATGGGCGTCCGCAGAATTCATTTTAGGGGGAGCAAGGTGTTTAGAACTAGTCGGGGTAACGTGGTTTTGTATCGCATAATAATGATCACACTTCTAAGCCTCAGACGTAAGCCGGCACAGGTCCAGGTGGCAGCAGAGATCCTTCTCATTTTCAGGTTGCGTTTCCACTTGTCTATATATATTTAATTCAAGCGCACAGAATGTGCTGCACAGTAAGGGGAATTTAAGAATACACTTTAGCTACTGTCTCCACTTCTATAGAATTATTTTAGTCACACAGGAACGCGTAGGAATAAAAGTTTAAAAATGCAGTCATAAAGTGTGATTTATCAACATACTTGAATCAATTATAAAAATACTTTGCAAAGAAAAACAACCACAACCAAGTAGAGCAGGAAGTGTAAACTATAATACAAAATATGTCACCTACTGACATATTGCAGTAGCAAAGTGCATGTTGAACACACTGCTCCAAGCTAACTGAACTATTTAAAACAAACAAACACACACTTAAACACATGATACTATGATAGTAGCAGCACTGACACACCTAACTAGAGGTACAGTATTACTATCTTGTAAATGGTCAGCAGCAAGCTATTTAATTATATTCAGTTTAAACTTAAGCATAACTTAGTGAGAAAAAGTATGAAAAGGATTTTATTGTAGAAGACCTGAAAACAAGTTTCTTACAATTAATAACTATAGTAGCAGTATATAATAATATTATTATTTATTTTGCAGACACCTTAATCAGACAATTTACAGAGGCTAAGCTGTGAATTAAGCTGTAAATTAGGACCTCAGTTTCACACCTCATCCTAAAGACAGAGCACAAGGAAGTTAAGTGACTTGCTCAAGGTCACAGAGTGACTCAGTGAATGAGCTTGGATTTAAAGCTAGGAACCTCTTGGTTCCAAAACCTTTCTTTAACCACTGGGCCACACAGCCTCCACAGAATATAACTATGAACAGAAAATAATTTAAAAAACTAATTAATTATTGTTGTAAAAACATTTTCAACTTAAGTGGTCTGCACCATCACACATAAAACAAAGCAAGAAAAAGATATTCACAGTTGGGCATTCACATTGTGAGAAATTTGATTTAATACACTGCTTCAAGCAAATGCATTTAAAATTACATGATTTAAATGCAATGCATAAAAATAACTTTGGTAAAGGTACAGAAAGACATTTACCCTACAAGACCAACCATGCAAAATGTTGTGCCAGTCCATTTAACAGGGTCGAAATTATTAAAGTGCAAAATTGGTGTTTAACAATAAAGCCAACTCATCCCTAACTGTGGTGGTCCCGCCACTATAATTAACAGTTCAATTTATACTGTAATACCCGACACACTCAGATGTATAGAGTAGCATTTAATCTGTGAGTAAAAGCGCAGCATATTAAAGTTTACATTGTTATAAATGCAGTAGAAAGGTAAAACACACACTGTAAATGTGCACATAAATCAGCTAAAACAACAACATCTGATGAAAACCAATACTGTAAATGTGCCTCCATATTGACTCCGATTATCAAATTCAGACTAACGACGTCAGCAAATACAGAGTAAAATTATTTGATCTAATAAGGTTAGATCTTTCTGTCCCTGTAGTCTGCACTACTGAACACACATGTTATTTCCCACCAGCAAAAAAAAGGTTGTGCACAAGAATCCCAGGACAGTCCACCCTGCCTTTGAGCAGGACAGCCAGCTTGGTATCCTTTTGATCAGCTTGGTGTGCTTTCCAATACAGCTCCCAAAACCATTATTTCATCACCCGAATAGATGGCTCCTCTGTACGACTGCATACCACTAACTGAGAGAGTTAGGGTTACAGCTACCATTCACATAATTTTTTTTTTTTAGTAAATTTGGATTCCGGAGGAAAGTGCCCTCTGCTGCTGAATGCTTGGAGGTCTGACATACAATTGTCCATATTTTCTCTGCTCACATCATAAGTTGTTCCATACTAATAATGCCAGCCTAGTCTTTGTTTTGTGTTTATACATGTTTTGTGTTTATTTTAATTCTGTAAGAGTATGGTCAGCTCTACTGGGGTTAATATTACCGTCCTGTACTTCATGGTGAGTCCTGTCAGAATGGTTTCATTTGAAGAAACTACCCCTACTGTATGCAATGATGGTTAACTCCAAGTCAGTCATTTTAATCGTGAAATATGTTGTCAAATACGGTCATTTAAATCAGAAAACTGAATTGAGAACAAAACAAACACAGACTTGCCTGTCAGTTTCTGTTGGGATGGAGTTGTCATATATTATGTGGGAACATAAACAACAACAATTAGAAACTAAAGCTGAGGTGGCAGTTTCTCTAATAAATAATTCAGACCAATAATTATTACACCGAGGGATTCTGATGATCTCTTCAGATTCATGAACTGCATGGGTATTGATCGTTGTCATATTTCAAAGCAGTTTCATGTCTAATTGAAATCACATGAGAGACACAATAGTTAATCTGACATCAAGAAGACAAACATTAAAGGAGATTCAGTTCAATCTTCCACCCCATACCAGCTTTAGAATATATCATAGACTATTTAATGCTGGTCTTTGCAGTGCTGTACAGCAAACATTGAAACAAGTAAATAAATAAAACTATTTGTGAATTACAGTAATGAGTAATATGTATTTTTTATAATATGTATTTTTGTTTACGACTGTAAGTCGCCCTGGATAAGGGCGTCTGTTAAGAAATAAATAATAATAATATGAGAAGGCTAATTATGATTTTTTAAAGACCGGCTGTGCTATTTTGCTTTGCTATTCGGCAAACAGTAAGTATTTTTTATTATATTTATTTTCCTATACCATATGTACCAAAAGTATTTTTAATTTTAATTTTTGTTAGATTCACCTTACTAACAATACTGAAAAGAAGACTCACAAACACCTTTACAGATGCTGGGTTTCACAAAGACCCTCAACTGATGACTAAAAGGGTGGCTGTACAGCTCTGGCCAAAAGTTTTGCATCACCCTATAGAATTAACAAATTTTGCTTCATAAAGCCTAATTAAACCTGCTAAATAATGTTATGTTAACACATTGAACTACAAACCGCTTTGTAGTTTTGCATATACTTGATAAAAACTGACAACAATTTTAAGATTTGACATTTTGAAATCTAACATGAAATACTGTACTACTATTATGGCTTGCAGTAGATATTATTTTGTAGTTTCTTTATGACATGATGTTAAATACAAGATCTAAATTATGTTTATATATATTTTTTGATTATGTCTAAATTTTATTTTTCTGGATAATGCAAAACTTTTGTCCATAGCTGTATGTGCCACTGTCAATTGAATCGGCCCCACTGTGACACAAAGTATTGAGCTCAGTCCTTACCTGTCACATGAAGGTAGACTGGGCGACTGTGTTTGCTGTTTGCTGAGTTCACAAGCTTCTCTTTCCATAGACACAGGTGTAGTTTCCAGTATCACTCCTCTTAACATTTTTAATACAAAACTTGACAGCTGGTTTGCCTTTGGGATCGGGTTGTGAATCGACAAGGCTTCCATTTTTATACAGATGGAAAAACCTTTCTTTTCCTGTTGCATCTCTGAATTCAACTGGTATCATGCATTTAAATGATACATCCATTCCTTCAACTGCACTCTGTTTGTCTAGCAGAAGTATGAACTGATTGCTTGACTCTGAAAATAAGTTAAAAATATGCCTTCAGAATATAACTAAAAATATTCAATAACAAACAGTAGTTTTACTAATCCAAACCCTGTTCCAATTAGTGGTTTGATCATAATCTGTACCATATTAAAAACACCTTATCTAGTGTCATGTTTAATATTTTTTTAAGTTGTAGTTGATGGCAAATCAGTAATAACCATTTGAATAAAACATTCAGAGACAGCTATCTCACATAATTATAAGATTTCTCCAGCCGATATCAATAAGCATTTAATTACCAGAGCATGGTTCAGATTAGTGTGAGTCTAGTGTATGGGAAATTTAGCTTAAATATTTAAAACAATTTCAAGACTAATTTGAAGAATAATCAATTGAATGAATGATCACTCTATTATATATATATATATATATATATATATATATATATATATATATATATATATATATATATATATACTTCAAGTTTCTAAAATAACATTTTTTGAATGATTTAGGCTCTAAAAGTAGTTGTTACAAAAATGCATTTTTCCTTTTCCACCTATTTAAGAACAAACCAAGCAATTTAAAATGTGATTTTGTTATTTTTTTTTTATATGAAATCAGTTAATTTCCTTCACAAAAAAATAAAAAAAAATAAAAACATTCAGGTGTTTGGTTTTGTACTCACCTCTTACGTTGAGGTAAACTGAAGAACCATGGCTGATGTTTTTCACATCTCCTGGATTCTCATTTCCATACATGCAGGTATAGTCTCCAGCATCATTCTTTCTGATGTCTTGTTTTATAAATGTGACAGCTCCCATTCCTCCGAGCTCCGGCAGTGAACTGATCTTCTCTCTGTTTTTATACAAATGGAACCAATTCTTCTCCTTGTTCTCTGGTTGTTTTCCGTACACAGCTGATATTAAACATTTGAATTCAACCTTCTCCCTTTCCACTACAGTCGTTTTGCCAATTTGAATTATTGCTGTGTGAAGTGGCTCTGTAAAAATGTATTTAAAATGAAAAATGACAAATGAGAGAGAACAATCTGTTAAGCAAATAACATATGGACACTTATTGAAGTGATAATAAACTTTTTATAGACATTTGACATTCTGTGTATATAAATATGTCTAAAATATGACATTTTTAGAAAATCAAATAAGAGAATTTGTTTTCTGAAAACACCAGTTTTGTTTTCACGTGATTTGGAACATTTAATCCAAAAACAATATTACACTTTTTGTTCTGTTTCATAAAAGTTATCAGTAAAATATAACCAGGAGAAAAGTTTATATTTTTCATTTTGACAATGCTATGAAAAATGGCCTCTTTGCAAATGATACTAAATGTCATTAATTTTAAAAACACATTTATTGCATGTAGTTATTTGAAATGGGCTCTAGCTCAAGCATTTTGGAATAGTAACGGTGATGTTATTTGGAAGAAAAACACAAGGGTGCAATTTACAAAGCCTGTACTCTAATCTATCTTCTGCACCACTTCTTTCCGAAAAGAGAAAGACACCCATTAACATGAGAAAACTAGAAATGAACATCATAAGAATACCTAAGAATCCAATGCCTGAGTTGTTTATTTCAGGTTGAGTAACTTCATTGTGTGTTTGTTTATTCTTTCAGGAAAAATGGTTCTAAAGATTCTTCAGAGTAAACAGCCTTGTGAATTTCTACCCTGAATGTTACTCATTCATAATGCAATCAAGATTTAAATCATTGTATCTTATTATGTGAACGTGTCAGAGACACACATACCTGTCGAAACCAGCAGCACGTTTCCAAGTGCAAAAACTGAAAAACAAATTCATCATTTTACAAATAAGAAAACGTTAGATTCTATTTTCTTTTAAAGAATAAAAAGAGTGAGATTTGGCAAAATCCAATGTATTTTTCATTGTGACATGTGCTATCCTCTGCACCTGTGATGAGACTAATCAGGAGTGCAGATATTTCATTGATTTAAATAAGACAATTAACATTTCAAATGTACACCCATAAATAAGTGATCAAACAAATAATACTTACACAGTATGATTGAATGAATACTCCAAGGCATATTGGGAAGCTGTCCAATGAATTTCTGAAACTACCAGTATGAAGTATTTCTGTTTGTAACACAACTAAACATGACAGTGAAAATGATGAGATTAAAACAGTAATGCACATACGACAGCACCCTCCCTCACTGAACAAGTGTTTCCGTTACACATGTAAAAGTTGACTATTAAGTAACCAAAGATCAAGAGCAATACACAAATGGTATTGGTCCTTCAAAGCCTCTCATTGTTGTCATCTAAAGACCAGGTAGTTGTATTTTCTTTATAACCTCAATGTATTGTTCATCTGCATCAGCTGAAAGAGAGTGAACTTATTGTAATGAATGAATGAACAGATACTAATAATTAAAATGATAAGGAATAACGTACAGCAGCCTGTAAATAACTGTTGAGAATTCCTTCATTTTTTTCGAATACAAGATAAACACAACAGAGCTTCATTTCCCACACGGTCCCTGTTGAGTTTATGCCATCTTCTTTATGGGTGAATCTTTGCATCAACCCAACATCACATTTGTATGGCTATTTCTGACTAGACATGGGTGCTCCTGGGGTTTGGGGCTTTGCCAAGGTGTATAAGACAGTGCAACCCTGTTTTTTAAAACTTCATCAACAATTCTCATTGAGCATCAGATAATCTCTGCTTCCTCATTCTTCTCGATGGCTGTGTAGTGTCAGTGAGTCTCCCTCGCAATGTGCACTGGCCATTTTTAGTGAAAGCAATATGACGCTGATCAGTTTCAGTAGCCTTATGTATTGATGTATTGTTGTCACTGGAACAATATTTATACACAGTTGTTGTTTTGTATATAATACTGGGCCATTTTACACAATGTATTTTGTAAAGATTATAACAATTAACAACAATTAACAAAAATTAACAAAATAACACCACTTCATCAATCTAATCTACCTTTTCTCTATTTTTTCATTTCTTTCTTTTATTTTCATTCTTCTTTACTTTTTCTATGGGAAATCCACCACCCATACACCTCTTCCCTACTGCTGACCACACACACCATAAACAGACTAATCACAGTGATGGGTTGGGGATGGACAGGGATGGACTAACCCTGCCTAGGT
The DNA here is from genome assembly GCA_030684275.1 of Acipenser oxyrinchus oxyrinchus. Classification (NCBI taxonomy): domain Eukaryota; kingdom Metazoa; phylum Chordata; class Actinopteri; order Acipenseriformes; family Acipenseridae; genus Acipenser; species Acipenser oxyrinchus. The sequence goes on along the minus strand of CM060277.1, from coordinate 11,133,970 downwards.
GCAATGCCACATAGGCACCCAGGATATGCACACTTGTATCAGAAAAGTGTTAGAGCTAGGATTAGCATTAGGGTTAGGGTGTTAGGTTTAGAGTTAGCATTAGGGTTACAGTTAGGAATAGGGTTATGGTAAGGGTTATATCATGCAAAAGGATTTACACATTAGTACATTGTAACTTTGTGTGAAAGGATAGTGCGGTCGCCCAAGATGTTACCGGCAGGAATTCGAGACCCAGAGAGAGAAGCTGCAGTCTCAGGCACACATTTCTGTAAAAGGCACAAGGGTCAAAACAAAAGGTTTCCACAAAAACAGTACAGGCGGGGCATTTGCCTTCACTATGTAATTCTCAAAAACACAGTCTAAACAGAGTATATACACTCACCTAACTCCCAAACAAAGGATTTCTGCTCCCCTCTATACAGGTGGCCACACCCCAATTAGCACTCAATTACCTAATTGGGGAATGGCCACATCTGTGATTGTTGGCAGGGATAGGATTTAACCCCATCGCTGCCACACTATGCATAATGGCATTGTAATTATGTGTAATTACACATGTATTTACTAAGTAAGTACAATGTAATTACAGAGTAATCAGAGACATTTAATGTAAAGCGTTACCAAGATTTAACATGGTGTTGGATCATTTTTGTAACTCCTATACTGTAGAACTGTAATGGATTTCCAAAACATCATTATGCTCTATAGCAGGGTGGCCTACCCTGGTCCTGGAGAGCCGCAGGGTCTTCTGGTTTTCATTACACCTGAGTTCTCAATTACTTAACTGAACCAAATATTTTCTGAATTGGTCAACAGTAACATTTTTTCTAGGTCTTCAGCTATTGATGATTTAAAGATACCCAGAAAACCTGCAGGATTGTGGCTCCCCTGAACCAGGTTTGGCCACCCCTGCTGTACAGTGTGAGCACAACATGATTGAGTTCACAGAACAAATGTAAGGGGTGCTTCAGTTTGTACACAGAATACTGGAGGACACTTCAGTGGTTGAATGTTCCTTGCTGTTAAATAATATATTTCAAAGTGGCTAATAGATTGAGTCAAGGCGTGCTGGGGCCTGTGTCTAGAAGAGCAAAGTGTTTGAGTGAGATGGTGACCAGTATTAGGTTTCTCAGAACAGTAGAATACACAGTGGTTTATGGGAGGAAGTGCTGACTGATACAGTCTACAGCAGTACAGGTTCTTGGCTATTAAAGAGACATAAATTAAACCAACTGTACTGTACTGGATAGAGTGATTAAGAATGTCGGTTTACAGTAAGTGTCAACTTTGATTAACTGGAGAACGACTTTAAGAGACCATGGAGAATATTCAACTGATCGGAACAGCAGTGGATTTAAATACCAACACTTTCAAAAATGAATAAAGGGCAACAGTGCATGTTAGTGTCTTTAGTTCTTATTATGTGTGAGAAAATATTTAAATGCGTAAGATTCATATTTAAAAACGTAGAATCCAAATGTCATGGCTACGCGTGACATGCGGTCACCCCCAAAAAGTGATATGTGTAATTGCATACCTTCATCAACATATGTATGAAGTTTGAGGGCAATAGTTGCAATGGTTCTCGTAGTTTTCGTGGCTTCAAAATGAGACTTTTGATTTTTTTAATAATAATCATTACAAGAACAATAGGCTTCCAGCCATTCTTTTTTTTTTTTTTTTTTTTTAAATTTAGTCGTTGCCAATTAGTTTTTTTTATTATTTTCTAGCCAATTTGAAATGTCCAATTATTTTTAGGCTCAGCTCACGCTACCACCCCTGCGCTGACTTGGGAGGGCGAAGATGAACACACGCTGTCCTCCGGGCGTGTGCCGTCAGCCACCCGCTTCTTTACACTCTGCAGACTCACCGTGCAGCCGCCTCAGAGCTACAGCGTCGGAGGACAACGCAGCTCTGGGCAGCTTACAGGCAAGCCCGCAGGCGCCCGGCCAGACTACAGGGGTCGCTGGTGCGCGGTGAGCCGATGACACCCTGGCCGACCTAACCTTCCCTCCCCCCGGACGACGCTCAGCCAATTGAGCACCGCCCCCTGGGAGCTCCCGTCCACGGTCGGCTGTGGAACAGCCTAGACTCGAACCGGCGACGTCCAGGCTATTGAGCGCATCCTGCACTCTAGCGAGTGCTTTTACTGGATGCGCCACTCGGGAGCCCCGGCTTCCAGCCATTCTGGCTTGGAAGCCTAATTACAACACTGATAAGAAAGAACCCAACACTGTTTTTTATTTGTAGTTTGGTAACTTTATTGACTGTGTGCACCAAGGTTCTGAGGCCTAAAAGGCATTGATTCTAGATTGCCGAGTCAGAGAGCGGCGTGAACACCAGTGCACCAGGGGCGCCAAGAGCCGAGGGACCAAGGGTCCAAGGTCGTGCGGCGCTGAAGCACCAGGTGTCACCTAATGCCTGAGAACTGGAGTGCGGGGCACCGGAACACCAAGGCACAGAGCATCTATGCACCGAAGAACTGAGCACCGAGAGTACTGGGGACAGGCACCTAGCCTTAAGCGTGCAGTCCACACAACCCAGGGTACTGCATAGCATACACCGGGTGGATTCACAAGCTTGAGTGGGTGCAGTAGGCAACAGGAGAGCAGAACAGGAGAGCAGTACAGAAAAGTGCATTGTGCTGCACTAGGTGGCCTGGACTGTGTGCAGTCACACAACGGGCAGCGCGTAGCGTACACTGGAGTGGAGCACAGGTTCAAGGAGCTGCGGTAGGGGTATTAGACAAGAAAGAAAGAATGTAATGCTTGTGTGTTTTTTTTGTGTTTTTTTTTGAAGGCCCAACGCACCGAGGTGGGCGGGCCGAGACAGCTGGTGAAGTCTACTCAACAGCGGGGCAAGGTAAAACCAGGCTCCAGTGGAGGAAGCACATGTTGTTGTTTTTTTGTTTGTTTGTTTGTTTTTAAGCTGCAGAGCAGTAGAAGAAAAAATTACACACACACACACACACACACACAACAGCAAAGCTGTGGGGTAGAACAGTCACCATGCCAGGCGGGTGAACTATAAAAATATATAAATTTTTTATTAGGCCAATAGCATCGAGTCGACGGGCCGAGACAATCTGGCAGAGCCGACTCAACAGCGGGACACAGCAGAGCCGGGTCCCGTGGATGAATCACACGTCTCTTTTTTCTTTTTTTTTTAGCTGCAAGCAGCAGGAGAGTAACACACAAACAGCAGGTGCTGGGGTTAGAAAAGCATTCTGCAATTGCCAGGTGATGCAGGCTGGTGAAAAAGAGAGAAAAGATTTAATGAGGCGCAGACTCAATCACAGCAACTGGAATGGTTAGTTATACCTACCTTACCTTACCTGAGTGAGAAGCAAAAGAGGAAGTGAGCTCCATGGAGTGACTATGTGTTTCCTTGGTAAGTGGGACCGAGAACGTCACTACCCAGATTGGCCTATCAGCAGCTCTGACATAAAATGCTCAGTGAATGCCTGACCTGTGGCAAGCATATCCCAAAAATATTGTTGGTGGTTGTCTTTGAATTGAAAGGGAACGTAAAGAAACTGAAACTGCCGACAGGCGTGCGAGTAGCCAGAGTCTGGGTTTGTTAATGAACAGAGAATTGTAGATTCAAGGATTGTAGATTCCACTAATGTATAGCGAAGCGAGCTGAATAAGCAGGATCGTCCTATGCCTTTTGGAGTAGCGCATGCCGTTTTCACAGCACCTTTTATTTGATAGTTTTGTACAGCATTTTTATTTTGCTTTACATACATTCCCCTGTATGTCCTCAGTGCACTGCCATTGTTGGTAGTGTCACGTGAGCTGTTCACTGTGTGTGTATGTAAATAAATCCTGCGCCGCGTGTCAACTTCAACCTCCTCCTCGATCTCCTGCCTGTTACTCAGCAGCGAATGCACACACCTACACACCAGCAGCCTGTTACAGACACATTGAGTAGACATTTTTTTATTAAAAAGTGTATTCATGAATGAAAAAACAAACACGTATCGGGCAATGCACAGAAAAATGTGTCATTTCAGTACATTGGTTATTCATTGTTTTTTAACATTATCTTTACTGTTTTACAGAGTTTGCAATCATCACTCATTCTGAGTGGTTCTGGGTTCCGTTGCTCCAGTATTGAGTTCATATCATATTTCTAATAACTCTGCCTTTACCTGGCTTTGAGCTTGTCTGGAGAATTGGAAATGTCTTCACTGGACACCCTTCCTCATTGCATTCAAACAATGGGACAATATAACCTTTTCCACTCTACCAGCAGCACCTACATGTATAGGAAAGGAGAGTAAGAGGAGCTGGCAGAGTTGACAGGTAACCTGCCAGATTCTTTACATCTCCAATGGGTTGTCAGTTCTGGAACCAGCACTAACATGGCTCAGACTGATCTGTCTCTTCATTCTGGTTGGTTTGTCAGCAGACAGTGCTTTGATGAAAAGGAAAGATCATTTTGGTTTACATTGAATATGAGGTGATTTACTCTTAACCACACAAGTAATTTCCCCCACAGTGGATTTCTCATCAACAATCTTATCTGGAAGTTTTAACTGTTGCGTAGTCTACATCAGATCCACCAGATTTTGATGTACATTCTTTCTTGGGGAGGGTGTGTGTGTTTCATTGTGTCATCCTGTTGCTGTGGAGACCGATTCATCTTATTCTGCAATAAATAAAAAGGTAAATTCATGGGAGAGAGACAGAGAGTGTGGAGCAAGGGATATATCAGGCATATGTCACTTGAATCCTTTCAGACCCAACTTGACAAAGTTCTGAGATCAATCAGCTACCAGGAAGCGGACGAACTTAGATGAGCCGAAGGGCCTCTCTCTCGTTGGTAATTTTCTTCTGTTCTTATACAAGATAATGTCACAGGGCAGGAAGGCTGAACTGTAAATAATTAAGTGTTTTATAAATAGATTTGATTCAGCACTTTATTAAAACAGTTAAAAGCAGACAAGACTTTCAACAAAAAAAAAACACTTACAAAACTCTTTAGTTTAGGGATCATTTATAAGTGGTTATAAACAACACAAAATAAACAATGGCAAAAGTGTATAACTGTATTGCAAAAACAAAGCAACCCCATACAATTGCTGAGACAGACATATAAAGACAGACAGACACAGGCATTGAAAGACAAACAGATCTGAAAAGACAGTCAGGCAGACTATGTCTGTTGTAAGCGATTATAAACAATAGCAAGAAAAATGACAAACGTGAATAATAGTCTTATTATTTCAAATCTTATTCTATAATTGTTAATAGCATAATTAATAACATGTTTATAGATAGTTTATAATCATTTATATCGGATCCCTAAACTAAAGTGTTACCAATAAGAAGTGATTATTAATAAACAGTTATTTCTGGCAATGCAATGCTCTAATCTTCACTGGTGGGTACAAAACCGCTTCCCCCTGATGTTCTGTATGAGTGTTTATTTATTTGTGCATGTGCCTGTATACATATGTTTTGTGGACAAAAATGGGCCCAAGAAGATAAATACTGAAAATATGCATTACACAACTGAAGCGAGAAGCACTGAATCCTTTTTTACTGGAATATTGTTTTAAGAATGGTAAATCAGAGACAGTTCTGGATTTAAATATGACATGTACCTGTGTCAGTGAATTGTTTGAGACATGTAACATATAGGACTTACCACCATGGCGTATTGGCATATATAGGTTCAGTCTGGACAGCAATGTCTGGAATGGCATTGTATCAAATAGATTAGTTTCCTAGTTTGAATGGAGGTGAAAACAGCTAGTGACACACTATGCATCAGTAACAGAAAGGTATATTTTTGCAACAAAGGCTGAACAATGGAACACTGCAGTAAACACTCACACAGGAATCATGCTTTAATAAAGAATTGAACATGATTGAGGGACACAATAAATTGACACAGCAAGATGAAGAAGTAATTTAAACATACTTCATTTGTATCCATTGTGGTAAAGAATGTTGTGCATTACCTCGTTTGGATTGCAGACACTTCAGCACTCCTCCTATCAGCAGTAACAGCAGCACAAGGACCCCAGATCCTACCCCTGCACCCAGGTACAGAGCTGGAACAGATCCTGGGGGGATCCACATACAAATGGGATTCATTGTAAGATCCAGTTAAATATGTGTAAACAGATTCTATAATTCACTAATAACCTATTGACATAAAAGCCTGATCAAGATGTGTTCAAAACAAATGTAATCCAATCCTGTTTTTACAGTGCCTTGATCTTGCAGTATGTGAATAGGGTACATACAGTATGCTCCACAGTGAAGTCATACATTGTTGGTTTTTGAGCAGGTACACCAAACACACAATAATCATGTTTTTCAGAAAGCCTAGTTTTTGGATGTAAGGATTGTGAAACTCTTGCCTATGTATTGCCCTGGCCTTGTGGGGAGAGGCTGGCTTTTCATAACTCAGAGTGCAGCTGTGACCTCAGAGTGATGATAAAAACACTGTTTCTGCTTAATAAGTTGTTTTGAGCCTATGTACCATAATCAAACCAATTAAAACTGGTTTAAGTTACTTTTGTTAAAAGTGACATGTTATAACTTTAGGTAAGTGTCATGGAACGCATAATAACACACTATACAATTGGAACATGTAGGATTTTCTGATAACCACACACCTTGTGTGGGGCAGGGTACACATTGTTCCAGTTAAATGGCATGAGCTCTTATTGTTTCATCAGTCTTTGTTCCTTTTCATTGTACAACCAGTTACTTGTGCTTCCCATTTAAATGATGAAGGAAGCGAGAAATCATTGAAACTGTCTGTAAACATTTTCCTGTGTTTAATGTAAGCTCTGAATCAATGCAGGGTTAATGAACTTTAAAATAAAGCTGTACATAGCTGGTGCACATCAGCCGTTTGCAATCACCAGCCTTGTCCTTGTGATGCATGGGTATAGCGCTATGCTGCCTGTGAGAATTGAGCGAAACTCATATCATTGTTCTTAAATGTAACTTCTTGTTATCTGGGTTTCTGCTGACATTGGTAAAGTGATGAAGAAACGCAAATATTAACTCTCAATGTGCTTTGTCTCACACCATGCATCATGCTCGGGAAATGAGACCAAGTTTGATCAAGAAAGTTACATAAGTCAGCTATATATCTGTGCTGTATGAAGTAATTTCTTGGCTCAGCTCAATAACATCTACACTGATGCCAGCTCAGAAACTTACATCTCTGTGCCATGCCAGCTCAGAAAAGAGCCAATATCACCATGAAATCTCAGCTTGCCTCAGAAAATAACATCTACCCTTATGCCAGCTCAGAACACCATCAACTGAGGCCTGTGTGTCAGATCACTGATGTATCAAATTTGTTTTGCTTGGTTCCTGTTTGCATTTTTGATTCCTGAATAAACTCTTTGAGATTGACTTTACCTGAAGAAGATTACTTTTAAGAATAAATAGAACCTCTTCCATGGAGCTGGTTTAATCTGGTATAAAGTTGTCCATATGTACCAGCAATATTCAGAGCTGTGACCACTCTGATTCAATTATAATTTCTGATATGTTAGTTATTTACTGCCTTGAATATTGACAGCTTGACAGAACTTATTTTTCTCTCTAAAACTAGGACTACTTTAAAATATGTAGTTTTATTAAGTTAAAGGAAACTTATAAAAAACGAAGTTATTCACACTTGCCTGTCTCATTTGTCTGTTGGGTCTTGTTAGATGTGATTGGAGTTGTCATATCTCCTGTGGGAACATAACCAACAACGTGTAGAAAAGTATCACCATTAGGCCAACAAGGTGGCCGCCAGCTGTTCAATAATTTTAATAATTCAGACCAACATTAATTTGATGATAACATGTTATTTTTAATGATGTGAATAGTGGGAGATTGAAATACTGCCCCTATAATGTATCTTATAACCTGATTTTGTGCGGACCTCATTCCGCTTATTGGGCTCTATGTACAAGTATTACTTATGTGTTCATAAATACTGCAAAATTGTAGATTCCGTCCTTCGTAGAATGTTTGCATGCGATGTAATAAACAGCTCTTTTTCGTGAACAACTACCGTAATATCACCACAAGTTTACGAACAGCATAAATTACTGCTCATTATACAGGAGAGACCGGGATTTGCATCTCATTATAAATAGATTTGCAATGGCGAAAGTCAAGATTTAGAACTTCCTTCTGATGAAGATAAATGAGTGGTATAGTGAACAGAAAGAAGTAGCAGGAAATATAGGATTGAGCTCGGGCTTCTGCAGACTCCAACCTTGATGCAACTATGGCACCGGCCAAAAAGAAAAGGAAAACAAATTTACACAAAGATGAAATTGACCTGTTAGTTAGTGAAATAGACAAAAAGAAAAACAGGAAATATTATTTAACACTTTGCAGGGCCAAAAAACATTAAGAAACGAAACATGGAAGAAATAACTAATAAAATAAATTCACTGGGACCAGTGCCAGAGCTAGTATTTACTGGACCCTGGTGCAAGACTGAAGTACTCCCCCCCCCAAAAAAAAAAACACGGAAAAAAACACAGAGCTCTGCTGCAGCACAACCTTAAGAAAACCTTTTGAAAATAGATACATCAGCAGCAAATTCTTCAAAAAAAGTCTTCAAGAAAACATTCTAAGACATTAATCAATCAAGTGACATTGTATCCAAACATTTTAATACAGTAATTATGTAGCAAGATTAATCAATTTGATTAATAATTTGATTAAGGGGGGGGGGGGGGAGGTGGCGGCCGAACGGCCACACTGGTATGTTCAGTCACAAGCACAATCACACACTCTCTTTCCCTCAGTTTCGCCTCTATGATTTAACAAAGCTCATTCCCCAGCCTTGGAGGTCTGACATAAAATTGTCCATATGTTCAGATGAGTTATTACCTCTGTTTGCATCATAACTTGTTCAATACTAATAATGCCAGCCCAGTCTTTGTTTTGTTTTTATACTTGTATTTCATTCTTTAAGAGTATGGTTCAGATTATAGGTCTGCTCTACTGGGGTTAATATTAGCGTACTGTACTTCATGATGAGTCCTGTCAGAATGGTTTCATTTGAAGAAAATACCCCTACTGTATGCGATGATGGGTAATTCCAAGTCAATCATTTTAATTGTGAAATGTGTTGCCAAAAACGTTCATTTAAATCTGAATTGAAAACAAAACGAGCACAGACTTGCCGGTCAGTTTCTGTTGGGATGGAGTTGTCATATATTCTGTGTGAATATAAACAGAAACGAAAGCTGAGGTGGCAGTTTCTATTCTAAATAATGGTTTCATTTGAAGAAACTACCCCTATTGTATGCAATGATGGTTAACTGTGAGTTAATCATTTTCAACCATTTTGTCAAAACCTTTAATTTAAATCAGAAAACTGAATTGAAAACAAAACAAACATAGACTTGCCTGTCAGATTCTGTTGGGATGGAGTTGTCGTATATTCTGTGGGAATATAAACAACAAAAATTAGAAACTAAATAATTCAGACCAACAATTATTACACCGAGGGATTCTGATGATCTCTTCAGATTCATGAACTACATGGAAATTGATCTTTGTCATATTTCAAAGCAGTTTCATGTCTAATTGAAATCACATGAGAGACACAATAGTTAATCTGTCATCAAGCAGACAAACATTAAAGGAGATTCAGTTCTATCCTCAATCCCCATACCAGCTTTAGAATATATCATAGACTATTTAATTATGGTCTTTGCAGTGCTGTACAGCACACATTGAAACTATTTGTAAATTACAGTAATGAGTAATATGAGAAGGCTCATTATGTTTTTTTTAAAGACCTGGCTGTGTTAGTTTTCTTTGCTACATGGCAAACAGTAAGTTTTATTTATTTATTTATTTATTTATTATTATATTTATTTTCCTATACCATATGTACCAAAAGTATTTTTAAATTTAATTTTTACAATTTCAGCAGAGCCCCACCTGGGACATTTTTTGTTAGTTTCATCTTCCTAACAATACTGAAAAGAAGACTCACAAACACCATTACAGATGTTGGTTTTCACAAAGACCCCTCATCTGATGACTAAAAGGGTGGCTTTACAGCTATAGCCAAAAGTTTTGCATCACTCTATAGAATTAACTAATTTTGCTCCATAAAGTTGAATTAAACCTGTTGAATAATGTTATGTTAACAAATTGAACTACAAAACTGCTTTGTAGTTTTGCATATACTTAAACTGACAACAATTTTAAGATCTGACATTTCGAAATCTAACATGAAATACTGTACTACTATTATGGCTTGCAGTAGATATTATTTTGTAGTTTCTTTGTAACATGATGTTAAATACAAGATCTAAATTATGTTTATATATATGTTTTGATTATGTCTAAATTTTATTTTTCTGGATGATGCAAAACTTTTGTCAATAGCTGTATGTGCCACTGTCAATTGAATCGGCCCCACTGTGACACAAAGTATTGAGCTCAGTCCTTATGTCACATGAAGGTAGACTGGGCGACTGTGTTTGCTGTTTGCTGAGTTCACAAGCTTCTCTTTTCCATAGACACAGGTGTAGTTTCCAGTATCATTCCTCTTAACTTTTTTAATGGAAAACTTGACAGCTGGTAAGCCTTTGGGATTGGGTTGTGAATCGACAAGGCTTCCATTTTTATACAGATGGAAAAAACTCTCTTTTCCTGTTGCATCTCTGAATTCAACGGGCATCATACATTTAAATAATACATCCATTCCTTCCATTGCCCTCTGTTTGTCTAGCTGAAGTATGAACTGATAGCTTGACTCTGAAAATACAGTTTAAGTTAAAAATATGCCATCAGAACATACCTAAAAATAATCAATAACAAGCAGTAGAGTTTTACTAATCCAACCCCTGTTCAGATAAGTGGTGTGATCGTAATCTGTACCATATTAAAAACACCTTCTCTAGTCTCATGTTTGATATTTTTTAAGTTATAGTTGATGATAAATCAGTAATAACAATTTGACTAAAACATTCAGAGACAGCTATTTTATACATTCTCACATAATTATAAGTTTGAACTTTCTTTCTTTCTATTCTTATGTTTGATATTTTTAAGTTATAGTTGATGATAAATCTGTCATAACCATTTGAATAAAACAGAGACAGCTATTTTATACATTCTCACATAATTACAATATTGAACTTTATCCAGCAGATATCAGCAAGCATTTAATTATCATAGCATGGTACGGATTAGTGTGAGTCTAGTATATGGGAAATTTAGCTTAAATATTTTTAGTACAATTTCAAGACTAATTTCAAGAATAATCAATTGACTGAAGGATCAGTCTATTATTTATATATACTTTAAGTTTGTAACATAACATTTTTTGAATAATTTAGGCTCTAAAAGTAGTTGTTACAAAAATGCATTTTTCTATTACACCAATTTAAGAACAAACCAAGCCATATATATATATATATATATATATATATATATATATATATATATATATATATATAAAATCAGTTCATTTCCATCAAAAAAAAGTTTCATTCAGGTGTTTCATTATTTCATTATCAGGTCATTATTTGGTGCTGTACTTACCTCTTACATTGAGATAAACTGAAGAACCATGGCTGATGTTTTTCACATCTCCTGGATTCTTATTTCCATACATGCAGGTATAGTTTCCAGCATCATTCTTTCTGATGTCTTGTTTTATAAATGTGACAGCTGCCATTCCTCCGGGCTCCGGCAGTGAGCTGATCTTCTCTCTGTTTTTATATAAATGGAACCAATTCCTCTCATTGTTCTCTGGTTGTTGTCTGTGCACAGCTGATATTAAACATTTGAATTCAACCTTCTCCCCTTCCACTACAGTCGTTTTGCCAATCTGAAGTATCGCTGTGTGAAGTGGCTCTGTAAAAATGTATTTAAAAATCAAAAAATGACAGATGAGAAAGAACCATCTGTTAAGCAAATAAGAACATATGGAAATATGGACATATGGACGCTTATTGAAGTGAGATTAATCTTTTTTATAGGCATGTTTTGTTCTGTTTCATAAAAGTTATCAGTAAAATATAACCAGGAGAAAAGTTTAGATTTATCAGTTTGATAATGCATGAATAAAGTCATCTTCGCAAATGCTACTAAATGTCATTAATTAAAAAAAAAAAACACATGTTTATAGCATGTAGTTATTTGAATCTGGCCATAGCTCAAGCATTTCGGAATAGTAACAGTGATGTTATTTGGAAGAAAAACACAAGGGTGCAATTTACAAAGCCTTATACTCCAAAACTATCATTTGCACCACTTCCTTCTGAAAAGAGAAAGACACTCATTAATGTTAGAACACTAGAAATAAACTACATAAGAATACCTAAGAATCCAATGCCTGAGTTGTTTATTTCAGGTTGAGTAACTTCATTGTGTGTGTTTATTCTTTCAGGAATAATGGTTCTAAAGATTCTTCAGAGTAAACGGCCTTGTGAATTTCACCCTGAATGTTATTCATTCATAATGCAATCAAAATTTAATATTGAATCTTATTATGTCAGTGTGTCAGAGACACACATACATACAACACATACCTGTTGAAACCAGCAGCGCGTCTCCAAGTGCAAAAACTGAAATACAAATGAATCATTTTATAAATAAGAACATTTACATTTCAAATGTACTCACATAAGAAGGTTATCAAAGAAATTATACTTACACAGCATGATTGAATGAATACCCCAAGGCATATTGGGAAGCTGTCCAATTAATTTCTGAACCTACTAGTATGAAGTTCCTCTATTTGTAACACAACTAAACATGACAGTGAAAATGATTAGATCAATACAGTAATGCACATACAACAGCACCCTCCCTCACTGAACAAGTGTTTCCGTTACACATGCAAAAGTTGGCTATTAAAGTAACCAAAGATCAAGAGCAATACACAAATGGTATTGGTCCATCAAAGCCTCTCATTGTCATCATCTAAAGACCAGGTAGTTGTATTTTCTTTATAACCTCAATGTATTGTTCATCTGCATCAGCTGAAAAAGAGTGAAATTACTGTAAAGAATGAATGAACAGATACTAATAATTCAAATGATAAGGAATAACATACAGCAGCCTGTAAATAACTGTTGAGAATTCCTTCATTTTTTTCTTATACAAGATAAATACACCAGAGCTTCATTTCACAGCTTTGAAAAAAAGTTTATCATTAATTATGTTGTCACTATTTAGTTTGACACATCTTTATGATTTACAATAACTTGATATGAGTCTTGTTACAAGACATGACTTATAACACAATTTCTACATCTTCAGTCAAACTGCAAAGGATCTTAACCTGAGAGACTCTGCCTCTGCACGTTTTTATCTTTGACTTTCTGCTCCCACACGGTCCCTGTTGAGTTTATGCCATCTTCTTTATGGGTGAATCTTTGCATCAACCCAACATCACATTTTTATGGCTATTGCTGACCAGACATGGGTGCTCCTGGGGCTTTGCCAAGGTGTACAAGACAGCGCAGCCCTGTTTTTTAAAACTTCATCAACAATTCTCATTGAGCATCAGAGAATCTCTGCTTCCTCATTCTTCTCGATGGCTGTGTAGTGTCAGTCTACACACAGTATATACACTCACCTAACACCTTCTCCCAGACAAATTATTTCTGCTCCCCTCTATACAGGTGGCCACTCCCCAATTAGCACTCAATTACCTAAGTGGAGAATGGCCACACCTGTGATGTGTAGTACACATGTATTTACTAAGTAACTACAATGTAAATACAGAATAATCAGAGACATTTAATGTAAAGCATTACCAAGATTTGACATGGTGTTGGATCCTTTTGTAATTCCATTACTGTATAACTGTAATGGATTTCCAAACATCATTATGATCTACAGCAGGGTGGCCAATCCTGGTCCTGGAGAGCCGCAGGGTCTTCTAGTTTTCATTCTTAACTTAATTACTCAACTGAACCAATAATTTTCTGAACTGGTCAACATTAACATTTTTTCCAGGTCTTTAGCTATTGATTATTTAAAGATACCCAGAAAATCTGCAGGATTGTGGCTCTCCAGGACCAGGGTTGACCACCTCTGCTGTACAGTGTGAGCACAAAAAAATGTAAGGGGTGTTTCAGTTTGTACACAGAATACTGGAGGACACTTCAGTGGTTGAATGTTCCCAACTGTTAAATAATATATTTCAAAGTGGCTAATAGATTGAGTCAAGGCATGCTGAGGCCTGTGTCTAGAAGAGCAAAGTGTTTGAGTGAGATGGTGACCAGTATTAGGTTTCTCAGAACAGCAGAATACACAGTGGTTTATGGGAGGAAGTGCTGACTCATGCAGTCTACAATAGTACAGGTTCTTGGCTATTAAAGAGACATAAATTAAACCAACTACACTGTACTGGATAGAGGGATTAAGAATGTCGGTTTTCAGTAAGTATTGACTTTGATTAACTGGAGAACGACATTAAGAGACTGTGACGGAAATACAATCATTTAACAAGGGGTCATGTGTGATGGTAGAAATAGGGGATGAAGCTACGTAATCTGTTCCTTCATTTTGGCTAAAGAAAACAACTCGGAAGTACCTGTGTTTTGTGAAATATCATGAGTGTTTGTTTTGTTTTGTCTCTAATTGTTACTTGTTATTTAGTAGACGGCTAAACACGTCCGGAGCTGTCACCAGAAGCCAGCACCAAACCAGGACAGCACTTCACATGTTACCACAATAAATTGTAGTTAGCACCACAAGCACTACAGCACTCACCCAGGACTGGAGACTGTGTTTGTGTATTGTGTGTGTACTACTGACTGTGTTCATTGTTTGGAACTGCAGTTCCGTTATTTAGAACAGTGCAATACCCATTGCTGGGTATTGCCTGGGAAATATTATTTACGATCGCCAGACCTGGATTATAAATAAAACCACTTGTACTGGGATTGCTGTTGTCTGCTTTTTCATTCAATCACCACATCACTCCTGCACCTGTACACTGCAAGCCACTTTGCCACAGAGACCATGGAGAATATTCAACTGATCGGAACAGCAGTGGATTTAAATACCACCACTTTCAAAAAATGAATAAAGGGCAACATTGCATGTTAGTGTCTTTAGTTCTTATTATGTGTGTAAAAATATTAAAATGCATAAGATTCATATTTTTAATGATTGAAATGGTGGTGGCATTTAGATCCACAGATGATTAGGTCAACTCAGTAGATCTCCATGGGCCTTATTTTAACCAAGGTCCTTTTCTTCGATGAGCACAAGACACAACCATTTGATGTAGCCAGGAAAACAGGATAGAGGCTTTTCATACAAGTGCAGCAATATGTAATAAATCAACAGTCAGCATGCAGGCTGCGCTCCAGCACTAACACTGTGGCAGTCAGTCAACAGTTATTTATGAACTTGTGGGTAAAATGTGATTCCTCCCCAAACTCCCCAAAATTCAAAGAAAAGAAATTGCATAACAGCAGTGAAAGGGTAAACCATGGATATTCACCTTCACTTATTATAAAATATTGAAATAAAAGCTTTGAAAACTATAAGAAATGTCAACATGAATAGAAATTCAGTTTTATTTATTTAAAAGCATTTATAAGGGACCTTTAAACATTAACATTTAATGCAGTTTCACAATTTACAGATCAATTCTAATCCTCTAATTTTTGTTTATTTATTTAGCAGACACCTTTATCCAAGGCGACTTACAGAGACAAGGGTGTGTGAACTATGCATGAGCTGCAGAGTCACTTACAATTATGTCTCACCCGAAAGACGGAGTACAAGGAGGTTAAGTGACTTGCTCAGGGTCACACAATGAGTCAGTGGCTGAAGTGGGATTTGAACTGGGGACCTCCTAGTTACAAGCCCTTTTCTTTAACCACTGGACCACACAGCCTCCTTATGCTGTGCCACAATGACCTCCAGGACATAATTTGTGAGACAGTGTGTAAACGGCAGCTGGAAAGCTTGAGATAACATAGCAGACATAACAACAGGGGAGTCCATGCTGTGTATGCAGCTAAGCCTATTGCATGGAAACCCATCAGAACCCGGGGCTGGGACTCTTCAAGAGCATGAGCCAGTGCTGCTCATAGCCTGGCTGTGCGAGACGTGTACAGAGTTCATTTTAGCAAGCTTAGAAAGGCACTTAAAACACTGCTTCAGCAAACCACAGGATTTAAAATAGAAATGTTAAGATGCAATCAACACACAACATGTCATTTGGTGGTTACAGTGTGCCCTGATGAAAAGAAGAGAATATGTAACGTGTGTGAGATAACAGAAAACAAAAACAAATAGAAATTTTCTTTATAACAACAACATGAAATACATACAGAGCTGTGCTGAAGAGGCTCTGTCTAAGTGTTATCTAACTGGGCCCCACTTTGGAGTGACTGCTGTGAACACCAATTACAACACTGATAAGAAACAACCCAACACTGTTTCTTATTTGCAGTTTGGTAACTTTACTGGTTGGGTTTTTCATGTCTATCAAATGAGGAAGAAAAAACATCAATTGTTCATTGTCCCTGATTAAGTTTGCAGCACTTTCTTTTCAGTTGGTAGCCACGTGTGACAGACGCTTCCTGCACCTAGAAATAACTTGTCTGGTGATGTGATGAGTAGCATCCCATCAGAGAAGCTAAACAGAACTCTCAAATCCCAATGCACAGGGTGTCCCTGCCTTTCTGTTGGGCTGACCACTCTCTCACAATCTAGTGAATAGAGGCCTTCATGTATTTCACTCCCTCTACTTTCTTCCAAGGCTTTCAAGATTTCCCCTACAGTATGTCCACCTTATCTACTGACATACTTATCATCTCTGTTTCTAAACTGACTCTTAACCAGTTTGTGGACAAGGGCAACCTGGAATGGATTTCAGAAACATGCTGGATGAGTTGCTGAGGTTCTTCTGAAGCGATCATGGGCAGAGTGGAGAAGGACAGCATATAGAACTGGAACCTGTATAATTATATTTAAACATGAACACTTAACTACACTTCAGAATCAGAATCATTCAGACACACATTCCTTTCAATGTCTTTATTTATTTACTTCTGTTATGAATGGAACAAATGCAAATGTATGGCTCATGGCTACATTACAATGTTCTATTATTTTGTCTATAACAATCCTTTGTCACTAAGTTTAGCTACCGAACAATGACCAGGACTTAGTGACAGTTTGAGGTAAAGGCGGATCACATGAGCAACATAACAACAGTTAGGTACATGCTGTGCATGCAGTTCAGCATATAGCAATGAAACCAGATGCTGGGTTCAGCACCCCTGACTCTGAAAGCACAAAGCAGGCAATGCTTGGCTGAGGGGAAATAGAAATGACTAATATGAAGTTACAAACTGAAATGTATTATTTTTAGATATTAGACAGAAGAATGAGAAAGCCAATGCTACTCACAGCCTCATTGTGCAAAGCATATGCAGTGTTTAATTTTAGCATGTGTAGCGAGGTGACAAGAATGACAGAGAACCTTGCTTAAGCAAACCACATTAAAACAAAAATGATAAAAGACCATCAATACAAAACATATCAGCTGGTGGTGGCCCTGATGGAAAAAAACAGTGAGTTGAGATCATAGATAACAGACAACACAACCACACAAATACATATTGTACACTTTATAACAATGAAGTTAAATACATACAGAGCCATGCTGAAGTGGCTGTAGCTCAGAGATGTGGCTGATTGAACAGACCCACTTGAGCACTAATCATGGACTGCCTGTGTACCTTAGGTAAGGCAATCTAGCACTACTGCTAAATGGAGTCTGTGTAACCAGCTGCTGGTTATTGAAGTACATCTAATTGTTTTACAGTATGAAGAGAAAACACATGAAAAACAGTAAATAAGAATTATTTCTGGCTTTCATTTATAACACAACACATTAGGGTTTCAAAGCTGTTATCAAGTTCGTTTGAAAGGAAAGAATACTATTTACAATTCTAAACAACTTACAAGCTGAACATTCAGTCCTGGGCCTCTCTCAAGCACACTGGCAGTTTGTTTTCAAATGAACCCAATTTTAGACCCTTTTGCATTCACACCACACCTCAATCCAAGCTAAATCAGTTCACTGAGAATTCAGAAGTGACTTTGCCTTTAAGCAAATGATAATCCAGCTCTCTTTGTCATTTAGAGTACCGGTAAGTGGGGCTGGCATGAGGCAGGTTGTTCAGTCCTGGATCCTCGAAGCCAGGTAAGATTTACACACAAATGATTAGAATGTAATATTGGAGCAACAGAACCCAGAACCACCCAGAATGATTGACCATAAGAAATGCACTGTGGGTTAGCTTTAATTAAGAAATGCATTGTGTGTTAGCTTTGATTAAGAATCCTCTTTAAACCCTAGAACCTGTGCAGAAGGTTTCATAGAAAATGCTATCAATGTGTCTTCTATTGTTTGACACATTCCACCACAGTCCCCTAGATAATTTATATCTCCAATGGTTTGTCAGTTCTGGGACAAGATTTTCAAAAAGTTGTAAATGAGGTTTTAATGAGGGTTTTAATTAATGAAAGAGTATATAACTCACCTTGAAACAGAAATTTAACAGACCGCGGCTGTGATGCCGACGATACAGAGAGAGAGTGTTAATTTCTTACAGACTACCTAGATAATTCAATATTTATAGTTATGACAATATATAAACCTTTTCTATACTTGTGATTATGAATGAGATTTATTCACTTGTTTTAACCATCTGTATCCTTACGGAAAGTTTATTGCATTGCTATGATCAATGCAACTGTAATAAAAACCTAAGAGTAAATAATGAAATCTTGGTATAGAAAACAGCATATTAGATACTACAATAATGTTTCCTTAGGTGATTGCGGATTTGCAATGCTTCCTGTGTCTTATCCACACAAGAATGAAGAACAGGCGTAGAAGGACACACAGATCCACTAGGAATGTGATCGAGATCATTGACATGGATTTTGCCTGAAGGTATTTGTAATGTTGTCAGACTCCCCACACTTTATGTACAATGTACATTTTCACCAACACATGTTTGTATGCATATACAATGTTCTTATATTACTGAAAGTGTTCAGTGGCTACTTTTAATCATGCTGAGTTTATTTGTCGTGGAGGCAAGCAAAGAGTACCAGAGAAAATACATGATTAGAAGATTCACCAAACAATTAATTATAAACAGATTATGTACTTGGTTTGGGAGTTCTATCGTAATTTTAAAGGCTTAATAACTATATAATGAAATGTTACATACATGGCATACATGTATAATAACTAACAACTATAAACACAAATGACACTTCAAAAATATTTATTTATATCCTACGATCGTACATACTAAAATACATACAAAAATAGATGTCAACATAAGAAAATAAATTCTAACCAATATACATACAGTAGATGGCTTACCACCCTGTTCCATCCAAAAACAAAATATTTCTTTCTTTTTAACCAAAAAAAGATTGCAAAATGCACATCAAAATAATTAATAATAATCAATCGTCAATCGTCAATCGGTCTGTCAATCGTCGCCAGCTATTAGTCTTGTCAACGCAGACCACAGCGGAGTACCCAAGCCTTTCGGTCTCGGGCCAGGCACATCCAATTCCATTAATAATAATAGTTTACAAATTATACACAACATAGATATACCCATTATTTTTTATTTCCATTTGGCTGCTGCTTGTTGATTGCTAGCAGTTTCTATAACAGAGAATTATGCTTCCATTCATTTTCTTGATCTAGTTAACATGTATTTTGATTAACAAGTTCCCCTTATCTAGTCGTTGAGACAGGAAGTGATGTATGTGACCTGCTACAAATTAGCTTTTTAATTAGAAATGCATTCCTTAACGACCTCATTGACTCAATTTCAAAGCATTATGGATTGATTTTATTAACACATTTTGTTTGAAAATCCCTTGATACTAAAGCTGTCATTACTGTACCGCGAGTTCAATACAATAACACTAGTCTTTGAAAATCCTCCCAGTGTCTCCATCTGATCGGACTCTGTATGATCATTCTGGCAGGTATGAAAGCAGAGAGTACTTGGATAAAAGGGAAAGACCAATGTATTGAATATTCAGGTATTTTTCAAAACAACATTCATTTTTCCTAGTGGTTTCCAGTATGTGGAAGTTTTAACTGTTGCGTATGTTACATTGTCTTCATTATGTGTAGATCTGGATTTCTTCTTGGTGACACGGGCAGTGTTTATTTCTGAGTAGGTGAGTGAGTCGTCCTGTTGCTTTGAAGGCTGCTTGGGCTAGTTCTGCAATAAATTAACAGATGATTGGAGAGAGGTCAGGATGGCTAAATGGTATGAAACAAACTGTCCAAACAAAGCGATACACACAAATAAAAGTAAAGGGCCTTTTATCCATCTGTAAATATATACCAGTAGTTGCACAATATCTTCCTGTTATACCCTATCCCATAGGTGCTGGAGACGGGTGGGCCAACGGGCCACTGCCCATGCACTTTTAAAACAGGGTGGGGGGCCCTGCCCATGCACTTTTAAAACAGGGGGGGCCCTGCCCATGCACTTTTAAAACAGGGGGGCCCTGCCCATGCACTTTTAAAACAGGGGGGGCCTGCCCACGCACTTTTAAAACAGGGGGCGCTCTGCCCATGCACTTTTAAAACAGGGGGACCCTGCCCACCCACTTTTAACAGCAAGGGTGAGAAAAATAAATAAATAAATAAATAAAATAATATATTGAATCTCATTATTCTTCCAAAACACAGTGACACAGATAAATCAAATAAATCCACATATTTAGATAACCAGAACTGTGTTGATAGACAATAATCTTTCGCTAGCTATGCCGCCAGTTTCTACAGAGGTAAATTGAAGCTTTTAATAAATCCTTTGTGACAGAGTTCTCAAATGCTATGTGGAAGTTCGGATTGATTAAAACAACCTCTCTAGGTACTAGAACTGGCTGCAAATTACAGCGCGAGATGTTATATTTAATCAATTCGAACTTCAGTATATTGTTTTCGCAGAGTGCTGGAAGGGCGTTACTACATTATCAAAAGGGTGTTAAAGTCTCCAATACAAAAGTAGTAATTTACCAGGAAATGTATTATTTAAATTGTACAGAATCACCTCTCAGATTCAGTTGTGCAAAGATGGACCCAAGAATTTTTTTCAAGCCGTTGGCTGCGGCAAGAGCTGACAAGCACGTGTGTGAAGACACAAATGAAGAAGGGCACACGGCCAAGAAAAAAGGCAGTCTTTGCCCATATGTTCAAGGTAATAACCCGTTATCATGATCTGTAAATTGTGAAAAACTTTGCTGCAGCATATCACCTGAAGCTCATAGATTACCCATTTCTAAAGAACAAACTGCTCATGTATATGGATCAGGCGAGAAATCAAGGTTGAGATTTTTCAATTTTGACTGGTACAAAGATATGACATGGCTTGTGCTTTGTGAAACTCAAAAGAAAGCCTTCTGCACGTTGTGTCGATTTGCTACAGTCAAAAAACTAAACTTTTCGAAATGCGAAGATGATGCATTTATTTTGATTGGCATGAATGATTAGAAGTATTGTCCAGGAAGACTAAATGCCCACGAGAAATCAAATTACCACAAGGAATCCATTTCTAAACTACATGCTTACACAAGTAAAGTGAATGTGGATGTGCAGCTGCAACTGCAGAAAAAACGAGCAAACTACAGATCGCTCTTATTTTTGGAGCAACTGAAATGTATCCAGTATCTTATGAGACAAGGGCTGGCAGTTAGGGGACATTCAGATGATCAAAGTAACTTTCACAGGCTATATGAGTTTGTTTCGACAAATAACAAAGAAATGGAACAATGGCTGGTGAGAAACAAATGCCATTATAATTCACATGCTATTATCAATGAGCTGATTGAAGAAATGTACCGCCAGGCCTTTTCTAAATTAGCGAATGACGTCAAGCAGTCAGAAATATTTTCGGTTGTTATTGACGAAACCAAGGACGTAAATGGTCATGAACAGCTTGTGTTTGCCCTCCGCTGCATTGATGATACCTACACTATTGCTAAAGAGTTTGTTGGGCTCTATGATTGCTCGAAGACTGATGTGGTATGTGGCAGGATGGCTTGCAGTGGTGAGGTGTGGTGACGTCACGGACCAGGAAGTAACTGAACCAAAACAATGTATGGGCGGGTGAAGCTGAATACTACGGCACTCAGCTGGATTTATTAAATAATAATACAAACAAAAGATTTAAACAAACAAGAAAACACAAAACAAAAAGGCGCGAGGGCCAAACAAATAAACAAATACTGTTTAGCAGTCGTTTTTAAATGTAGTTCTTTCTCTCCTCACTCTCTCCGCTCCCGTACTCTCCTCTGTACACTCTCCCCGCAGCACGGACAGCTGCAGGTTCTTATACTCTGGCCGAGGGGTTAACTAGTTGTTAATTATCTTATTACCCCTCGGCCACAGTCTGCACACATTTGGTAAGGATGCGTGACTGTCAGCTAGTTAAATAATCAGTTGCTGATCAGCCACGCATCCTCATGGGGTTTTAAATTTTAAAAACAATAACAAATACGCGGCGCTTTTATCCGCGCCGCAAACAATACTACAAAAACAGTGCACATATAAATATAGGGGCGGGACACTCCGCCACATGGTGTCTCTCATCAACACAATAAAAGACATATTGTTAAGAATGGGATTAGAGCTGAAAAACATCCGCGGACAGACGTCCGATGGTGCCAGTGTACTACAGGGGAAAAAGTCTAGTGTAGCGACCCTGATGAAGAAAGAAAATCCCAAAGCATTATTGATTCATTGCTTAAATCACAGCCTCAACCTTGTTTTGCAAGAGTCCTGGTTAGAAGTGCATTTGCCTAATGGTTAGAAGTGCATTTGAAGCAGTTCATGAAGTCCACAACACAATCCATGCCTCTGCAGAAAGGAAAACCATGTAAGCATCATTTCCACTAGACAGCCATAAGTCACTAAAACCTTTGTGTCAAACACAGTGGACAGCAAGAACACCAGCTATCAAGTCAATGCTGGAAAAGTATCAAGCAATCCTCAATACACTGGACACTGTTATCATTAAGGGGGAGAAATGGAAGCAGTGAAAAATGCTCCAGGACTGACTTGGAAAAATGTGATACCTTCTTTGGACTGAAAGCTTGCATTCAAGTTTTTTTTTTCTGCCAGTGAGGAGGTTGCTAGAGTATTGCAATCAAAGGCTGTTACTGTGGAGACTGCCATGACTTGCGCTGCGACCCTTCAGGAACACTTAACTAGAAGGCGCGCCGACACCTGCTTTGCTAAACTGTCTGCAGATGCTTTGGATGCTTCAAAAGATCTAACCAATCCACCGTCACTGCCAAAATGGATTCAACAGCTACCACGATGCATTGATGATGGAAGTGCATTGCATGTATTCACAACTCCTGAAGAATACTTTCACCAACAATTCTTTCAACTGCTTGACATTCTTACCTATGAGGTGGATCAGAGGTTTAATCAGGAAACTCTGAAATTACTTAAACAAAGAATCTTCTGATTTCAGCAGCCAATGGAGATGTTGCTGAAATTCCTAATGAAATCCACAGTTTATATGCTGGTAACTTTGATTTTGATCATCTCCACATTACCTGAGCATGCTTAAAGATCTGCTGAAAACATTCAATCAATGTCAGAAGATGACACCCATCATAAACAAAGTGACGAAGTTGTCTGCTGTCGTGGACATACTTGGAGCTGATGAGTGGGCACACCAACTCCTTGCAGAAGTTGATAAACTTATTCGCAAATCCCTATGTCCAATGCAACTGCAGAACAAAGCTTTTCAGCAATGCAAAGAATTAAAACCTACCTGAGATCTACAATGGCATAAAAGTGTATGAATCATGTAATGTTTCTACATGTACATAAAGACATGATGCTTTGGACCTTGTGCAGGTTGCCAAGTCGTTTTGTGGATTTAATGATGCCAGGAATAGCTTTTTGGAAAATTGGACTGTTTCCTGAACATCTGAAACATTTGTTGCTTGTATATAGTTCCCAACTAGTTCTGTAATTTCATCTTCTTGAGTGTTCTAAGTTACTGAAAATTACCCCACCTACCAACAAGACGGAAGACTAAAGTGATGAAACAACTGAACAAAAGTGCCTCAGACGTTACAGTAAGTTGCCTTTAAAATGAAATAACTGAAACAGATTTTAAATTAGTTAAAATGTTAAACTATTAGTCTTACACAGATTTTTTTTAAGTTACATTTGGCTGGCCCACCCACTTTTGCAGTCGTTCGTGTCACTGCCATATTCACATTACTTACAAAATTATTATTATTATTAATTTCTTAGCAGATGCCCTTACCCAGGACGACTTACAATTGTTACAAGATATCAAATTATTTTTACATACAATTACTTTTTTTTTTTAACAAAACAATGCTCAACTAAGATCTTCAGGGTGAAATGGGAAATGTAGCTATTAGTCAATGAAAACCAAAGAGTTCAAATTACCCTTTCCTGGCACAAATTCAAATCACTCAAGTCATTATTACTACTCACTATCACAACTCAAGGTCAAAATAGTAATAATAACAATGCCTGGATTATTATTAATAATATTTATAATGTCTGGAGTCTCTATATCCAATGTTTTGTGTGTGTTTTTAACTGTGCATAAGCATATAAAGCATATGTGAGGAAGTATTTATCACACAACGATGGTAAATACTGGAAAACATATATCAGTCAGCCCAGTTTGAAGAATGTTTGTCTTCAACAGTAAATTTTGCTTCAATAGAATGATAAATAATGGCAATGTATCCATTCAAATCTCAAGGAACCTGTATATGTACAAGCAAATTGTTTGAGAGTTTTGTAACATATAGGACTTACCACCGTGATGTATACAGGTTCAATCTGGACAGCAGGGTCTGGAATGGCATTGTATCAAATAGATTAGTTTCCTAGTTTGAATGGAGTTGTAAACAGCTAGTGCACACTATGCATCAGTAACATCAAGCTATATTTTGCACCAAAGGCTGAACAATGGAAGACTGCAGTAAACACTCACGCAGGAATCATGCTTTTAATATAGAATTGAACATGATTGAGGGTCACAATAAATTGACACAGCGAGATGAAGAAGTTCCCATCATTTAAACATACTTCATTTGTATCCATTGTGGTGAAGAATGCTGAGCCCTACCTCGTTTGGATTGCAGACACTTCAGCACTCCTCCTATCAGCAGTAACAGCAGCACAAGGACCCCACATCCTACCCCTGCACCCAGGTACAGAGCTGGAACAGATCCTGGGGGGATCCACATACAAATGGGATTCATTGTAAGATCCAGTTAAATATGTGCAAACAGATACTATAATTCACTAATAACCTACTGACATAAAAGCGTGATCAATATGTGTTTAAAACAAATGTAAACCAATCTTGCAGCATGTGAATAGGGTACATACAGTATGCTCCACAGTGATGACATACATTGTTGGTCTTGGAGTAGGTACACCAAACATACAATAATCACGCTTTACAGAAAGCCTAGTTTTTGGAGTTGGTGTAATCTGGCATGAAATTGTCCATGTGTACCAGCAGTAATCAGAGCTGTGACCATTCTGATTCAATTATAATTTATGATACAGTATATAAATCAATTAGTACCTTTATTATTAACAAGTTAAGAACTTACTTTGCTTTCTAAAACTTGGACTACTTTAAAATAAGTGATTAAGATCAAGGACACTTATAAAAAACTAAGTTATTCAGACTTGCCTGTCTCATTTGTCTGTTGGGTCTTGTTAGATGTGGTTGGAGTTGTCATATCTCCTGTGGGAACATAACCAACAACGTGTAGAAAAGTATCACCATTAGGCCAACAAGGTGGCCAGCTGTTCAATAATTTTAATAAAATCTGTTAAGGATCCTGGCAGCGGTATTCTGGACTAGCTGCAGTCGGTTTATGGTGCATGCCGGAGACCACCATATAGAGAGTTGCAGTAATCGAGTCAAGAGGAGAGAAATGCACGACAAAGTGTCTCTGCATCTGGGAGGGAAAGGTAGGGATGGACTTTGGAGATGTTTTGAAGATGGTAGAAGGAAGATTTGACTACGGAGGAGAAGTGGACATCAAAGGAGAGGTTGCTGTGAAGAAGTACAACAAGGCTTCGTACTGTGGGGAAGGCAGCAGCAGACGGTTTCCGAGGTTGAGGACAGCTATATTTAGATTCTTAAGTTGAGTTTTAGATCCTACCAGAAGGAGTTCAGATTTACTAGTGTTCAGCTGAAGAAAATTGCCTCAGTGTCGTGAATGCAAGCCGAGAGCCAGACCATGGCAGAGGGTCTTCCAGGGTCTAGTTTTAAGTAGAGCTGGGTGTCATCAGCATAGCAGTGAAACATGAGGCTGTGTTGGCAAATGAGGTGACCCAAGGGAAGCATGTAGATATTGAAGAGAAGGAGCCCAAAAACAGATCATTGGGGGACACCACAAGTGACTGGGTTTGCAACACCACTGCTTCCATCATAGAAGACAGACTGCATGCATCCGGATAGGTAAGAGGACATCCAGGAGAGACAGGTTCCAGAGATCCCACCGTACTTTTGAAGGTGGTCAAGAAGAATGCCATGATCTATAGTGTCAAAAGCAGCTGTTAGGTCAAGGAGGACAAGCACAGAGGGAGCACCAGCATCAGCATTGAACAGGAGATCATTCACAATCCGGAGCAGAGCAGTTTCAGTATTGTGATGCGGCCGGAAACCAGACTGTAGAGGTTCAAGCAGATTGTTGTCCATCAGATGTTTTGTCAGCTAACTGGCTACAGCCCTTTTGAGAGTTTCTGAGAGAAAAGGGAGATTGGAGATGGGACGGAAATTAAATAAGTCAGCCGGGTCGAGGGAGGTTTTTTTGAGTACTGGCATAACTCGTGCAAGCTTGAGGGCAGCAGGAACCAAGCCAGAGTCCAGGGACAGGTTGAGAGTGTGCATAATGGAGGGAGCAAGATCAGAAGCACAGAGACGGACAAGGTTAGTCAGCCAGGGGTCCAGGGGGGATGTGGCAGTAGTTGATTTCAACAATAAACCGGAAACATCAGCAATAGAGAGAGGAGAGAAAGAGATATCTTGAAATGACTTTCCTGTTCATGTCAGGATAACTCTAAATGACAGTTTGGTGTACAATGCTAGCAAAACATAATTTAAACATATATGTAAATCAATTTCAGATATCTTCATTTTATTTTGTAGCTCAAAATGAAATGAAAATATCATCAAAGGGTTTATTTACAGATATCTCATATTCATTTATATAAATCTGCAAATGATTTACAGATCTCTAAATATTTCAAGATATCTTCAAATGCAATTTGAGATATCTCTAAATGATAACTTGGCTTGCCATATACTGTATGTAATGATGGTTAACTCCTAGTCAATCATTTTAGTCGTGAAATAAAAACGGTTTTAACTATTTTGTCAAAAACCTTGAAATTAGAAAACAAATAGAGACTTGCCTGTCAGTTTCTGTTGGGATGGAGTTGTCATATATTATGTGGGAATATAAACAACAACAATTAGAAACTAAAGCTGAGGTGGCAGTTTCTCTAATAAATAATTCAGACCAACAATTATTAAGCCTAGGGATTCTGATGATCTCTTCAGATTCATGAACTGCATGGAAATTGATCTTTACAACACTTCAAAGCAGTTTCATGTCTAATTGAAACTACATGAGAGACACAATAGTTAACATGTCATCAAGCAGACAAACATTAGATTCAGTTCTTCCACCCCATACCAGCTTTAGAATATATCATAGACTATTTAATTATGGTCTTTGCAGTGCTGTGCAGTAAACATTGAAACAAATAAATAAATAAAACTATTTGTAAATTACAGTAATGAGTAATATGAGAAGGCTAATTATGATTTTTTAAAGACCCGGCTGTGCTATTTTGCTTTGCTATATGGCATACAGTAAGCATTTTTTTATTATATTTATTTTCCTATACCATATGTACCAAAAGTATTTTTAATTTTAATTTGTGTTAGTTTCACCTTACTAGCAATATTGAAAAGAAGACTAACAAACACCTTTACAGATGCTGGGTTTCACAAAGAGCCCGCAACTGATGACTAAAGGGGTGGCTGTACAGCTCTGGCCAAAAGTTGTGCATCACCCTATAGAATTAACAACTTTTGCTTCATAAAGTAGAATTAAACCTGATAAATAATGCTATGTTAACACATTGAACTACAAACCACTTTGTAGTTTTGCATATACTTAATGAAAAACTGACAATTTTAAGATTTGACATTTTGATATCTAACATGAAATACTGTACTACTATTATGGCTTGCAGTAGATATTATTTTGTAGTTTCTTTATGACATAATGTTAAATACAAAATCTAAATTATGTTTATATATATGTTTTTTAAATTATGTCTAAATTTTATTTTTCTGGATGATGCAAAATTTTGGCAATAGCTGTATGTGCCACTGTCAATTGAATCGACCGCACTGTGATACAAAGTATTCAGCTCAGTCCTTACCTGTCACATGAAGGTAGACTGGGCGACTGCGTTGCTGTTTGCTGAGTTCACAAGCTTCTCTTTTCCATACACACAGGTGTAGTTTCCAGTATCACTCCTCTTAACTTTTTAATGGAAAACTTGACAGCTGGTATGCCTTTGGGATCGGGTTGTGAATCGACAAGGCTTCCATCTTTATACAGATGGAAAAACTCTCTTTCCTGTTGCATCTCTGAAATCAACTGGTATCATGCATTTAAATGATACATCCATTCCTTCAGCTGCACTCTGTTTGTCTAGCTGAAGTATGAACTGATTGCTTGCCTCTGAAAATACAGTTTAAGTTAAAAATATGCCTTCAGAAAAATATTCACACCAAAAATATTCAATAACAAACAGTGGAGTTTTACTAATCTAAACCCTGTTCCGATTAGTGGTTTGATCATAATCTGTACCATATTAAAAACACCCTATCTAGTCTTATGTTTGATATTTTTTGTTATAGTTGATGATAAATCAGTAATAACCATTTGAATAAAACATTCAGATACAGCTATTTTATACATTCTCACAGAATTATAAGATTGAATTTTCTCCAGCCGATATCAATAATCATTTAATTATCAGAGCATGGTACAGCTTAGTGTGAGTCTAGTGTATGGGAAATTTAGCTTAAATATTTTTAATACCATTTCAAGACTAATTTCAAGAATAATCAATTGACTGAAGGATCACTCTATTATTTACATATACTTCAAGTTTGTAAAATAAAATTTTTTGAATGATTTAGGCTCTAAAAGTAGTTGTTACAAAAATGCATTTTTCCTAATCCACCTATTTAAGAACGAACCAAGCATTTTAAAATGTGATTTTGTTATTTTTCATATGAAATCAGTTAATTCCCTTCACAAATAAATAAATAAATAGATAAATCATTCAGGTGTTTGGTTTTGTACTCACCTTTTACATTGAGATAAACTGAAGAACCATGGCTGATGCTTTTCACATTTCCTGGATTCTCTTTTCCATACATGCAGCTATAGTTTCCAGCATCATTCTTTCTGATGTCTTGTTTTATAAATGTGACAGCTCCCATTCCTCCGGGCTCTGGCAGTGAGCTGATCTTCTCTCTGTCTTTATATAAATGGAACCAATTCTCCTTGTTCTCTGGTTGTTCTCCGTGCACAGCCGCTATTAGACATTTGAATTCAACCTTCTCCCTTTCCACTACAGTCGTTTTGCCAATCTGAATTATTGCTGTCCGTGGCTCTGTAAACATATATTTAAAAATGAAAAAATGACAGATAAGCGAGAATGATCAGTTAAGCAAATAAGAACATATGAACATAGGGACACTTATTGAAGTGAGGTTAAACTTTTTTTTTTATATATAGACATTTGACATCCCATGCCTATAAATATGTTTAAAACATGTTTTTAGAAAATGAAATAAGACCATTTGTTTTCTGAAAACTCCACTTTCTGTGTTCACATGATTTGAAACATTTAATCCAAAAACAATATTACAGTTTTCTTCTGTTTCATAAAAGTTATCAGTAAAATGTAACCAGGAGAAAAGTTTATATTTATCAGTTTGATAATGCATGAATAAAGTCATCTTCGCAAATGCTACTAAATGTCATTAATTATAAAAAAAAAAAAATGTGTTTATGGCATGTAGTTATTTGAAATGGGCCCTAGCTCAAGCATGTAGGAATAATAACAGTGATGTTATTTGGAAGTAAAACACAAGGGTGCAATTTACAAAGACCTTTACTCCAAAACTATCATTTGCACTTCTTTCTGAAAAGAGAAAGACATCCATTAATGTGAGAACACGAGAAATAAACAACATAAGAATACCTAAGAATTCAGTGCCTGAGTTGTTTATTTCAGGTTGAGTAACTTCATTGTGTGTGTGTTTATTCTAACAGGAATAATGGTGCTAAACATACTTCAGAGTAAATGTCTGAGAATTTCACCCTTTATGTTACTCATTCATAATGCAATCAAGATTTAAATCATTGTATCTTATTATGTGAACGTGTCAGAGACACACATACCTGTCGAAACCAGCAGCACGTCTCCAAGTGCAAAAACTGAAAAAAAATTCATCATTTTACAAATAAGAAAAAGTTACTTCTATTTTCTTTAAAGAATAAAAAGTTGATATGTAAAATCAATGTGCGGAGTGATGTATCATTGTAACATGTGCTCTCCTATGCACTTCATGAGACTAATCAGGAGTGCAGATGTTTCATTGATTCAAATAAGAAAATTAACATTTCTAATGTTCACCCAAAAAAGTTATCAAACAAATAATACTTACACAGTATGATTGAATGAATACCCCAACACATATTGGGAAGCTGTCCAATGAATTTCTGAAACTACCAGTATGAAGATCCTCTGTTTGTAACATAACTAAACATGACAGTGAAAATGATTAGATCAATACAATAATGCACATACGACAGCACCCTCCCTCACTGAACAAGTGTTTCCGTTACACATGTAAAAGTTGACTATTAAAGTAACCAAAGATCAAGAGCAATACACAAATGGTATTGGTCAATCAAAGCCTCTCATTGTCGTCATCTAAAGACCAGGTAGTTGTATTTTCTTTATAACCTCAATGTATTGTTCATCTGCATCAGCTGAAAGAGAGTGAACTTATTGTAAAGAATGAATGAACAGATACTAATAATTCAAATGATAAGGAATAACGTACAGCAGCCTGTAAATAACTGTTGAGAATTCCTTCATTTTTGGATACAAGATAAACCCACCAGAGCTTCATTTCACAGCTTTGAACATCAGTGTATCATTAATGATGTTGTCACTGTTTAGTTTTACCCATCATTAGGATTTATACTGACCTGCTATGAGTCTGTTACATCTTCAGTTAAACTGGAAAGTATCTTAACCTGAGAGACTGCCTCTTCAACTTTCTGTTCCCACACGGTCCCTGTTGAGTTTATACCATCTTCTTTATGGGTGAATCTTTGCATCAACCCAACATCACATTTGTATGGCTATTTCTGACCAGACATGGGTGCTTCTGTGGTTTGCCAAAGTGTACAAGACAGCACAGCCCTGTTTTTAAAACTTCATCAACAATTCTCATTAAGCATCAGATAATCTCTGCTTCCTCATTCTTCTCGATGGCTGTGTAGTGTCAGTGAGTCTCCCTCGCAATGTGCACTGGCCATTTTTAGTGAAAGCAATATGACGCTGATCAGTTTCAGTAGCCTTATGTATTGATGCAAGTAAAATTATTCAACATGTTGTCACTGGAGCAATATTTATACACAGTTGTTGTTTTTGTATATAATACTGGGCCATTTTACACAATGTATTTTGTAAAGATTAACAAAATTAACAAAATTAACAAAATAACACCACTTCATCAATCTAATCTACCTTTTCTCTATTTTTTCATTTCTTTCTTTTTTATTTTCATTCTTCTTTACTTTTTCTATGGGAAATCCACCACTCATACAACTCTTCCATACTGCTGACCACACACACCATAAACAGACTAATCACAGTGATGGGTTGGGGATGGACAGGGATGGACTAACCCTGCCTAGGTGCAATGCCACATAGGCACCCAGGATATGCACACTTGTATCAGAAAAGTGTTAGAGCTAGGGTTAGCATTAGGGTTAGGGTGTTAGGTTTAGAGTTAGCATTAGGGTTACGGTTAGGAATAGGGTTATGGTAAGGGTTATATCGTGCAAAAGGATTTACACATTAGTACATTGTAACTTTGTGTGAAAGGATAGCGCTTTCGCCCAAGATGTTACCGACAGGAATTAGAGACCCAGAGAGAGAAGCTGCAGTCTCAGGCACACATTTCTGTAAAAGGCACAAGGGTCAAAACAAAAGGTTTCCACAAAAACAGTACAGGCGGGGCATTCGCCTTCACTATATAATTCTCAAAAACACAGTCTAAACAGAGTATATACACTCACCTAACTCCCAAACAAAGGATTTCTGCTCCCCTCTATACAGGTGGCCACACCCCAATTAGCACTCAATTACCTAATTGGGGAATGGCCACATCTGTGATTGTTGGCAGGGATAGGATTTAACCCCATCGCTGCCACACTATGCATAATGGCATTGTAATTATGTGTAAGTACACATGTATTTACTAAGTAAGTACAATGTAATTACAGAGTAATCAGAGACATTTAATGTAAAGCGTTACCAAGATTTGACATGGTGTTGGATCCTTTTGTAACTCCTATACTGTATAACTGTAATGGATTTCCAAAACATCATTATGCTCTATATTGGGGTGGCCTACCCTGGTCCTGGAGAGCCGCAGGGTCTTCTGGTTTTCATTCCACCTGAGTTCTCAATTACTTAACTGAACCAAATATTTTCTTAATTGGTCAACACTAACATTTCTTCCAGGTCTTCAGCTATTGATGATTTAAAGATACCCAGAAAACCTGCAGGATTGTGGCTCCCTGAACCAGGGTTGGCCACCCCTGCTGTACAGTGTGAGCACAACATGATTGAGTTCACAGAACAAATGTAAGGGGTGTTTCAGTTTGTACACAGAATACTGGAGGTCACTTCAGTGGTTAAATGTTCCCTGCTTTTAAATAATATATTTCAAAGTGGCTAATAGATTGAGTGAAGGCGTGCTGAGGCCTGTGTCTAGAAGAGCAAAGTGTTTGAGTGAGATGGTGACCAGTATTAGGTTTCTCAGAACAGTAGAATACACAGTGGTTTATGGGAGGAAGTGCTGACTCATGCAGTCTACAACAGTACAGGTTATTTGCTATTAAAGAGACATAAATTAAACAAACTGTACTGTACTGGATAGAGGGATTAAGAATGACGGTTTACAGTAAGTATCGACTTTGATTAACTGGAGAAGGACTTTAAGAGACCATGGAGAATATTCAACTGATCGGAACAGCAGTGGATTTAAATACCAACACTTTCAAAAAATGAATAAAGGGCAACAGTGCATGTTAGTGTCTTTAGTACTTATTATGTGTGTAAAAATATTTAAATGTGTAAGATTCATATTTTTATGATTTAAATGTTGGTGGCATTGAGATCCACAGCTGATTAGGTCAATTCAATAGATCTTCATGGGCCTTATTTTAACCAAGGTCCTTTTCTTCGATGAGAACAAGACACAACCATTTGATGTAGCCAGGAAAACAGGATAGAGGCTTTTCATACAAGTGCAGCACTATGTAATAAATCAACAGTCGGCATGCAGGCTGAGCTCCAGCACTAACACTGTGGCAGCCAGTCAACAGTTACTCATGAGATTGTGGGTAAAATGTGATTCCTCCCCAAACTTAAGTCAAAGTAAAGAAATTGCATAACAGCAGTGAAAGGGTAAACCATGGATATTCACCTTCACTTATTATAAATAATTGAAACAAAAGCTTTGAAAACTACAAGAAATGCCAACAGGAATACAAATACAGTTTTATTTATTTACAAATCAATCCTAATCCTCTGATGTTGGCTGTGCCACAGACATGGTTTGTGAGACAGTGTGTAAAGGGCAGCTGGAAAGCTTGAGATAACATAGCAGACATAACAACAGGGGAGTCCATGCTATGCGTGCAGCTAAGCCTATTGCATGGAAACCCATCAGAACCTGGGGCTGGGACTCTTCAAGTGCATGAGCCAGTGCTGCTCATAGCCTGGCTGTGTGAGACGTGTACAGAGTTCATTTTAGCAAGCTTAGAAAGGCGCTTAAAACACTGCTTCAGCAAACCACAGGATTTAAAATAGAAATGTTAAGAGGCCATCAACACACAACATGTCATTTGGTGGTTACAGTGTGCACTGATGAAAAGAAGAGAATATGTAATGTGTGTCAGATAATAGGAAAACAAAAAGCAAATAGAAATTAATTTTATAACAATGACATGAAATACATACAGAGCTGTGCTGAAGAGGCTCTGTCTAAGTGTTATCTAATTTGGCCCCCTTTGGAGTGACTGCTGTGAACACCAATTACAATTACAACACTGATAAGAAACAACCCAACACTGTTTTTATTTGCAGTTTAGTAACTTCATTATTTGGGTTTTTCATGTCTATCAAATGAGGAAAAAAAAACATAAATTATTGATTGTCCCTGATTAAGTTAGCAGCACTTTCTTGTGTGTTTTAATTTTTGTGTTTGTTTATTTTGTTAGACTGTACAGTTGGTGGCCACATGTGACAGACGCTTCCTGCACCTAGAAATAACTTGTCTGGTGATGAGATGAGTAGCATCCCATCAGAGAAGCTAAACAGAGCTCTCAAATCCCAATGCGCAGGGTTTGATTTAGATTTTCTTCTGTTCACTCACTTTGCATTTAGTTAATTGATAAATATAATCTATTAACATGTCTATTTTTGAAAGCATTCTTACTTTACAGCATTTTTTCACACCTGCCTAAAACTTTTGCACAGTACTGTATATTTGTATATAAAAAAATATATAGAAAAATCTAAATCAAATCCATATTTGGTGTGACAACCCTTTGCCTTCAAAACAGCATCAATTCTTCTAGGTACACTTGCACAAAGTCAGGGATTTTGTAGGCATATAGTCTGGTGTATGATTAAACAATTATACCAAACAGGTGCTAATGATCATCAATTCAATATGTAGGTTGAAACACAATCATTAACTGAAACAGAAACAGCTGTGTAGGAGGAATAAAACTGGGTGAGGAACAGCCAAACTCAGCTAACAAGGTGAGGTTGCTGAAGACAGTTTACTGTCAAAAGTCATACACCATGGCAAGACTGAGCACAGCAATAAGACACAAGGTAGTTATACTGCATCAGCAAGGTCTCTCCCAGGCAGAAATTTCAAGGCAGACAGGGTTTCCAGATGTGCTGTCCAAGCTCTTTTGAAGAAGCACAAAGAAGCGGGCAACGTTGAGGACCGTGAGACGCAGTGGTCGGCCAAGGAAACTTACTGCAGCAGATGAAAGACACATCATGCTTACTTCCCTTCGCAATCGGAAGATGTCCAGCAGTGCCATCAGCTCAGAACTGGCAGAAAACAGTGGGACCCTGGTACACCCATCTACTGTCTGGAGAAGTCTGGTAGAAGTGGCCTTCATGGAAGAATTGCGGCCAAAAAGCCATACCTCCGGCGTGGAAACAAGGCCAAGCAACTCTATGCACGAAACACAGGAACTGGGGTGCAGAAAAATGGCAGCAGGTGCTCTGGACTGATGAGTCAAAATTTGAAATATGGCTGTAGCAGAAGGCAGTTTGTTCGCCGAAGGGCTGAGAGCGGTACACGAATGAGTGTCTGCAGGCAACAGTGAAGCATGGTGGAGGTTCCTTGCAAGTTTGGGGCTGCATTTCTGCAAATGGAGTTGGGGATTTGGTCAGAATTAATGGTCTCCTCAATGCTGAGAAGTACAGGCAGATACTTATCCATCATGCAATACCATCAGGGAGGCATCTGATTGGCCCCAAATTTATTCTGCAGCATGACAACGACCCCAAACATGGTGGTACTCTGGTGAAATGTAATGCACATGGATTAGGGAGTGGTTAACATGTAGAAAACAGAAAGTACTGATTAGAGGAGAAACCTCAAAATGGAGCGTGGTAACCAGTGGTGTACCACAGGGATCGGTATTAGGTCCTCTGCTATTCCTAATCTACATTAATGATTTAGATTCTGGTATAGTAAGCAAACTTAGATTTGCAGACGAACCAAAATAGCAGTTGTGGCAAACACCACTGCAGCAGCAAAGGTCATTCAAAAGATACATGGCAAATGACATTTAATATAGAAAAGTGTAAGGTACTGCATGCAGGCAATAAAAATGTCCATTATAAATATCATATGGGAGATACTGAATTTGAAGAAGGAATCTATGAGTAAGATCAAGGGTTTATGTTGTCTTCATCTAGACAATGTGGGAAGCTATAAAAAAGTGAAAAGTGTTGACCTTAAATCAATGGAAGTAATGTTAAAACTTTACAAAGCATTAGTAAGACCTCACCTAGAATATTGTGTTCAGGTCTGGTCACCTCAGTACAAAAAAGGATATTGTTGCTCTAGAAAGAGTGCAAAGAAAGTTTAAAGGCATTTCATATGCAGGCAGGCTAAAATAATTTAATCTATTCAGTCTTGAACAAAAGACTACCGGGCGATCTGATTCAAGCTTTTAAAATTCTTAAAGGTATTGACAGTGTTGACCCAGGGGACTGGGTCCCAGGGGACATCTCAGGGGACATCTCAGTGTAAAATAACTGAAATCAAAAGTAGATTGCATCAACAGTAAAATCATAGGTCATTTTAAATATTAAAATCTGTAATATGGAACAGAAAAAAAAATATTTGTGACACTGTGACAGGATGACTGGGCGGTGACGTCACTGCAGAAGCAGGAACAATAAACGACAGAGAGAGGTGGAGTTTGGTGGAGCTGAGCGAATGCTTTCAGCATTTAATGAATAAACAGACAGAAAATAAACAGTTGTAACACAAAACCACAGGACACGGCACTTGCGCCAAAATAAATAGACAAACAAAACGAACTACACAGACAAACACGGTGAGCTTCTACTTTAACTTTACAATTAACAATTACCTCCGTCTCCACACCCGTTCTCCACTCACCGAACACACCACCCGGTGAGTGAAAACATGCTGTTTTTATGCAGTTGTACCGAGACTCGATTGCTAATCAATCATTCAATTGGAATCTCGGTACAACTGCACGTGAATTAATTAAGTGCACTCCGTGACCACACATTACATTTTAACCAGCACGTGAAGTGATTTGTGCCCTCCTCGTGCCTAAATATAAATCTACATTTTTAAATCACACGTGAAACACAGACCCGTTTATATCCCGTGTACCGATGACTATACACCAACATTTACACACAACACGTAACATATAATACACAGGGGGCACTTTGCCACATATACCCTCCTTGTGCAAAGCACACATGGCCTCAATGGCCACCTCCCCTCAGTCCCAAAGTCCCGGAAGAGGGGAAGCAAGTTGTTTCTGGGGTGGCCATGGTGGAATGTCTAGCACCCCCATTCTTCGTGGCTGGCAGCTCCCTCTTCGGGGCTTCAGCCACACTATCTCCTGCCGCGAAAGTGCAGCTGGGGGAGCTGGTCTCCTGACCTCCCCCTTCTTCATGGCCGGCAGTTCCCCTCCGTGGGGCTCCGACCACCCAATCTCCGGCAGCGAAACTGCCACGGGGAAGCGGGTCTCCTGACTGCCCCCTTCTTCATGGCCGGCAGTTCCCCTCCGTGGGGCTCCGGCCACCCAATTCCGGCAGCGAAACTGCTGGGGGAGCTGGTCTCCTGACCTCCCCCCTTCTTTGTGGCCGCCAGCTCCCCTCCGTGGGACTCCGGCCACCGTGTTTCCTGCCACGAAATGCGGCTGGGAAGCTGGTCTCCTGACCTCCCCCTTTCTTCATGGCCGGCAGCTCTCCTTCATGGAGCTCCGGCCACAGTGCTAGCGACCGAGGCAAAGCAGAGGCCCGGCGACCCCAGGCGAAGCAGGACCCTCGGACGACCCCAGGCGAAGCAGGATCCCTGGTGACCCCAGGCGGCGGCAGCAGCAGCGGACCCTCGGGAGGCGATGGCAGCAGCAGCGGACCCTCGGGAGGCGGCGGCAGCAGCAGCGGACCCTCGGGAGGCGGCGGCAGCAGCAGCGGACCCTCGGGAGGCGAACTCGGGAGGAGCCCTGGCCATAGAGGCGGCAGCGGGGAGCTCCACTTCTCCCTCGCACCCTGCACCCTGTGTGGAGCAAAAAGGCAGCCCCAGGCGATGCGGAGCGACAGGCAACCCCAGGCGATGCGGAGCGGCTGGCAACCCCAAGCGATACAAGGCAAGCATCCTTAGGCGGCGAGGCAGGCATCCTTGGGCGGCGGGCAGGCATCCTTGGGCTAGCGAGGCAGGCATCCTTGGGCGAAGCGAGGCAGGCATCCTGGGCGGCAAGCAGGCATCCTTAGGCGGCGAGGCAGGCAGTCAGGACAAGCTGGGGTGCGGGTGTTGGCCTCTTCTCGGCCTCTGCGGCCGGGCGGTTCTTCCCGTGCTTCCCTCAGCAGCCTATGCAAGGGCTGCTGAGGACCGCCAACATCTAGTCCTGGTCCTTCTGGTGACGGAGAGGCAGCTCCTGCTCCTCTCCTCGTGACGGTGGGGAAGTGATACCAGCAGGCATTCATCCTCTGCTGGTGGGAAGTGATACCAGCAGACATTCCTCCTCTGCTGGTGGGGTTGGCGGAGGCAGAGGCAGCTCCTGCTGCTCTGCTCCTGCCGGTGGAGGTGGCGGAGGCAGAGGCAGCTCCTGCTGCTCTGCTCCTGCCGGTGGAGGTGGCGGAGGCAGAGGCAGCTCCTGCTGCTCTGCTCCTGCCGGTGGAGGTGGCGGAGGCAGAGGCAGCTCCTGCTGCTCTGCTCCTGCCAGTGGAGGTGGCAGAGGCAGAGGCAGCTCCTGCTGCTCTGCTCCTGCCAGTGGAGGTGTGGCGGCGTGTAGTCTCCTGGCGGCGGAGGTGGGAGCGGCGTGTAGTCTACCCTTGTTTCAGGGGCTGGTGCGGCCCTCCTTCTCTTGTAGGGGACTGGTGCGGCTCTGCCTCGGAAGGGAGACCAGCAGGCATTTTCCCTCTGCTGGTGGGGGACCCAGCAGGCCTTCACCCTCTGCTGGTGGACAGGGACCCAGCAGGCATTCACCCTCTGCTGGTGGACAGGGACCCAGCAGGCATTCACCCTCTGCTGGTGGACAGGGACCCAGCAGGATTTCACCCTCTGCTGGTGGACAGGGACCCAGCAGGCATTCACCCTCTGCTGGTGGACAGGGACCCAGCAGGATTTCACCCTCTGCTGGTGGACAGGGACCCAGCAGGCATTCACCCTCTGCTGGTGGACAGGGACCCAGCAGGATTTCCTCCCTCTGCTGGTGGACAGGGACCCAGCAGGCATTCACCCTCTGCTGGTGGACAGGAACCCAGCAGGCATTCACCCTCTGCTGGTGGACAGGGACCCAGCAGGCATTCACCCTCTGCTGGTGGACAGGGACCCAGCAGGCATTCACCCTCTGCTGGTGGAGGAGGCAGAGGCAGCTCCTGCTGCTCTGCTCCTGGCGGTGGAGGTGGCGGAGGCAGAGACAGCTCCTGCTGCTCTGCTCCTGCCGATGGAGGTGGCAGGCGGGACCAGCAGGAATTCACCCTCTGCTGGTGGAGGTGGGAGCTGCAAGCAGTCCTCCCATGGCAGTGGAGGTGGAACCAGCAGGAATTCACCCTCTGCTGGTGGAGACTGGGGCTGTGGACGCTCTACCTTCCCCTTTTGGGCCGTGGGCGCACCGACTCCTCCCTCTTGGGCTGTGGACACACCGACTCCTCCCTTTTGGGCTGTGGGCGCACCGACTCCTCCCTCTTGGGCTGTGGACGCACCGACTCCCTCCCTCTTGGGCTGTGGGCGCTTCCGACTCCTCCCTCTTGGGCTGTGGATGCACCGACTCCTCCCATTCAGGTGTAGGACGTTCGGCTCCTCCCACTCAGGCGTGGGACGTTGGGCTCCTCCCACTCAGGCGTGGGACGTTCGGGCTCCTCCCACTCAGGCGTGGGACGTTGGGCTCCTCCCACTCAGGCGTAGGGACGTTCGGGCTCCTCCCACTCAGGCGTGGGGCGTTCGGGCTCCTCCCACTCAGGCGTAGGGACGCTCGGGCTCCTCCCACTTGGGCTGTGAAGGCAAAACCAGCAGGCATTCTTCCTCTGCTGGTGGAGACTTGGGCGGTGGACACTCCGCCTTCCTCTTCCCTTTCCCTTCTCTGCCTCCTCCTCACCTTCCTCTCCTGGGCCAGTTCCTCATCTCCCTCTTGGTAGGGGCAGCGCTGCACCGGGTGCCCGAACTCCCCACAGGCAAGGCACCAGCCTTGGTCCTCTAAACCACAGAGGAAGACCTCCAGATCCTGGCAGCCATCTCTCCAGTTCCAGCCTTCCATTTTTTTTTTTTTTTTTTTTTTTTAATTGTTGTTGTTGTTGTTGTTTGTTGTTTGTTTGTTTTTTTTTTTTTAAAACAACAAATTGCGGTTCCTGTTCTGGCCTGAGTCCTGAGGCGCTGTAGATCCCACTGCTGACACCACGGTGACAGGATGACTGGGCGGTGGCGTCACGGCAGAAGCAGGAACAATAACGACAGAGAGAGGTGGAGTTTGGTGGAGCTGAGCGAATGCTTTCGCTCAGCATTTAATGAATAAACAGACAGAAAATAAACAGTTGTAACACAAAACCACAGGACCACGGCACTTGCGCCAAAATAAATAGACAAACAAAACGAACTACACAGACAAACACGGTGAGCTTCTACTTTAACTTTACAATTAACAATTACCTCCGTCTCACACCCGTTCTCCACTCACCGAACACACCACCCGAGTGAGTGAAAACATGCTGTTTTATGCAGTTGTACGAGACTCGATTGCTAGTCAATCATTCAATTGGAATCTCGGTACAACTGCACGTGAATTAATTAAGTGCACTCCCGTGACCACACATTACATTTTAACCAGCACGTGAAGTGATTTGTGCCTCCTCGTGCCTAAATATAAATCTACATTTTTAAATCACCACGTGAAACACAGACCCGTTTATATCCGTGTACCGATGACTATACACCAACATTTACACACAACACGTAACATATAATACACAGGGGGCACTTTGCCACAGACACATTGAATAGACATTTTTATTCAAAAGTGTATTCATGAATGAAAAACAAACATGTATTGGGCAATACACAGATAAATGTGTCATTACAGTACATTGGTTATGAATTGTTTTGTTAACATCATTAGCTTTACTGTTTTACAGAGTTTGCAATTATCACTCATTCTGAGTGGTTCTGGTTCCATTGCTCCAATATTGAGTTCAAATCATGTTTCTAATAAATCTGCCTTTACCATGTCCACTCTACCAGCAGCGACTAAATGTTTATAGAAAGGAGAGTAAGAGGGGCTGGCAGAGCTGACAGGTAACCTGCCAGATTCTTTACATCTCCAATGGGTTGTCAGTTGTGGGAGTTTCAACTGTTGCATTTTCTACATCAGATCCACCTGATTCTGATGTACATGTTTTCTTGGGGACAGGGGAGTGTGTGTTTCTGGATCGGGATTGTGTCGTCCTGTTGCCGTGGAGACCGATTCAACTTATTCTGCAATAAATAAAAAGGTAAATTAATTGGAGAGAGACAGAGTGTGGAGCAAGGGATATATCAGGCATATATCACTTGGATCCTTTCAGACCCAACTTGACAAAGTTTTGAGATTAATCAGCTACAAGGAACCGATCTCATTCGTAATTTTCTTCTTTTCTTATATAAGGTGTTGTGACAGGTCAGGAAGGCTGAACTGTGAATAATCAATTGCGTTACAAGTAGATTCAGAACTTTATTAAAACAGGGGGTCTAATAACGGGCTGTAAATATATACCAGTAGTTGCACAATACCTGCTTGTAATACCTTATCAACTCCACCTAAATAATAATTGATAATTAATAAACAGTTATTTCTGGCAGTGCAATGCTCAAATCTTCACTGGTGGGTACAAAACCATTTCCCCCTGATGTTCCATGTGAGTGTTTATTTATTTGTGCATGTGCCTGAATACATATGTGTTGTGGACCCACAAAGATAAATACTGAAACACATGCATTATTCACAACTGAAGCCAGAAGCTCAGAAGCATTTTTTGCTGGAATAGTGTTTTAAGAGTGCTACATCAGGGACAGTTCTGGATTTAAACATGAAATAACCTGTATACTGTATGCATCAGTAAATTGATTCTGAGACATGTAACATATAGGACTTACCACCGTGGCGTATACAGGTTCAGTGTGGATAGCAGGATCTGGAATGGCATGGGGGTGAAAACAGCTAGTGAACAGCTACACAAACCACAAGTTCAGTTTTTGTTAATAGACAGATAATTATATATATATATATATATATATATATATATATTTTCATCAGCCCCAAGTTAATCTAATATTGAAATGGTGTTACATTTTTTAATATGATGCCCTTTTATTATTTTATGAATTGGTTACTATATATTAACTCACTAGTAACAAAATGAGCAACCATAACCCTTGTACTATGTTATTATAAGCCAGTGCCCATATTTATGGATTGTGTGTATATTAAGTATATTTACATTTTAAAACCAAACCAGTCAAATTGACAGGTGTGGTGGTTCTAGTGTTAAAGGGTTAATGTTGCCATTGACTAGCGGATGACGACTGTTCTTTCCATTGGTTTGTCAATTGCTTTTAAAAACCCAATATAGTGGACAGACATACAGATACAAGTAGATATGATCAAATGGTTTTGTGAAAATTTAAACATTTAAACATACTTCATTTGTATCCATTGTGGTGAAGAATGCTGTGCCCTACCTTGTTTGGATTGCAGACACTTCAGCACTCCTCCTATCAACAGTACCAGCAGCACAAGGACCCCAGATCCTACCCCTGCACCCAGGTACAGAGCTGGAACTGATCCTGGGGATCCACATACAAATATGATATCTAGAATATGTACATGTGTAAACTGATTGGACCAATTGCATCACAAACACTAATACCGTATACAGCACTTTTAATGGAAAGTATACAAGACTTTCAAATGCATTGTTGGCTAGACTTAATTTTGTTTTTAAGTCAAACAACCAGTTACATATATATATATATGTGGCAATGTGCCCCGCCCCTGTGTGCATGTGTGTGTTATATGTTGCATGTTGCATGTGTTAATGTTGGTGTATAGCGATTGGTACACGGGATATAAGCGGGTCTGTGTTTCACGTGTGTTTAAAATGTATAATTGTAGTTAGGCACGAGGTTGCACTTAATTAATTCACGTGCTGGGATTCAAGTAAATAATTAATTAGTAATTGAATCCCAGCACAACAGTATATATAGATGCACGATTCACTCACTCGGGGTTGGGTGTTCGGTGAGTGGAGAACGGGTGTGGAGAAGAGTAAAATAAAGTAACTTGATAGTTGTTTCACTCACCGTGTTTGTGTGTCTGTCCGTGTCCGTTTGTCTCTATAGTCTGTTTTGTTTATCTGTTTTATTTTGGCCTAAAGTGCCGTGTCCTGTGTTTTTGTGTTTAAACCTTTTATTTTCTGTTCTGTTAATTATTAAATGCTGGCGCGATCACAGCTCAGCTTCCTAAAACCCCAAATCTCTGTCTGCTGTGTATTACTTCCTGTTTCTGGTCTGGCGTCACCCACTGTCGGCCGTCTTTGTGACACGTGGTGTCATCGTGGGATTACCAGCGCCTCCTAGACGCAGACCAGAGCAGGAACCGCAATTTGTTGTTTAAAAAAAAAAAAAAAACCAACAAAAACAACAACAACAACAAAAAAAAAAAAAAATATATATATAAGGGAATGGAAGACTGGAGAGATGGCTGCCAGGATCTGGAGGTCCTCCTCGGTGGTCTAGAGGACCAAGGCTGGTGCCTTGCCTGTGGGGAGTTCGGGCACCCGGTGGTGCGCTGCCCCTACCAAGAGGGAGAGGAGGAGCAGGCCCAGGAGAGGAAGGTGAGGAGGAGGCAGAGAAGGGGAAAGGGGAAGAGGAAGGCAGAGCCTCCACCGCCCAAGTCTCCACCAGCAGAGGAAGAATGCCTGCTGGTTTTGTCTCCAGAGCCCAGGAGGGAGGAAACAGAGCCTTTCCCGTCCTCTGAGGAGATGTTAGACTGGGTGTCGGACCCGGAGTGGAGCGGGGAGGACCTCCCACTGGTTGTTGACCTGCTGTGGGCCAGAGATGGGGAGCGTTGGGAGCGCTGGGAACAACATTTCTACCCAGTGCCCTTCGTGAACCCGGCAGCCGTGGTGATTAACTACTTGGCTGCCGATATGGGACTGCCCCAGCAGGTTGCATTCCAAGTGGGAGGAGCCACACCTACCTGCCTCCTCAATGGGCTGAAGGGAGGCGACATGCAGCTCCCAT
Organism: Acipenser oxyrinchus oxyrinchus; assembly: GCA_030684275.1. NCBI lineage: Eukaryota > Metazoa > Chordata > Actinopteri > Acipenseriformes > Acipenseridae > Acipenser > Acipenser oxyrinchus. The sequence goes on along the minus strand of CM060277.1, from coordinate 11,089,476 downwards.
CTCCACCAGCAGAGGAAGAAGGTTTGCTGGTTTAAGCCTCCGGAGGAGAGGAGCCCGAGCGTCCACAGCCCAAGCGGGAGGAGCCCGAGCGTCCTACGCCTGAGTGGGAGGAGCCCGAACGTCCCTACGCCTGAGTGGGAGGAGCCCGAACGTCCTACGCCTGAGTGGGAGGAGCCCGAGCGTCCCTACGCCTGAGTGGGAGGAGCCCGAGCGTCCACAGCCCGAGTGGGAGGAGTCGGTGCGTCCACAGCCCAAAAGGGAGGAGTCGGTGCGTCCACAGCCCAAAAGGGAGGAGTCGGTGCGTCCACAGCCCAAAAGGGAGGAGTCGGTGCGTCCACAGCCCAAAAGGGAGGAGTCGGTGCGTCCACAGCCCAAAAGGGAGGAGTCGGGCGTCCACAGCCCAAAGAGAGGGAAGTCGGGGCTTCCACAGCCCTAGGACCCAAGCTGCCAGCAGAGGGAGAATGCCTGCTGGTTCCACCTCCACCAGCAGAGGAAGAATGCCTGCTGTCCCCATGTCCACCAGCAGAGGGAAAATGCCTGCTGTCCCCATCTCCACCAGCAGAGGAAGAATGCCTGCTGGTTTCCCCTTCAGAGGCAGAGCTGCACCAGTCCCCTGCAAGAGAGGCAGAGCTGCACCAGTCCCCTGCAAGAGAGGCAGAGCTGCACCAGTCCCCTGCAAGAGAGGCAGAGCAGCACCAGTCCCCTGCAAAAGGGGAGACTACACGCTGCTCCCACCTCCGTCGCCAGGAGACTACACGCTGCTCCCACCTCCATCGCCAGGAGACTACACGCTGCTCCCACCTTCGTCGCCAGGAGACTACTCGCTGCTCCCACCTCCACCGCCAGGAGCAGAGCAGCAGGAGCTGTCTCTGTCTCCATCACCATCAGGGGAGAGGAGCAGGAGCTGCCTCTCCCTTCACCAGAAGGACCAGGACTAGATGCTGGCGGTCCTCAGCAGCCCTTGCATAGGCTGCTGAGGGAAGCACGAGGAAGAACCGCCCGGCCGCAGAGGCCGAGAGAGGGCCAACACCCGCACCCCAGCTTGTCCTGACTGCCTGCCTCGCTTCGCCCAAGGATGCCTGCCTCGCTTAGCCCAAGGATGCCTGCCTCGCCAGCCCAAGGATGCCTGCCTCGCTCGCCCAAGGATGCTTGCTTTGCATCGCCTGGGGTTGCCAGCCGCTCCGCATCGCCTGGGGTTGCCAGCCGCTCCGCATCGCCTGGGGTTGCCAGCCGCTCCGCATCGCCTGGGGTTGCCAGCCGCTCCGCATCGCCTGGGGCTGCCTGTTGCTCCGCATCGCAGCAGGAAGTACTGTGGCGGAACCCCACCAAGGGAGCTGCCAGCCACGAAGAAGGTGGGGAGGTCAGGAGACCTGCTCCCACTGCAGCAGTTTCGCTGCCGGAGATCGTGGGGAGGTCAGGAGACCTGCTCCCACTGCAGCAGTTTCGCTGCCGGAGATCGTGGGGAGGTCAGGAGACCTGCGCCCACTGCAGCAGTTTCGCTGCCGGAGATCGTGGGGAGGTCAGGAGACCTGCTCCCACTGCAGCAGTTTCGCTGCCGGAGATCGTCGGGGAGGTCAGGAGACCTGCTCCCACTGCAGCAGTTTCGCTGCCGGAGATCGTGGGGAGGTCAGGAGACCTGCGCCCACTGCAGCACTTTCGCTGCCGGAAGTACTGTGGCTGGAGCCCCGCAAGGGAGCTGCCGGCTTTGAAGAAGGGGAGGAGGTCCGGAGACCACCAACCCCAGCAGCAGTTTCGCTGCCGGAGAAGGGGAGGTCCGGAGACCACCCAAGCAGCCTTTCGCTGCCAGGACTGCCCGGCTGAAGGAGTCAGTCTGGGAGCTGTCAGCACGTCTGCTGACAGCATGGCCAGTAGCAGCCTGGCTACTGGCAACATTGCCAGCCATGGGCCCACTGAAGCCTCCCTTCCCAGCCCGAGACTTTGTCCTGGACTGCTGGGTTTTAAGGGGAGGTGGCCGTTGAGGCCATGTGTGCTGCGCACAAGGGGGTATATGTGGCAATGTGCCCCGCCCTGTGTGCATGTGTGTGTTATATGTTGCATGTTGCATGTGTTAATGTTGGTGTATAGCGATTGGTACACGGGATATAAGCGGGTCTGTGTTTCACGTGTGTTTAAAAATGTATAATTGTAGTTAGGCACGAGGTTGCACTTAATTAATTCACGTGCTGGGATTCAAGTAAATAATTAATTAGTAATTGAATCCCAGCACAACAGTATATATAGATGCACGATTCACTCACTTTCGGGGTTGGGTGTTCGGTGAGTGGAGAACGGGTGTGGAGAAGAGTAAAATAAAGTAACTTGATAGTTGTTTCACTCACCGTGTTTGTGTGTCTGTCCGTGTCCGTTTGTCTCTATAGTCTGTTTTGTTTATCTGTTTTATTTTGGCCTAAAGTGCCGTGTCCTGTGTTTTGTGTTTAAACCTTTTATTTTCTGTTCTGTTAATTATTAAATGCTGAGCGCGATCAGCGCTCAGCTTCACTAAACCCCAAATCTCTGTCTGCTGTGTATTACTTCCTGTTTCTGGTCTGACGTCACCCACTGTCAGCCGTCTTTGTGACAATATAACAGCTACAATATATGTATAGCTTTTGCAACTGGCCATCTACTCTTGAAAAACAATTAGGACCAATCTATTCAAATTTTCTCCTTCATGGAGTGTATTGATTTACTGTATCCTAGTGGGCTGTGTTCTAATATTTTAACTAATGTGTTCTAAAATCCTGCCTCTTGGTGGATAGGACCTTTTTAATGTCTAGGATTCTAATGCTGGACAGACTTCTTGACCTATTTACACCAAGGGGGCACCATGTTTTCAGTGAAGGGCTTGTTTACATATACCAATTATAGGAAGATACACAGTGTGTGTGTAACACAAACATTGTACCAGTATTAAAATATAGGAACAAGTGGAATTAATAATAATAATAATAATAATAATAATAATAATAATAATAATAATAATAATAATAATATATGGATAGGAGGCGACTCACTTCATCCACCACTGAAATAAGCAAATAGCTATCAGCAGATCAACCAAATATAACGGCAAAGCACATCGATTAAATGCAAAACCAATGTCATGCAGAAAACGTCCTCAGTGAAGCTGCAACCTTCGCTTTCCTTTTACATTCCATTTTTTCATTACTACTTCTTTCCACTCACCGCAGAACTTGCTGTCAAATCCTTCTCAAAGGCCAATTGTATGAGGTGCGCGTTGCGGTTGTGAAGCTCCTGTGTTTTGATAGCACGTTGATAAGGGTAGAAAAGGAGTTTTCACACATAGCAGTAGATGCCCCAAAAGTCAAAGCAAGTAGTAACACTCTCACAGCACTTGGCATTGCTTCAAGGGCGCTGTGAAACGTTTTCAGTACTGACTGGGTATTGCAAATAAATACAGTAATAATGAAGCACATACGCTCCTCATAACAGAACTACAAACTTGACAAACACAATAAAAAAGCTCTACAATTTGAATAGCATATAATGGTTTATCAAGGCTGCAATAAAACTGGGGGGCACCAGGTTGTCATTGGATGGGCATTGACCCCTAGTGCCCCCCCAGCACACATGCTACATTAAGCAAGTTACATTTAAAAGTGTAAGATTGGACTAGTTTAAAATAACATTTTTTTATTAAGTTTAAGAAAACGTATTCACACGTGCCTGTTGAATTGGTTTGTTGGGTCTTGGCAGATACGGTTGGACTTGTCAAGAATTCTGTGGGGAAATAAACAATGTCATTTACAGGACTGTCAACATTTACCGACAATATGGACTGTTTTAATGATGTAAATAGTGGCAGATCTAAATATCGCCTTCTTAAAATTACAAATCTGATTCTTTGTGGACCGGCCCAGCACATTTGCTACATTAAGCAAGTTAAATTTAAAAGTGTAAGATTGGACTAGTTTAAAATAACAGTTTTTATTAAGTTTAAGAAAACGTATTCACACGTGCCTGTTGAATTGGTTTGTTGGGTCTTGGCAGATACGGTTGGACTTGTCAAAAATTCTGTGGGGAAATAAACAATGTCATTTACAGGATTGTCAACATTTACCAACAATATGGACTGTTTTAATGATGTAAATAGTGGCATATCTAAATATCGCCTTCTTAAAATTACAAATCTGATTCTTTGTGGACCTCATTCTATGTATTTTTATTGTACTTTAAAGAGTGGCGATATTTGTATTGACAGCTTTTTCAATCATTAAAATAAGCCCAAAGTGTCTTTAAAATGACTGACCTAATGGCTGCAGTACAATTCAATGGGTTTACATGTAGGACCCCTTTCGCATTTTGTCCTGTGATGGTATCCAAATGATGGTCTGGAGTTTAACATTGAAAGCATGGCTGATTCAGTTTATCTGATGAAGTCAAAGTAATGCAACTAGAACTGCCCCTGTAATGTGTCTGTCTGTTAGCACTGGACCTGGTTCAGACAAGTACTGATAGCACTGGACCTGGTTCAGATAAGTACTGATAGCACTGGACCTGGTTCAGATAAGTACTGATAGCACTGGACTTGGTTCAGATAAGTACTGATGGCACTGGACCTGGTTCAGATAAGTACTGATAGCACTGGACCTGGTTCAGATTAGTACTGATAGCACTGGACCTGGTTCAGATAAGTACTGATAGCACTGGACCTGGTTCAGATAAGTACTGATAGCACTGGACTTGGTTCAGACTAGTACTGATAGCAATGTGTACCATATTAAAAATGCAAGTCTAGTCCTTGTTTTCTTTTGTTTGTGTATTTGATTTTTTACACTTATATTTAATTTAAAAATGTATTTTAATAAAAACAAATTCAGAGATAATGTTTAGCAGATTTATCATTACATTATGATATGAAAGTTTGGTTTGTATAGCTGATAATAGCATGCATTTCATTATGACAGCATGGTTGGAATTATAGATCCAAGCTACTGGGGTTTGAATTAACAAGAGTCTACTATACCTGATGTGGTCCCGTCAGAAAGAGGCTATCCGGTCTATACTAATTGAGTTTAACTATACACTCAACAGTGAATTTGCCTTTTTAAGCTATTTGTGTTAAAAAACACGTCTATTTCAGTTGAACATCTGAATTGAAGACACACTTGCCTGTTCTCTTTGGTTGAGTTGGTGTTGTCAAGTATTCTGTGGGAATTTAAGAAACAACATTTAGTAGCTTAGACGGCAAGTTTCTCTTTTTATTATTCAGACCAACACCTATTCAGCACAAGGATTTGGATTATCTATTCAGATTTAAGAACAGCAGATAACTAATCTTAGACAGATATCTGACCAAATTCTAACACAAATACAATAAGAGAGATGCAATCATTAGTATTTCAGGAAGCAAACAAGATATTAAATGTTCAGATCTACGTATTTATACAAGCAAAAACACATTTGTTTTCACTTCCATCCCCCCATTTTTGGTATTCACAGAATCCTATTTAGATCAATTGAAAGGATGCCACTGTAACACAAAGTATTCAGCGCAGTCCTTACCTGTCACATGAAGGTAGACTGGGCGACTGCGTTTGCTGTTTGCTGAGTTTACAAGCTTCTCTTTTCCATACACACAGGTGTAGTTTCCAGTATCACTCCTCTTAACTTTTTTAATGGAAAACGTGACACCTGGTAAGCCTTTTGGAATGCGTTGTGAATCGACACAGCTTCCATTTTTATACAGATGGAAAAAATCCTCTTTTCCTGCTGCATCTCTGAGGTCAGCTGGTATCATACATTTAAATAATACATCCATTCCTTCCATTGCACTCTGTTTGTCTAGCTGAAGCGTGAGCAAATAGTGTGACTCTGAAAATACAGTTTAATGAAATATATCAGTATAGCGCATCTTAAACTATACAATAACAATACAGTAGACTCTTGCTCATCACAAACCAATTGAGACTGGACCATGTCTAGATTAGTGGTACTAAAACACCTTAATCTAGAGACAGTCAGGTGCTAATGTTTGCATTGTGCTTACCGTGTACACTGAGATAAACTGAAGAACCATGGCTGATGTTTTTCACATGTCCTGGATTCTCATTTCCATACATGCAGGTATAGTTTCCAGTGTCATTCTTTCTGATGTCTTGTTTTATAAATGTGACAGCTCCCATTCCTCCAAGCTCTGGCAGTGAGATGATCTTCTCTCTGTTTTTATATAAATGGAACCAATTCCTCTCCTTGTTCTCTGGTTGTTCTCCATGCACAGCCGCTATTACACATTTGAATTCAACCTTCTCCCCTTCCACTACAGTCGTTTTGCCAGTTTGGATCATTGCTGTACGGAGTGGCTCTGTAATGAAAAATTGCACATGAGAGAGAAAAATCTGTTAAGCAAATAAGTACATGGACATTGTATGACTAAAATGTGTGATTAACCACAGGTTACAATTTTAGCATATACCGTAAAACTTCAATTAAACAACTCTGGCATTTATTTACAATATTTGTCAGCAGACCCGGCATGTATTGGAGACCGGCAATTATTTGAGACCCATGTTTATATTTGATCACTAGCTTCACATGCTTCATGCGGTCATTGAGAAGCCGCTAACACACAACCTTGTAGCAACAGCATAACTCAATTTAAACATTCCAGCAACTTTGTTAACAGGTTGTGTGTCACAATTACATTGTATTGTACACCCTCAAGTATAAAGTGAAAGTATTATTACAGTCTTTTTATATAGACTGGTTAACAAGGATACGGTATGCAAAACGTTGGAAAATGAACAAGCAGAAGTACTAATTTGTATTTAAAAATGGAATTAGATCTATCATTGTTAATAATAATAATAATAATAATAATAATAATAATAATAATAATAATAATAATAATAATACCTGTGCCCGTGTTTAACCTGCATTAAACATGCTGATATCAGAACACTAAATAAGACACATGACTTGGAATGGTTAATCCAATAGGAATATTCAATTTAGCACTGAGTAAAGGCCAGTGTCTTTATCAGTATGATATGAAGATACTAGCCAAAGCCTTTGTCTTCTTGACTTTGTTTCTCCATAGTTTTATCTTCACGGCAGAAAATAAATATTAAAAGGTGTCAAAACGTCAGCTTTTCTTAATAAATTAATAAATTAATAAATTATTTTTGGATTGTGTGGTTATCATCTTTTCTTTTTGAAGTAATTTGGGTGAAAAACAGAAAAGGTGAACATAGCTTTCATTCCAACCCGTTCATGTTACCGAACATGAATTAAACATTTCTGAGTGTTTATTTCAGCTTTTATACGTTCAATGTGTGTCTGTGTTTGTTCTTTCAGGAATAATGGTGAGACACTTTAGAGTAAATGGCCTTGTGAATTTCACTCTAAATGTTATTCATTTCTTATGTAATCAAGCATTAAATCATTGTATCTTATTATGTGAACATGTCAGAGACACACATACCTGTCAAAACCAGCAGCACGTCTCCAAGTGCAAAAACTGAAAAACAAATTAATCATTTTACAAATAAGAAAAGGAACATTTCAAATTTACTGACATAAAAAAAAAGTTATAAAAGAAATAATACTTACGCATCATGATTAATTTCATATTCCAAGGCATATTAGAATACTGTTCACTTAATCTCTGAAACTAACACTGTACAGCTCCTCAATATGTAACACAACTAAATGTAACAGTGCGCACTATGAGATTATAATACAGCAATGGAAACTCATGCGCAATAGAAATGTGTGTTTCCGTTACACATGTTTGTTTCTGTCTGTGGACAGACTGGCTTGGTGGTGACGTCAGACCAGGAAGACACAGCCACCAGTACTGCGGGGATGACTCGCAACTGCACTCCTATTTATTACATTATAAATAAAATGTTTAAACAAAACACAAGGCACGCTGGCCAAAACAAACAGACAATAATCTTTTAACAAGTATAGAGCTGGTGCTAATCCAGCATGCGTAGCAATTGTTTATATACAGTATATATTTCCACTTACGTTTCTCCTCTAAACAACCCAACCCCGGTCAGTCAAAGCTACTGGTTTTTATATTGTGGTTGAGGGATTAACTGGCTATCAATTACCTAGTTTATCCCTGGACCACATTCTGCACAGGATTTCTCATATGCCTGGTCGACAGCCAATTTGTCAATAAATCATTAGCTGCTGACCCCACATTATCACGAGTTTAGCTGGATGGGGAATTTTAACCCCATCCATGCTGTTAAACAATAATAACAAACCTTGTTTAATAAAACAAACACAATAATAATAATAATAATAATAATAATAATAATAATAATAATAATAATAATATGAAAAGCATGTGTACACACATAAAAAAGTTATGAAATAAATTCTACTTACACAGCATTATTACATTAAAATCCCAAGTCATTTTTACAAGCTGTCCATTGACTACTTATAGTGCACAGGTCCTCTATTTGTAACACCCCTAAAGACACAGTAATGGAAATACCACAGCCCCCTGCATAGATATGGGGAGATAATACTGACCTAGTGTTTCCGTTCCACATGTATTTCTGATACAATCAAAGAAACAGATCAACAGCAATTCTTTATTGATCAGTTTAACTGTTTGCAATAAACCGTTTTTAACAGTTCTGATGTGGTCCGTGTTTGATGCCTCCTTAGACAGTCATACTACACCATTGTTGTGTGAACCTATGTCACAATATTTTATATGCAGTAATGAATAAGATACTAAAATATACCTACAAACAGTAAACATGACAGGCGTGTGATGACAATCATCTTAAAAATAGTGACCTCCACATACTCTGCCCATTTTAACATATCTTTTTACATTAATCGGTTGCAACCCACATTCCTGGCTATAAAACTGATTTCTCCTTCCTGCTTTCAGTTCCAGACTTTCAGTCAGATGAAGCTCTAGACGTAAGTGAGTGGTAAGCAGCCATACAACGCATATAGTAGGATGCCACTTATGACTTCACGGTTTATAGTAGGCCATGAAGACCAGATATTCCTTGAAAAAAAAGACATTGCCCAGAAAGACCAGACAGGTGGCCCATTTAATAATTTCATCAGATGCTGAAGTTTCAGCTGCATTGCAAAAGCTAAAGGGGAGGAGATTACATTCATGTCATTCATGAAACCAAGTGCAGAGATTGAGATCTATTTCCATGAGTCTTTGGCAGGGTTGAGGGTCAAGCACCAGGTAGCTCCACTGAAAAAAAAACAGCAGGACACACCCAAGCTCCCAGCAAGTTGTACCACATTCCTGTTCCTTGCTGAGGGGGCGCTCTTTTCTGATTCTGAATTACACTGTCCCTGCCTTTCTGTTGGGCTGGCCACTCTCTCACAATCTAGTGAATAGAGGCCTTCAGGTCTTTCACTTTCATCTAATTTCGTACAAGGCTTTCAAGATTTCCCCTACAGTATGTCCACCATATCTTCTGACATACTTATCATCTCTGTTGCTAAACTGACTCATAACCAGTTTGTGGACAAGGGCAACCGGAATGGATTTCAGAAACATGCTGGATGAGTTGCTGGGGTTCTTCTGAAGCAATCATGGGCAGAGTGGGAAGGACAGCATATTGAACTGGAACATGTATAATGATATTGAAACATGAACACTTAACTACACTTCAGAATCAGAATCATTCAGTCACAAATTCCTTTCAATGTCTTTACTTATTTACTTCTGTTATGAAGGGAACAAATGCAAATGTATGGCTAGTGGATACAATAAAATTTTATGTTCTTTTGTCTATAACAATCCTTTGTTACTTAGTTTAGTAGCGGTACAAAAGACCTCCAGGACTTAGTGACAGTTTGAGGAACAGACGGATCACATGAGCAACATAACAACAGTTTGGTACATGCTATGCATGCAGCTCAGCATATAGCAACGAAACCAGATGCTGGGTTCAGCACCCCTGACTCTGAAAGCACAAAGCAGGCAATACGTGGCTGAGGTGAAACAGAAATGACTAATATGAAGTTACAAACAGAAATTAATTATTTTTAGACATTAGACAGAAGAATGAGAAAGACAATGCTACTCACAGCCTCATTGTGCAAGGCATATGCAGCGTTTAATTTTAGCATGTGTAGAGGGTGACAAGAATGTCAGAGAATCTTGCTTAAGCAAACCACAGTATTTAAAACAGAAATGATAAAAGACCATCAATACAAAAATGTCCGGTGGTGTTGGCCCCGATGAAAAAAAAAACAGTGAGTTGAGATCATAGATAACAGACAACACAACAACACAAATACATATTGTACACTTTATAACAATGAAGTTAAATACATACAGAACCATGATGAAGTGGCTGTAGATGTGGCTGATTGAACAGACCCACATGAGCACTAATCATGGACTGTCTGTGTACCTTTGGTAAGGCAATCTAGCACTACTGCTAACTGGGGTCTGTGTAACCAGCTGTTGGTTATTGAAATACATCTAATTGTTTTATAGTATGAACAGGAAACACATGAAAACAGGAAATAAGAATTATAACTGAATTTCATTCATAACACAACAGATTAGGGTCTCAAGGCTGTTATCAAGTTCTTTTGAAAGGAAAGAATACTATTAACAATTCTAAACAACCTATAAGCTGGACATTCAGTCCTGGGCCTCTCTCAAGGACACTGGCAGTTTGTTTCCAAATGAACCCAATTTTAGACCCTTTTGCATTCACACCACACCTCAATCCAAGCTAAATCAGTTCACTGAGAATTCAGAAGTGACTTTGCCTTTAAACAAATGATAATCCAGGTCTCTTTGTCATTTAGAGTACCGGTAAATGGGGCTGGCATGAGGCAGGTTGTTCAGTCCTGGAACCTCGAAGCCAGGTAAGATTTACAGAGAAATGATTAGAATGTAATATTGGAGCAACAGAAACCAGAACCACCCAGAATGCATTGTGTGTTAGCTTTGATTAAGAAATGCATTGTGTGTTAGCTTTGATTAAGAAATGCATTGTGTGTTAGCTTTGATTAAGAAATGCATTGTGTGTTAGTTTTGATTAAGAAATGCATTGTGTGTTAGCTTTGATTAAGAAATACATTGTGTGTTAGCTTTGATTAAGAATCCCACACTCCTACAGGGAAACACACAGTATGCTACTAGCTCTTTAAACACTAGAACCTGTGCAGAAGGTTTCATAGAAATGTTTGCCTCCCAGCATTGATGGAAGTGCTATCAATGTGTCTTCTATTGTTTGACACATTCCACCACAGTCCCCTAGATAATTTATATCTCCATTGGTTTGTCAGTTCTGGGACAAAATTTTCAAAAAGTTGTAAATAAGGTTTTAATGAGGGTTATAATTAATGAAAGAGTATATAACTCACCTTGAAACAGAAATTTAACAGACTGTGGCTGTGATGCCAACGATACAGAGAGAGAGTGTTAATTTCTTACAGACTACCTAGATAATTCAATATTTATAGTTATGACAATATATAAACCTTTTCTATACTTGTGATTATGAATGAGATTTATTCACTTGTTTTAACCATCAGTATCCTTACGGAAAGTTTATTGTATTGCTATGATCAATGCAACTGTAATAAAAACCTAAGAGTAAATAATGAAATCTTGGTATAGAAAACAGCATATTAGATATTACAATAAAGTTTCCTTGGTGATTGCGGATTTGCAATGCTTCCTGTGTGTTATCCACACAAGAACGAAGAACAGGCGTACAAGGACACACAGATCCAATAGGAATGTGATCGAGATTATTGACATGGATTTTGCCTGAAGGTATTTGTAATGTTGTCAGACTCCCCCCACACTTTATGTACAATGTACATTTTCACCTTCACATGTTTGTATGCATATACAATGTTCTTATATTACTGTAAGTGTTCAGTGGCTACTTTTAATCATATTGAGTTTATTTGTCACGGAGGCAAGCAAAGAGTACCAGAGAAAATGCATGATTAGAAGATTCACCGAACAATTAATTATAAACAGATTGTGTACTGGGTTTGGGAGTTCTATCATAATTTTAAAAGCTTAATAAATTCATAATGAAGTGTTACATACATCGCATACATGTATAATAACTAACAACTATAAACACAAATGGCACTTTAAACATATTTATTTATATTCTATGATCGTACATACTAAAATACATACAAAAATAGATGTCAACATAAGAAAATAAATTCTAACCAATATACATACAGTAGATGGCTTACCACCCTGTCCCATCCAAAAAACAAAATATTTCTTTTTAACCAAAAAAAAAGATTGCAAAATGCACACTAAAACAATTGTTTATAGTAAGCTGTGGACTAGTGGGGTTTAATTTATTTATTTTTTAATCCATGACGTTCGATTTTTACCCACATGCCAGATAATCGTAAATCAGCATTTTATATGTGAACTTATCTAAATCATGTACATTCTGCATGACAAAATGCACAATTTTAAATCAAGTTTACAAATTATACACAAAATAGATATACCCATTATATTTTTTATTTCCATTTGGCTGCTGCTTGTTGGTTGCTAGCAGTTTCCATAACAGAGAATTATGCTTCCATTCATTTTCTTGATCTAGTTAACATGTATTTTGATTAACAAGTTCCCCTTATTTAGTCGTTGAAAAAGGAAGTGATGTATGTGACCTGCTACAAATTAGTTTTTAATTAGAAATGCGTTCCTTAACGACCTCATCGACTCAATTTCAAACCATTAACAGATTGATTTTATAACACATTTCGTTTGAAAATCCCTTGCTACTAAAGCTGTCATTACTATACCGCGAGTTCAATACAATAACACTGGTCTTTGAAAATCCCCCCCAGTGTCTCCCTCTGATCGGACTCTGTATGATCATTCTGTTAGGAATAAAAGCAGTGAGTACGAAGATAAAAGGGAAAGACCATTTTGATTGAATATTCAGGTATTTTTCAAATCAACATTCATTTTTTTCCCAGTGGTTTTCTGGTTTTCTAGAAGTTTTAACTGCTGCATATGTTACAGTGTCTTCATCAGGTGGAGAGCTGGGATTCTTCTTGGTGACACGGGCAGTATTTATTTCTGAGTAGGTGAGTGTGTTGTCCTGTTGCTTTGAAGGCTGCTTGGGCTTACTCTGCAATAAATTATCAGATTGCAGAGAGATCAGGGTGGCTAAAAGGTACTAAACAAACTGTCCAAACAAAGCGATACAAACAAATAAAAGAAAAGGGCCTTTTATCCATCTGTAAATATATACCAGTAGTTGCACAATATTTTTCTGTTATACCCTGTCCCATAGGTGCTGGAGACGGGTGTGCCAATGGGCCACTGCCCATGCACTTTTAAAACAGGGGGGCCCTGCCCGTGCACTTTTAAAACAGGGGGGAGCCCTGCCCATGCACTTTTAAAACAGGGGGGGGGCCTGCCCATGCACTTTTAAAACAGGGGGAACCTGCCCACGCACTTTTAAAACAGGGGGGACCCTGCCCACCCACTTTTAACAGCAAGGGTGAGAAAAATAAATAAATAAATAAATAAATAAAATAATACATTGAATCTCATTATTCTTCCAAAACACAGTGACACAGATAAATCAAATAAATCCACATATTTAGATAACCAGAACTGTGTTGATAGACAATAATGTTTCGCTAGCTATGCCGCCAGTTTCTACAGAGGTAAATTGAAGCTTTTAATAAATCCTTTGTGACAGAGTTCACAAATGCTATGTGGAAGTTCGGATTGATTAAAACAACCTCTCTTGGTACTAGAACTGGCTGCAAGTTACAGCGCGAAATGTTATTTTTAATCAATTCAAACTTCAGTATATCATTTTCGCGGGGTGCTGGAAGGACGTTACTACATTATCAAAAAGGGGTGTTAAAGTCTCCAATACAAAAGTAGTAATTTACAAGGAAATGTATTATTTAAATTGTACAGAATCACCTCTCAGATTCAGAGGTTCATTATTTCAATTTTCTACCAAAATACCCTCGAGTATACAAAAAATATTTTTAAATTATATTTAACTTGCTTCCCCGCATCTTTTTCAAATTATGTAAGCCCAGAGGGTCTGCTAACGTGTCGAAGTACTTGAGGCATATTGCCACAAAAATGGACCTAAGAATTTTTTTCAAGCCATTGGCTGCGGCTAGAAATTTGATACACAGTACAGTGATTTAGTTCTGCACACTGAAGTAAAGTGGCTTTCATGGACGCATGCCCATGTTTTGGATTTGTTCAAACCACTCAAGCTCTTCATTATTGGATGCAGTGAAACTTCCCGCTTTCAATTCATGGATGACACTGACTGGTTGCTGTGTCTTGTGTTTCTCTGCGACATTACATTGTACTTAAACGAGTTAAACCTGAAGTTGCAAGGTAAGAATAAAGCTGTATACGAGTTACACTCTTCTGTCACATTTTTTTTCTTGCAAACTTCAAGTACTGCAGAGCAATGTTAGGAGCAGTAAATACAAGCTTTTTTTCTCATGTCCAAAGCATAATTGAGAAAAATCCTGATGCTGTTGTAAATCAAGAAGTCTTCTGTGAAGTGCTGAACAAATTGTCTGAAAACTATGCTGGAAGATTTCAAGATTTTAAGACGTGTGAGAAATTGCTGTTTCTGGTGAACATTCCATTCCTCCTGTTCAGTAGTTCGGGACAAACACCAATCACAAAATGTTTTAGTACAAATATTTATTGTAGAGAATGCGGAGTATGCGATTTTACAGAAAAGTATGCTGTATATACACATTCATTTGGCATCAAACCTAACTTGGTTTGAGGGTTCGGTGCCTGGCCGACTGGACGAGGCTGAGACCCCCAAAAAGAACAAGCCGGTCTCAATGCCACAATTAGAATTGAATATAGCCCACTTGAAGGTTTAGCCAACCTTTAACAAATGATCATCAGCACGCAGGAGAGGAAAACAAAACCCATTTTTGGGAAATAAACCTCTGGGAATCCATGGCTGATTCGATTGCCCTTCCTCCAGGCAGGCTACTAACACTTAAGAGCACATTTCTGTAAAAGCGTTTTTAGGCTCCGTAATATTTGTTATAATGTAAACTTGGCAAGCACTGGAGGATCAACAACTAACCGTTTGATAAGAGAGTCTGGAACTCCGTGGGAAGGAGCTGCTACGATTCTGAAGGAATGACCGAAAACTGCTCAGCTGCTGAATCCGGACCTGGAAATAAATCAGGTGAAAAGGTGAAAGAACAAATGTTGGGTGACGATTGTTCAGTTTTCGTTAATAAACAGCGGGCCTGAGGGTGATGCGCCCTGAGAAAGATAGAGATGGATAAGAGAGAAAGGGGTCATATGGGCCAACATGGGAGTTTAATTTATAAACAAATTGAAAAGCTTTCCCTAATCTTCCTGGTCAGTTTTACTTCTTTTGAGCAGGAAGGAAAGGGTATCAGATGAGGTGATTGCTAGGACAGAGATTAAGGGGTGAATCTGGGGGTTGAATTTGAGAGCGATGTAGACTCTGAGCACCTATGGGAACCCAAGAAGGCTAAGAGAAAGA
Organism: Acipenser oxyrinchus oxyrinchus; assembly: GCA_030684275.1. Classification (NCBI taxonomy): domain Eukaryota; kingdom Metazoa; phylum Chordata; class Actinopteri; order Acipenseriformes; family Acipenseridae; genus Acipenser; species Acipenser oxyrinchus. The sequence goes on along the minus strand of CM060277.1, from coordinate 11,073,970 downwards.
GCTTTAAGGTTTGATCTAAAACAGGCAGGAGTAGCTGGAGCAGATGAGTGGCGCCAAGAGAGTACGTTGATGGCGATAGGTAGGCAAGCAGGGGGAGAAAGAGATTCTGATAGATGAAGCCCTTTCAGGATTAGTGAAATTTGTGAGTTGCAGAGTGTAGAGCTGGGACACCGAAATTGAGTTGAGTTTGTAGAAAAACTGGATGCCGGAAATTCAAATCTTATAGCTGTATTCTTAAGGGACATAATATAGGATGACGCTACGGGCACTGAAAATGATGGAAAGGAATGTTGAATGCAAAATGAAATTTTAAAGCAATTCCAGGATGACCAGTACATTTGCAGTGAGAGGGAAGTGATGCTGAGAAGAGTTGTTTCTTGAGCCTGCAGAATCAGGGAATGCAGCAGGTGGCTCACATGAATGTCAGGTCTGAAAAGGGAGGAAATCTGAGTTGGCAGGAGGTCGTCTTTGGGAGCTAATGCTCTGAATCTCTACGTTTGGAAACGAGAAAGAGAATCGATTATATTCAGGTGGCCGAGAATGTGTTGAGCTCTGAAAATGAACTGATGAGTAACAGATAAACAGGAAATCCTTCTGAATATTCTCATTATATGGTGGGAGAATGAATGACCTTGTTAAAGACTTAGACTGTAAGTGAATTGTGAGCGGAGAAGAATGGATTTTGAGCCCCCCAAAAGGAATGCGGCTACAGCAAATGGACACATTTTGCGCAATGACGAGGAGTGATCAGTTATAGGAATGATGCTGAATTAGTCGTGCCATGGAGCAGAAAACCAATTTTCCCTTGTAGTATCCTCCAAAGCCAAGAGAGGGAGCTGCATCTTTGAATGGTTGAATGTCTTTGTGCAGCAGGAGACAGTTGTCGTAAAAGAAAGTACTGCCGTATGACATCGTTGAGGGAATTGACAGAAAGGATCAAATCAAGAGAAGGTAGGAGATAAAAGCTCTGCCTTGACATGGTTTATTTAAATTTCCAGAAAGCTTTTGACAAAGTCCCACATAAAAGATTAATTTCTCAAACTGAACGCAGTAGGGATTCGAGGAAATGCATGCACGTGGATTAGGGAGTAGTTAACATGTAGAAAATAGAAGGCCTCCAGAGTATGCAGTATTGCGGCCCTGACTGATATTCAAAGAAATGGGAACAGTTTTGAAAGTGTTTGAATAAACTGCCGATAAGCTGAAAGAAGAAAAACATCTTACAGAGAAGAGACCACTATGGGGTCCTGCTGGACACCCATAGCGGCCAGGAGGTCATTGCAGTGGCCTGCTGAATGCCTGCAGTGAGGGTAGGGTAACCTAAAAGGTTACGTTTGGAAGACCGCTGAGGCAAGGAATAGAAGGGGGCTGTGGGGCCCTGTTGAAGCTCGCAGCTGGTAGAAAACCGTTTGACAGAGAAGGGAGCACTATGGGGGCCTGCTGGACGCCCATAGTGGCCAGCGAGGTCACTGCAGGGGCCTGCTGGACGCCTGCAGTGAGGAGAGGTAACCAGAAAGGTTATAGTTGGAGGGGAAGGGAGCACTATGGGGGCCTGCTGGACGCCCATAGTGGCCAGCGAGGTCACTGCAGGGCCTGCTGGATGCCTGCAGTGATGGGGGTGGGGAACGGAGCAGCAGCTCCCAACTGTAATTACTGATTAGAGGAGACATCAAAATGGAGCGAGGTAACCAGTGGTGTATCACAGGGATCAGTATTAGGTCCTCTGCTATTCCTAATCTACATAATGATTTAGATTCTGGCATAGTAAGCAAACTTGTTAAATTTGCACACGACACAAAAAATAGGTGGAGTGGCAAACACTGTTGCAGCAGCGAAGGTCATTCAAAATGATCTAGACAGCATTCAGAACTGGGCAAGCACATGGCAAATGACATTTAATAGAAAAGTGTAAAGTACTGCACACAGGCAATAAAATGTGCATTATAAATATCATATGGAAGATACTGAAATTGAAGGATTCTTTGAAAAAGAGCTAGGAGTTTATGTTGACTCAGATATGTCTTCATCTAGACAATGTGGGGAAGCTGTAAAAGGCCAACAAGATGCTCAGATATATTGTGAGAAGTTTTGAATTTAAATCAAGGGAAGTAATGTTAAAATTTACAATGCATTAGTAAGACCTCACCTAGAATATTGTGTTCAGTTCTGGTCACCTTGTTAAAAAGGATATTGCTGCTCTAGAAAGAGAGCAAAGAACAGCGACCAGAATTATCCCGGGTTTAAAAGGCATGTCGTATGCAGACAGGCTAAAAGAAATGAAGCTATTCAGACTTGAACAAAGAAGACTACGCAGTGATCCGATTCAAGCATTCAAAATCCTAAAAGGTATTGACAAAGTCAACCCAGGAGACTTTTTGAACCAGGACCTGGGGTCACAAATGGAAATTAGATAAAGGGGCATTCAGAACAGAAAATAAGAGGCGCTTTTTTACACAGAGAATTGTGAGGGTCTGGAACCAACTTAGTAATGTTGAAGCTGACACCCTGGGATCCTTCAAGAAGCTGCTTGATGAGATTCTGGGATCAATAAGCTACTAACAACAAAACAAGCAAGATGGGCTGAATGGCCTCCTCTTGTTTGCAAATCCTCCCATGCTCCCATGTAGTTTAAATGGCCTAGGAGGGACAGATTGCGTTTAGTAGGAGGGGGACCGGACAGAAAAGTGGAAATATAAAAAATACAATCCCCTGAGGACAGGCTAAATGGGCATGATTTTAAATGTGTTTGATATATTGGCTTTAGCCAGTCATGCGTTTTTCCCAGCAATTTTGATTAAGAATATGGCATGGTCGATTTGCATATTGCAGGGAGCAATCTTCGTGAGGGACTGTTGATGCTGGGTGTGGTGGAGTTACGGTGAGCGGAAATGAAGGAAGTTACAGGCGGAATAGCACAGGTTCCTTCAATGAAGTTATTACAAATCTGGCAAAACAATCTCTGGATACAAATGCTCAAAACTGCTGATGAGCAGAAAGAAAAGCATTTCACAGAGAAAGAATCTGTGTGAGGGAAGGTAACCTGAAAGGTTATAGTTGGAGGTGAAGGGAGCACTATGGGGGCCTGCTGGACACCCATAGTAGCCAAAGAGGTCACTGCAGGGGCCTGCTGGACGCCTGTAGTGAGGGGAGGTAACCTGAAAGGTTATAGTTGGAGGGGAAGGGAGCACTATGGGGGCCTGCTGGACACCCATAGTGGCCAAAGAGGTCACTGCAGGGGCCTGCTGGACGCCTGCAGTGAGGGGAGGTAACCTGAAAGGTTATAGTTGGAGGTGAAGGGAGCACTATGGGGGCTGCTGGACGCCCATAGTGGCCAAAGAGGTCACTGCAGGGGCCTGCTGGACGCCTGTAGTGAGGGGAGGTAACCTGAAAGGTTATAGTTGGAGCCAGCATGCTCAGGAACTGCTGAATGAGCCTTTGATTGACAGGTGCTGTGGTCCCGCCGGAGTTTTCCGGATGTAGACGCGCTTCATGGAGATGCAGTCGGTGCGGCGAGTGTTTCAAGTCCGCTTATAATAAGCGGAAATTGGGCTTGTTTCTTGAGAGTCACAGGTTGGCATTTGTAGAAACACCCGTTTTGTCGTGAGACTTGGCAACACTGGGTAAAGCAACGATCTGTGATGACGTCATAGCGCCTGAGACGGGAAGGATGAAATAAAGTAAACAAATTCTCCTTACGTGCTGTAGATTTGAATGGGATGTTGTTGCTACGAAGATAAAGCTGGAGCCGGGAGATCGTCCAGTCTCTGATGTCAGGAGTTGCGGAGGAACGAGTGGCCAGGCGGGAGCCACAGCAGACAGGAGAAGCAGACATCTGGGCAGAGAAGTTTGGAGTGGTAATACCGCCGACCGAAGTTGTCGTGGAGTTGGCCCGGGAAGGGCTGGTTGAACTGGTTGCGTGGATCTCGGCTCCGGGGAAAAGCAAACAGATCATCCGTCGAAACGGAATAATCCAGAATGCAGACCATGATGCGTGCATGTACGATGAAATCAAAACGCAACTGAGAGATAAGTGAAGAGGGTATTTATAGTGCTAACAATTTAATTAGCCAATGTGTAAATTGAATGATTCAATTTGGTGACGCGGAGATTGGTGTCTGACCCTCCTCCCGAACTTTAATTATAAATTTCATGAAGTAGATGAAGTGGAGGACATTTTCTCAGGAATGCCTGATTCAGCTGACCTGCTGATGGAGATTGTAGAGTTCAAAAGCTCTAATGAATTTCAACGAGGATTTCAGCAAAACAACTGAGACTACTTCTGGAAATTAGTGAGCCATCTTCTGCATATCGTAAAATTGGCAAGGTGGTTTATTTCGATGTTTCCATTACTGGGCACCACTGCGGTTTTTCAAATAAAACCTTCTGTCTCCCGTGTGTGTCAGTGAATTGCCCACCACCCTTCCACAATAACAATAAAAATGTTGCAAATTTCTCTTTTGCTTATTATATCTTATGACCTGTAATCGTACTTTCGAGTGTTGTATTTTTGTGAATTATACGGTATGCAATGGGCATATGAGAATTAGTTAAAATTAGTTAAAATGTTAACCTATTAGTCTTACACAGATTTTTTTTTAAATTACATTTGGCTGGCCCACCCACTTTTGCAGTCGTTCGGCGTCACTGCCCTATCCACATTACTCAACTAAGATTTATTACCTTCAGGTTGAAATGGGGGAATGTAGCTATTAGTCAATGAAAACGAAAGAGTTCAAATTACCCTTTCCTGGCACAAATTCAAATCACTCAACTCATTACATAGGTCAAAATAATAACAATAACCATGCCTGGATTATTATCAGAGTCTCTATATCCAATGTTTTGTGTGTGTTTTTAACTGTGCATAAGCTTATAAAGCATACGTGTGGAAGTATTGATCACACAACGATGGTAAATACTGGAAAACATATCAGTCAGCCCAGTTTGAAGAATGTTTCTCTTCAACAGCAAATTTTGCTTGGATAAAATGATAAATAATGGGAATGCATCCATTTAAATCTGAAAGAACATGTATATGTACAAGCAAATTGTTTGAGAGACATGTAACATATAGGACTTACCACCGTGGCGTAGACAGGTTCAGTCTGGACAGCAGGGTCTGGAAGGGCATTGTATCAAATAGATTAGTTTCCTAGTTTGAATGGAGGTGAAACACTATGCATCAGTAACATTTATATATATATATATATATATATATATATATATATATATATATATATATATATATATATATATATTTGCACCAAGCAATGGACTGAACAATGGAAGACTTGTATTGAACATGATTGAGGGACACAATAAATTGACACGGTGAGATCCCCATCATTTAAACATACTTCATTTGTATCCATTGTGGTGAAGACTGCTGTGCCCTACCTCGTTTGGATTGCAGACACTTCAGCACTCCTCCCATCAGCAGTAACAGCAGCACAAGGACCCCAGATCCTACCCCTGCACCCAGGTATGGAGCTGGAACAGATCCTGGGGGATCCACATATAAATGGGATTCATTGTAAGATCCAGTTAAATATGTGTAAACATATTCTATAATTCACTAATAACCTATTGGCATAATAGTGTGATCAACATGTGTTGAAAACAAATGTAATCCAATCCTGTTTTTACAGTGCCTTGATCTTGCAACATGTGAACAGGGTACATACAGTATGCTCCACAGTGAAGTCATACATTGTTGGTCTTGGAGCAGGTACACCAGACACACAAATCACGTTACAGAAAGCCTAGTTTTTGGAGTTGGTTTAATTTGGTATGAAATTGTACATATGTACCAGCAATAATCAGAACTGTGACCATTCTGATTCAATTATTATGTATATACAGTACATAAATCAATTAGTACCTTGATTATTAACAACTTAAGAACTTTGCTTTCTGAAACTTGGACTACTTTAAAATAAGTGATTAAGGTCAAGGACACTTATAAAAAACAAAGTTATTCACACTTGCCTGTCTCATTTGTCTGTTGGGTCTTGAAAGATGTGTTTTGAGTTCTCATATCTCCTGCGGGAACATAAGCAACAACGTGTAGCAAATTATCACCATTAGGCCAAAAAGGTGGCTAGCTGTTCAATAATTTTAATAATTCAGACCAACATTAATTTGATGATAACATGCTATTTTTAATGATGTAAATAATGGGAGATTTAAATAGTGCCCTTATAATGTATCTTATAACCTGATGTTGTGCAGACCTCATTCCACTGATTATCTGTAGTCATGTTAAAAAGGTTTTCAATTAATCAATCTGGGGGAAACATCAGAGGAAGTCTAGGAGGCTGTGTGGTCCAGTGGTTAAAGAAAAGGGCTTGTAACCAGGTGGTCCCCGGTTCAAATCCCACCTTAGCCACTGACTCATTGTGTGACCCTGAGTAAGTCACTTAACCTCCATGTGCTCCGTCTTTCGGGTGAGACGTAATTGTAAGTGACTCTGCAGCTGATGCATAGTTCACACACCCTAGTCTCTGTAAGTCGCCTTGGATAAAGGCGTCTGCTAAATAAGCAAATAATAATAAAGTCATTTTGAGTGGCAGTATTTGTTCCACGGCTGTTCTCCAGTCCAGAGATCTATCTACTCCTATCTAATCATGCCTTCAATTAAAAATATTTGGCCTTACCATCAAAAGCATGACTGATTGAATTTCCCCTATGTGGGCATAGTATTACCAAAATGGCATGCCAAGTTATGATTTAGAGATATCTCAAATTAATGTATAGATATCTTTAAATATTTTGAAGATATCTCTAAATCATTTTAAGATATCAAAAATACATTTAGCGATATCTCAAAATTATTTCCAGATATTTATTTTTAAATGGAATTTTAAATGAGATATCTAAAGTGTTTGAGATATCTTTAAATAACTTCCTGTTCATTTAGAGATATCTCTAAATGGACAGGAAGTACATTCAAAACATAGAGCATTTTCACAGGAAGTCATTTAGAGATCAATCAATCAATCAATCTTCATTTTATATAGCACCTTTCATAGTGGATCACCATCACAAAGCACTTTACAAGATGCAGTAACAACAAGAAATCCATAATACTTTAAATACAGAGAAATGCATAATACATGCTATACAGGGGGAAAAAAATGCATAAAACATTAAATACAGTGCAAAGTGCATAATACATGATCGTAACATAAGAGAGCGACAGTGGGAGCATTACGCTCCAAAGCTGGGAGAGAGTTCCAGAAAGTCGGAGCCATGAAGCTAAACAAGCGTTCTCCAAGTGTGGTGCACTTTTGCTTGGGGACAACAAGCAGTCCAGAGTCGGAGGACCTCAGTTTGCGGGCAGGGACATAGCAGGTCAGCAGGTTGAGGAGGTACTCGGGACCTGTGTGATGAAGGGCATTGGAGGTGAGCAGGAGAGTTTTGAAAATAATCCTGAGCTTTACAGGTAGCTAGTGGAGCTGGGCAAGACGTGGGGTGATGTGATCACGTTTTTTGCATCTGGTAAGGATCCTGGCAGCGGTATTCTGGACAAGCTGCAGTCGGTTTGTGGTGCATGCCTGGAGACCACCATACAGAGTTGCAGTAATTGAGTCAAGAGGTGACTAATGCATGACAAAGTATCTCCGCATCTGGGAGGGAAAGGTAGGGACGGACTTTGGAGATGTTTCAAAGATGGTAGAAGAAAGATTTGACTTCGGAGGAGATGTGGGCATCAAAGGAGAGGTTGCTGTCAAGAAGTACGCAAAGGCTTCGTACTGTGGGGGAAGGCAGCAGCAGACAGTTTCCGTGGTTCTGGGCAGCTATATTTAGATTCTTAAGTTGAGTTTTAGATCCTACCAGAAGGAGTTCAGATTTGCTAGTGTTCAGCTGAAGAAAATTAGCATACATCCAGGCCTCAGTGTCTTGAATGCAAGCCGAGAGCTGGACCATGGCAGAGGGTTTTAAGTAGAGCTGGGTGAGTTTGAGTTTTAAGTTGAGCTGGGTGTTGTCAGCATAGGAGTGAAACATGAAGCTGTGTTGGCGAATGAGGTGACCCAAGGGAAGCATGTAGATATTGAAGAGAAGATGCCCAAGAACAGATCCTTGGGGGACACCACAAGTGACTGGGTTTGCAACACCACTGCTTCCATCATAGAAGACAGACTGCATGCCTTCGGATAGGTAAAAGGACATCCAGAAGAGACAGGTTCCAGAGATCCCACCATACTTTTGAAGGTGGTCAAGAAGAATGCCAGGAGATCATTAACAATCCGGAGCAGAGAAGTTTCAGTATTGTGATGACTGAAGAGATTGACTGTAGAGATTCAAGCAGATTGTTGTCCGTGAGATGTTTCGTCAGCTGACTGGTTACAGCACTTTTGAGAGTTTTTGAGAGAAAAGGGAGATTGGAGATTGGATGGAAATTAGATAAGTCAGCCGGGTCAAGGGACAACAGTAAGTCGGAAACATCAGCAATGGAGAGAGGCGAGAAGGAGATATCTTGAAATGACTTCCTGTTCATGTCAAGATATCTCTAAATGACAGTTTGGTGTACAATGCTAGCAAAACATTATTTAAAGATATATGTAATCAATTTCAGATATATTCATTTTATTTTATATCTCAAAATGAAATGAAGATTTCTTCAAAGGGTTTATTTACAGATATCTCATATTCATTTAAAGAAATCTGCAAATGATTTAGAAATCTCTAAATATTTCTAGATATCTTCAAATGCTATTTGAGATATCTCTAAATGATAACTTGGCTTGCCATATACTATACACAATGATGGTTAACTCCTAGTCAATCACTTTAATCGTGAAATAGCCACTTTTCAATTATTTTGTCAAAAACCTTGAAATTAGAAAACTGAAATGAAAATAATAAAACAAATACAGACTTGCCTGTCAGTTTCTGTTGGGATGGAGTTGTCATATATTCTGTGGGAATATAAACAGAAACTAAAGCTGAGGTGGCAGTTTCTCTTTTAAATAATTCAGACCAACAATTATTAAACCTGATTTCTTCCGATTCATGAACTGCATGGAAATTGATCTTTGCAAAACTTCAAAGCAGTTTCATGTCTAATTGAAACCACATGAGAGATGCAATAGTTAACATGTCATCAAGCAGACAAACATTAAAGGAGATTCAGTTCTATCCTCCATCCCCATACCAGCTTTAGAATATATCATAGATTATTTAATGCTTGTATTTGTAGTGCTGTACAGCAAACATTGAAACAAGTAAATAAATAAATCAAACTATTTGTAAATTACAGTAATGAGTAATATGAGAAGGCTCATTATGTTGTGCATGGCAAACAGTCATTTATTATATGTATTTTACTATACCATATGCCCCAAATGCACTTTTTATAATTTTAATGTTTACCATTGTAGTATATCCCAACCTGGGACATGTCTTGTTAGTTTCATCTTACTAACAATACTGACAAGAAGACACCATTACAGAAGTTGGTTTTCACAAAGACCCCTCATCTGATAATTAAAATATGGAGGCTGTATGTGTCACAGTTTAGATCATCTGAATCGACCGCACTGTGTCACAAATTATTCAGCTCAGTCCTTACCTGTCACATGAAGGTAGACTGGGCGACTGCGTTTGCTGTTTGCTGAGTTCACAAGCTTCTCTTTTCCATAGACACAGGTGTATTTTCCAGTATCGTTCCTCTTAACTTTTTTAATGGAAAACTTGACAGCTGATAGGCCTTTGGGATCAGCTTGTGAATTGACAAGGCTTCCATCTTTATATAGATGGAAAAAATCCTCTTTTCCTGTTGTATCTCTGAATTCAATTGGTATTATACATTGAAATGATATGTCCATTCCTTCAACTGCGCTCGGTTTATCTAGCTGAAGTGTGAGCTGGTAGGTGGACTCTGAAAATACAGTACAAAGTGTTAAAAATATGCCTTCCGAGTGCAGCTAAAATATGCAAGAACAGACAGTAGACTCTTACTAATCCAAACCCTGTTCAGATTAGTGGTTTGAATGTAATTTGTACCTGTGGCAGGATGGCTGAGTGCAGGTGAGTTGCCAATCTGCTCTTTTCTTTTATTTAAACAAACAAATAAAAGGTTTAAACGAAACAAAACATCTTTAGAAAAGAAAATGACACAGTGGCCAAAACAAACAGACACAAGGCTTCAAACAAAACCAAAACAATTATCGTGCTGGTCTTAGCCAAGCATGCATAGCAATTGTTTTCAATCTGTTACCTCTTTCTTTCTCTCTCCGCTCTCTCGTTCCTGCTCTCCACTCTGAACAATCCCCCCCCCCATGACCATCTCCAAATTAGTAAGCACTTCATCAATTCGGAGATGGACACATTATGCACGCGTTTAGAGGGATGGGCTTTAACTTTTTGCTGCCAAACAACAACAAAATCACTTGTTCCCAAACAAACACAAAACAATACATTTAATTCATAATAATATCATATCATAATAATAAACATATCTACATGCAGAGCTCTGCCCTAACACAGTATCATATTAGAAACACCTTATCTAGTCCAATGTTTGATATTTTCTAAGTTATATCAAATGATAAATTAGTAATAACCATTTTAATTAATCATTCAAGGCATCTATTTTATACATTCTCGCATAATTATAAGATTGAACTTCCTTCAGCCGATATCAGCAAGCATTTAATTATCATAGCATGGTTTGGATTAGTGGATGTCTAGTGTATGGGAAATGTTGTTTAAATAATTTAAATACAATTTCAAGATTCATTTTTATTCCTTCAATTGACTGAAGAAGTAGTCTATTATTGATATATGTGACAAACTTGGAAATAACATTAGTTGATTTAGAGGGGATTCTCCAAAAACAGTATTTTAATCAAAATGCATGTTAACGAGGTCAAGAAAAATTAATGGAAGCATAATTCCCTCTAATGGAAACTACTCGCATACAGGGAGATGGCTCTCCCACCAACGAGCAGCAGCCAAATGGAAACAAAAAATAATGGGAATAGCTATATTGCGTATAATTTGTAAACTTCATTTAAAATTGTAAATTTTGACATCCAGAATATACATTTCTTTAGAACACTTCACATAAAAAATGCTGATTTACGATTATCTGGCATGTGGGTAAAAATCCGACGACACAGATGAAAAAAAATAATAACAATTAAACCCCATTAGTCATTTCCCCTCATCTGGGGGGATATTTTGCCACAGCTTACTATATAAAACTTTTTTAACGTGCATTTCACAATCTTTTTTTAGTTAAAAAATAACAATAGTGTAAGCCATTTAGGCTTGCTTGGAATTTATTTTCTGAAGTTGACATCTACTTTTGTATGAATTTTAGTATGTATGATCGTAGGATATAAATAAATATGTTTGAAGTGCTATTTGTGTTTGTAGTTGTTAGATATCATACATGTATACCATGTATGCAACACTTCATTATATATTTATTAAGCTTTTAAAATTATGATAGAACTCTCTGACCCAATACATAATTTGTTTATAATTAATGAATCCTCTAATCATGCATTTTCTCTGGTACTCTTTGCTCGCCTCTGCGATAAATAAACTCAACATGATTAGAAGAAGCCACTGAACACTTACAGTATTATAAGAACATTTTATATGCATACAAGCATGTGAAGGTCTAAGTGTACATTGTAAATAATGTGTGGGGGGAGTCTGACAACATTACAAATACATTTAGGCAAAATCCATTCCTTTCAGGCAACTTATCTAGTATGCCATTTTTTATACCAATATATAATTATTTACTTTAATTATTTAGTTTTTTATTTGTATAATTCAAATAAAATCTACAGTACAGGTCAGTTGGCATATAATGTATGCATCCAAAGTTCAGATACAGTTGCTTTGATCATTTCTGTAACAATATACTAGGAGCAAATAACGGTATATCAGTTTAGCAATGCAACAAATGATTAAGGTTACAAATGGTTAAACAAGTGAATAAATCTCATTCATAACCACGAGTATAGAAAAGGCTTAAAAAATTTCACAACTACAAATATTGGATTATGTAGGTTGTCTGTAAGAATTTAACCCTGCCTGGTCCTGTATACACTCTCTCTGTTATCTGTCAAGGTGCGTTATATACTTTTTAATTAATTAAAACCATCCTTCTGTCAAAGTGCAAATTAACAAATTGATAAATTATGACATTTAACACGGATTTCCTTTTAAATTCCCATGCAAACAAAAGAAGTAGTTGCAAGGAGCCCTGCTCGTTAAGATATTAACATTATTTTGGAAATCAACATAATTTCGGAAATCACAGAATTTAATTACGAAATAGACATAACAAAGCTTGAAAATGCTAAAATCAATGCTACATACCGATTTTTTGATTAACACTGGTTCTAATTTACGACCTTTTGAAAATCCTGCCCCTGGGGTCTAGAAGTAGTTGTAACAAAAATGTATACAACAAAATAGCACATCTATTAAAGAACAAAGCCAAGCATTTTCATATGTGTTTTTGCTATATTTTGTATATTTAAATGTGTTAATTTCCTTCACAAAAATGTGACATTCAGGTGGTTCCTCATTGTTTGGTGCTGTACTTACCTTGTACACTGAGATAAACTGAAGAACCATGGCTGATGTTTTTCACATCTCCTGGATTCTCATTTCCATACATGCAGGTGTAGTTTCCAGCATCATTCTTTCTGATGTCTTGTTTTATAAATGTGACAGCTCTCGTTCCTCTGGGCTCTGGCAGTGAGATGATCTTCTCTCTGTTTTTATATAAATGGAACCAATTCTCCTTGTTCTCTGGTTGTTCTCCGTGCTCAGCCGCTATTACACATTTGAATTCAACCTTCTTCCCTTCCACTACAGATGCTTTCCCAATTTGAATCATTGCTGTACGGAGTGGCTCTGTAAAAATGTAGTTAAACAATTTTAAAATACCATGAGAGACCAATCTGTTAAGCCATTAAGAACATGGATATATGGACACTTATTGAAGTGAGATTAAACTTATTTATAGACACTGGACATTCAGTGCATAGCAATCTGTTTGAAACATGCAGTTTTCAGAATATTAAATAAGACCATTTGTTCTCTGAAAACTCCACTTTCCTGTGTTCACTTGATTTGAAACATTTAATCCATTCTTTTTTGTTAAGGTTATGTGTGTTTGTGTTATAGATGTTATATAAGAAGTGTATAAAAGGTGAAGATGTTGAGGAATTGAATACAAGAGAACGTTTTAATTAAGTGTTCTCTCAAAAACAGATTTATCAGTTTGACAATACAAGAAAAAAGCCACCTTCTCAAATGTTAATACATTTATCATTCATTTCATAAACACATGTTTATTGCATGTAGCTATTTGAAACTGGCTCTAGCTCAAGCATTTCAGAATAGTAACAGTGATGCGATTTGGAAAAGAAACACAAGTGTACAATTTACAAAGGCCTTTACTCCAAACTATCATTTGCACTTCTTTCTGGAAAGAGAAATATACCCATTACTTTTAGAAAACTAGAAATAAACATCATAAGAATATCTAAGAATTCAATGCCTGAGTTGTTTATTTCATGTTGAGTAACTTCATTGTGAGTGTGTTTATTCTAACAGGATTAATGGTGCTAAAGAGTAAATGTCTGTGAATTTCACTCTAAATGTTATTCATTTCTAATGTAATCAAGCATTAAATATTGTATCTTATTATGTGAACGTGTCAGACACACATACCTGTCAAAACCAGCAGCATGTCTCCAAGTGCAAAAACTGAAAAAAAAATTAATCATTTTAGAAATAAGATACACAACATTTCAAATGTACTCAAATATTTATCAAAGAAATTATACTTACACAGCATGATTGCATGAATACTCCAAAGCATATTGGCAAGCTGTCCAATGAATTTCTGAAACGACCAGTATGAAGTTCTGTTTGTAACACAACTAAACATAACAGTGAAAATGATTAGATCAATACAGTAATGCACATACAACAGCACCCTCCCTCACTGAACAAGTGTTTCCGTTACACATGTAAAAGTTGACTATTAAAGTAACCAAAGATCAAGAGCAATACACAAATAGTTTTGGTCCGTCAAAGCCTCTCATTGTCATCATCTAAAGACCAGGTAGTTGTATTTTCTTTATAACCTCAATGTATCGTTCATCTGCATTAGCTGAAAGAGAGTGAACTTATTGTAAAGAATGAATGAACAGAAACTAATAATTCAAATGATAAGGAATAACATACAGCAGCCTGTAAATAACTGTTGAGAATTCCTTATTTTTTTTTGGATACAAGATAAACACACCAGAGCTTCATTTCACAGCTTTGAACATCAGTGTATCATTAAAGATGTTGTCACTATTTCGTTTTACCCATCTTTATGATTTATAGACTGACCTGCTATGAGTCTGTTACATCTTCAGTCAAACTGCAAAGGATCTTAACCTGAGAGACTCTCCTCTTCACTTTGACTTTCTGCTCCCACACAGTCCCTGTTGAGTTTATGCCATCTTCTTTATGGGTGAATCTTTGCATCAACCCAACATCACATTTGTATGGCTATTTCTGACCAGACATGGGTGCTCCTGGGGTTTAGGGCTTTGCAAAGGTGTACAAGACAGCGCAGCCCTGTTTAAAACCTCATCAACAATTCTCATTGAGCATCAGAGAATCTCTGCGTCCTCATTCTTATTCACTCACCTAACACCTTCTCCCAAACAAATGATTTCTGACCAGACATGGGTGCTTCTGTGGTTTGCCAAGGTGTACAAGACAGCACAGCCCTTTTTTTTTAAAACTTCATCAATAATTCTCATTGACAATCACATAATCTCTGCTTCCTCATTCTTCTCGATGGCTGTGTAGTGTCAGTGAGTCTCCCTCGCAATGTGCACTGGCCATTTTTAGTGAAAGCAATATGACGTTGATCAGTTTCTGTAGCCTTATATAGATGCAAGCAAAATTATTCAACATGTTGTCACTGGAACAATATTTATACACAGTTGTTGTTTTTGTATATAATAGTGGGCAATTTTACACAATGTATTTTGTAAAGATTATACAGAATAAACAAAATAACACCACTTCATCAATCTAATCTACCTTTTCTCTATTTTTTCATTTCTTTCTTTTTTATTATCTTTCTTCTTTACTTTTTCTATGGGAAATCCCCCACTCATACACCTCTTCCCTACTGCTGACCACACACACCATAAACAGACTAATCACAGTGATGGGTTGGGGATGGACAGGGATGGACTAACCCTGCCTAGGTGCAATGCCACATAGGCACCCAGGATATGCACACTTGTATAGAAAGTGTTAGAGCTAGGATTAGCATTAGGGTTAGGGTGTTAGGTTTAGAGTTAGCATTAGGGTTACGGTTAGGAATAGGGTTATGGTAAGGGTTATATCGTGCAAAAGGATTTACACATTAGTACATTGTAACTTTGTGTGAAAGGAATGCGCTGTCGCCCAAGATGTTACCGGCAGGAATTAGAGACCCAGAGAGAGAAGCTGCAGTCTCAGGCACACATTTATGTAAAAGGCACAAGGGTCAAAACAAAAGGTTTCCACAAAAACAGTACAGGCTGGGTATTCGCCTTCACTATATAATTCTCAAAAACACAGTCTAAACAGAGTATATACACTCACCTAACTCCCAAACAAAGGATTTCTGCTCCCCTCTATACAGGTGGCCACACCCCAATTAGCACTCAATTACCTAATTGGGGAATGGCCACATCTGTGATTTTTGGCAGGAATAGGATTTAACCCCATCGCTGCCACACTATGCATAATGGCATTGTAATTATGTGTAAGTACACATGTATTTACTAAGTAAGTACAATGTAATTACAGAGTAATCAGAGACATTTAATGTAAAGCGTTACCAAGATTTGACATGGTGTTGGATCCTTTTTGTAACTCCTATACTGTATAACTGTAATGGATTTCCAAAACATCATTATGCTCTATAGCAGGGTGGCCTACCCTGGTCCTGGAGAGCCGCAGGGTCTTCTGGTTTTCATTCCACCTGAGTTCTCAATTACTTAACTGAACCAAATATTTTCTGAATTGGTCAACACTAACATTTCTTCCAGGTCTTCAGCTATTGATGATTTAAAGATACCCAGAAAACCTGCAGGATTGTGGCTCCCCTGAACCAGGGTTGCCCACCCCTGCTGTACAGTGTGAGCACAACATGATTGAGTTCACAGAACAAATGTAAGGGGTGCTTCAGTTTGTACACAGAATACTGGAGGACACTTCAGTGGTTGAATGTTCCCTGCTGTTAAATAATATATTTCAAAGTGGCTAATAGATTGAGTCAAGGCATGCTGGGGCCTGTGTCTAGAAGAGCAAAGTGTTTGAGTGAGATGGTGACCAGTATTAGGTTTCTCAGAACAGTAGAATACACAGTGGTTTATGGGAGGAAGTGCTGACTCATGCAGTCTACAACAGTACAGGTTCTTGGCTATTAAAGAAACATAAATTAAACCAACTGTACTGTACTAGATAGAGGGATTAAGAATGTTGGTTTACAGTAAGCATCGACTTTGATTAACTGGAGAAGGACTTTAAGAGACCATGGAGAATATTCAACTGATCGGAACAGCAGTGGATTTAAATACCAACACTTTCAAAACATGAATAAAGGGCAACAGTGCATGTTAGTGTCGTTAGGTCTTATTAAGTGTGTAAAAATATTTAAAAGTGTAAGATTCGTATTTTTATGATTTAAATAGTGGTGGCATTGAGATCCACAGCTGATTAGGTCAATTCAATAGATCTTCATGGGTCTCATTTTAGACAAGGTCCTTTTCTTTGTTAAGAACAAGACACAACCATTTTATGTAGCCAGGAAAACAGGATAGAGGCTTTTCATACAAGTGCAGCACTATGTAATAAATCAACAGTCGGCATGCAGGCTGAGCTCCAGCACTAACACTGTGGCAGCCAGTCAACAGTTACTCATGAGATTGTGGGTAAAATGTGATTCCTCCCCAAACTTAAGTCAAAGTAAAGAAATTGCATAACAGCAGCGAAAGGGTAAACTATGGATTTTCACCTTCACTTATTATAAATAATTGAAACAAAAGCTTTGAAAACTACAAGAAATGCCAACAGGAATACAAATACAGTTTTATTTATTTACAAATCAATCCTAATTCTCTGAGTTTTGCTGTGCCACAATGACCTCCCGGACATAGTTTGTGAGACAGTGTGTAAAGGGCAGCTGGAAAGCTTGAGATAACATAGCAGACATAACAACAGGGGAGTCCATGCTCTCCGTGCAGGTAAGCGTATTGCATGGAACCCAATCAGAACCCGGGGGCTGAGACTCTTCAAGCACATGAGCCAGTGCTGCTCATAGCCTGGCTGTGCGAGACGTGTACAGAGTTCATTTTAGCAAGCTTAGAAAGGAGCTTAAAACAATGCTTCAGCAAACCACAGGATTTAAAATAGAAATGTTAAGAGGCCATCAACACACTACATGTCATTTGGTGGTTACAGTGTACCATGATGAAAAGAAGAGAATATGTAATGTGTGTCAGATAATAGAAAAACAAAAAGCAAATCGCAATTTACTTTATAACAATGACATGTAATACATACAGAGCTGTGCTGAAGAGGCTCTGTCTAAGTGTTATCTAATTGGGCCCCCCTTTGGAGTGACTGCTGTGAACACCAATTACAATTACAACACTGATAAGAAACAACCCAACACTGTTTTTTATTTGCAGTTTGGTAACTTCATTAGTTGGGTTTTTCATGTCTATCAAATGAGGAAGAAAAAAACATAAATTGTTGATTGTCCCTGATTAAGTTAGCAGCACTTTCTTGTTTTAATTTTTGTGGTTGTTTATTGTGTTAGACTGTACAGTTGTTGGCCACGTGTGACAGACGCTTCCTGCACCTAGAAATAACTTGTCTGGTGATGTGATGAGTAGCATCCCATCAGAGAAGCTAAACAGAGCTCTCAAATTCCAATGCACAGGGTGTCGAACACAGCATGTATTAAAAACAAAGAATCGAGCAGCACTTTGAACACCTGGATCTGAGATCTGAGAGCAGGTGATCACAGAGACTGTGCACTTTAAAAAAATGTTGTACACTGCAGTTATATCGCTTTTCAAACATATATATACAGTATATATTACACATATTACTGAATTACAAATGGTACATTGAAATTTCATTCTGTTTGATATTTAGTTTTAAAACACTGAAACTCAAAATCAATTATTGTAAGGTGACATTGGTTTTATGTTGGGAAATATTTTTAAGAAAAATAAAAACTGAAATATCTTGCTTGCATAAGTATTCAACCCACACACATTAATATTTGGTAGAGCCACCTTTCGCTGCAATAACAGCTTTAAGTCTTTTGGGGTAAGTATGTACCAGCTTTGCACACAGTGTCAGAGTGATTTTGGCCCATTCTTCTTGGCAGATTTGCTCCAGGTTGTTCAGGTTGGTTGGACGACCTTGTGGACAATTTTCAAATATGTGCCACAGATTCTCAATGGGATTGAGATCAGGACTTTGACTGGGCCACTGTAGGACATTCACCTTTTTGTTCTTGAGCCACTCCAATGTTGCTTTGGCCTTGTGCTTGGGATCATTGTCCTGCTGAAAGGTGAATTTCCTCCCAAGCTTCAGTTTTTAGCGGACTGAAGCAGGTTCTCTTGCAGTATTTCCCTGTATTTTGCTCCATCCATTCTTCCTTCAATTTTAACAAGATGCCCAGTCCCTGCTGATGAGAAGCATCCCCACAGCATGATGCTGCCACCACCATACTTCACTGTAGGGATGGTGTGTCTTGAGGCATGGGCAGTGTTAGGTTTGCGCCACACATAGCTTTGAGTTTTGGCCAAAAGCTCTATCTTGGTCTCATCTGACCACAAAACCTTTTCCCACATTGCAGCTGGGTCACTCTCATGCTTTCTGGCAAACTCCAGACGTGCTTTCAGATGGTACTTTTGAGTAACGGCTTCTTTCTTGCCACCCTCCCATACAGGCCAGTGTTATGCAGAGCTCTTGATATGGTTGACTGGTGCACCATTACTCCACTCCCAGCCACTGAACTCTGTAGCTCCTTCAAAGTGATTGTTGGCCTCTCTGTGGCTTCTCTCACAAGTCTCCTTCTTGTTTGAGCACTGAGTTTTGAGGGACGGCCTTTTCTTGGCAGTGCCTGGGTGGTGTGATGCAGCTTCCACTTCCTGATTATTGATCCAACTGTGCTCACTGGGATATCCAAACACTTGGATATTATTTTGTACCCTTTCCCTAATCTATGCATTTGTATTACTTTATCTCTGACTTCTGTAGAATGCTCTTTGGTCTTCATTTTCCTTCAGATTCACAGCCTGACCAATAATCCTTCAACAGTGGGGTTTTTATCCAGAAAATGTGACAGCAACTTTAATGGTTCACAGGTGGAGGCCAATGGTAAGGTAATTGTGTCCTCATTAGGGCAATTTCTTTCATCGGTATAAACTGGGAGCTTCCACAGCACAGGTTGAATACTTATGCAAGCAAGATATTTCAGTTTTTTTTCTTAAAAATATTTCCCAACATAAAACCAATGTCACCTTACAATAATTGATTTTGAGTTTCAGTGTTTTAAAATAAAATATCAAACAGAATGAAATTTCAATGTACCATTTGTAATTCAGTAATATGAGAGAATTGGTCAGGTGTCTGAATACTTTTGCAAGGCTACATATATATATATATATATATATATATATATATATATATATATATATATATATATATATATATATATATATATACACACACATATATATACACACACACATATATATATATACACACACACATGTGATTTCTTTGGTCGTGAGGGGATTTTCTTTCATGAGGTTCTTTCATTGAAAAGATGTACTCTGGTGAAAAGAGTGCAAAGAAGAGCAACCAGAATTATTCCTGGTTTAAAAGACATGTCATATGCAGACAGGCTAAAATAATTAAATCTATTTAGTTTTGAACAAAGAAGACTACCCGGCGATCTGATTCAAGCTTTCAAAATTCTTAAAGGTATTGACAGTGTTGACCCAGGGGACTTTTTCGACCTGAAAAAGAAATAAGGACCAGGGGTCACAAATGGAGATTAGATAAAGGTGCATTCAGAACAGAAAATAGGAGGCACTTTTTACACAGAGAATTGTGAGGGTCTGGAACCAACTCCCCAGTAATGATGTTGAAGCTGACACCCTGGGATCCTTCAAGAAGCTGCTTGATGAGATTCTTACATCGCAGTTCCCTACTTTTGTTGGTTTAATGTCAACCCTAACTGATGATTTAACAAAGTTCTTTGCAAAGAATATATAGATGTAGATAGATAGATAGATAGACAGACAGATAGATAGATAGATAGATAGATAGATAGATAGATAGATAGATAGATAGATAGATAGATAGATAGATAGATATTCATTTTGACTTCATGTCAGTGCAAAATAACTGAAATCAAAAAGAAGATTGCATCAACAATAAAATCATAGGTCATTTTAAATGTAAACATCTGTAATATGGAACAGAAAAAAACAAACATTTGTAACAGACACATTGAATAGACATTTTTTTATTCAAAAGTGTGTTCATGAATGAAAAACAAACATGTATTGGGCAATACACAGATAAATGTGTCATTACAGTACATTGGTTATGAATTGTCTTTTTAACATCATTAGCTTTACTGTTTTACAGAGTTTGCAATTATCACTCATTCTGAGTGGTTCTGGTTCCATTGCTCCAATATTGAGTTCATATCATGTTTCTAATAAATCTGCCTTTACCTTGTCCACTCTACCAGCAGCACCTACATGTTTATAGAAAGGAGAGTAAGAGGGGCTGGCAGAGCTGACAGGTAACCTGCCAGATTCTTTACATCTCCAATGGGTTGTCAGTTGTGGGAGTTTCAGCTGTTGCATTTTCTACATCAGATCCACCTGATTCTGCTGTACATGTTTTCTTGGGGAGAGGGGAGTGTGTGTTTCTGGATCGGGGATTGTGTCGTCCTGTTGCCGTGGAGACCGATTCAACTTATTCTGCAATAAATAAAAGGTAAATTAATTGGAGAGAGACAGAGTGTGGAGCAAGTGATATATCAGGCATATGTCACTTGGATCCTTTCAGACCCAACTTGACAAAGTTTTGAGATCAATCAGCGACAAGGAACCGATCTCATTCGTAATTTTCTTCTTTTCTTATATAAGGTGATGTGACAGGTCAGGAAGGCTGAACTGTGAATAATCAATTGCGTTACAAGTAGATTCAGCACTTTATTAAAACAGGGGGCCTGATAACGGGCTGTAAATATATACCAGTAGTTGCACAATACCTGCTTGTAATACCTTATCAACTCCACCTAAATAATAATTGATAAATAATAAACAGTTATTTCTGGCAATGCAATGCTCAATTCTTCACTGGTGGGTACAAAACCATTTCCCCTGACGTTCCATGTGAGTGTTTATTTATTTGTGCCTGTATACATATGTGTTGTGGAACCACAAAGATAAATACTGAAACACATGCATTATTCACAACTGAATCCAGAAGCTCAGAAGCATTTTTTGCTGGAATAGTGTTTTAAGAGTGCTACATCAGGGACAGTTCTGGATTTAAACATGAAAGAACCTGTATACTGTATGCATCAGTAGATTGATTCTGAGACATGTAACATATAGGACTTACCACCGTGGCGTATACAGGTTCAGTGTGGATAGCAGGATCTGGAATGGCATGGGGGTGAAAACAGCTAGTGAACAGCTACACAAACCACAAGTTCAGTTTTTGTGAATAGATTGATAATATATATTTCATCAGCCCCAAGTTAATCCTGTTATTGAAATGGTGTTACATTTTTTTTAATAGGATGCCCTTTTTATTAGTTTATGAATTGGTTACTATATATTAACTTACTAGTAACACAAATGAGCAACCATAACCCTGATACTATGTTATTATAAGCCAGTGCCCATGTTTATGGATTGTGTGTATATTAAGTACTGGATTTGATTTGTACACAAATTGATTCTGATTTACCATTCTCACATTGAGCTGTCACATGCACAACTGGTGTTAATCATTCTCAGTGCTTCTGTTTGTATCACTGCACTGCTTCAGACTACGAGCTACCTCGCTATCATTGGCTCCTTCAACTGGTAGTCGAACATTGGAAACATACAATAAGCTGAATCGCTGTTTTTTATTAATCAAACTACTGTATATATATATATATATTGTTTTACAACCTCTCTCAAACTAGCCAATGAAAGCAGATGAAAACAACGTGCTGAATAATTGGAGAGGACGGCGCTGGTAAGTTAGCAAGTCGATTTTAACAATAGAACAGTCTCGGGATTAATGGGATTTCAAATGTAAACAAATCTGCGTCACGGTCAATGCAATGCGGTTGTCCGTTAAAAAAAAAAGAAAATAAACAAAAAATAAATAAAAAGTACAACCGCATTGCATTCACAAACACAGATTCATTTACATTTTAAAACCAAACCGGTCAAATTGACCGGTGTGGCGATTCTAGTGTTAAAGGGTTAATGTTGCCATTGACTAGCGGATGATGACTGTTCTATCCATTGGTTTGTCAATTGCTTTTAAAACCCAATATAGTGGACAGACATACAGATACCGACAGCTATGATCAAATGGTTTTGGGACAAATTTAAACATTTAAACATACTTCATTTGTATCCATTGTGGTGAAGAATGCTGTGCCCTACCTCGTTTGGATTGCAGACACTTCAGCACTCCTCCTATCAGCAGTAACAGCAGCACAAGGACCCCAGATCCTACCCCTGCACCCAGGTACAGAGCTGGAACAGATCCTGGGGGGATCCACATACAAATATGATAACTAGAATATGTACATGTGTAAACTGATTGGACCAATTGCATCACAAACACTAATACCGTATACAGCACTTTTAATGGAATAGCTCAGTTCCAAGTTTGTATTTGCCTGGATAAAACTGTCAGTGTATTTAAAAGGGCCAGTATACAAGACTTTCAAATGCAATGTTGGCTAGATTTAATTTTGTTTTTAAATCAAACCACCAGTTATATATATGTATATATATATACAGATATCCGCAAACTCTTTAACACCTCTCCCTCCCCCGCACTCCCTCCTGCTCAAACCCCTATACCCACTGCATCCCCTACTAACTCACCCTCCTTCTCCACCTTCTCGCCTCTCTCAGACTCTGACCTCTCCTCCCTGCTCCAGGGTCACAAACCCACCACATGTGCCCTGGACCCCCTCCCCACCCACCTCTTTCAAGCTGCTGCTCCTGCTCTACTTCCCTTCATCTCCTCCCTTCTCAACACCTCTCTCCTTTCTGGTCTCTTTCCCTCTGCCTTCAAAAAGCCTCTATCACTTCCCTCCTCAAAAACCTACCCTCGACCCCACCTCCCTCCAGAGCTACCATCCTGTACCGTCCTCTGACCCTTCCTCTCCAAAACCCTCGAGCGGACTGTACACCGCCAGCTCTCTCTTTCCTGTCCAACCACTCTCTGCTCGATCCTCTCCAATCTGGCTTCCGCTCTGCTCACTCCACTGAAACCGCCCTCCTGTCTGTCACCAACTCACTAAAGCCTGCCCGAACTGCCTCTCTCTCCTCTGTCCTAATTCTCCTCGACCTCTCTGCTGCCTTTGACACTGTTGATCACTCTATTCTACTATCCTCTCTTGCTGACCTGGGGATCTCTGGCACTGCTCTGGCCTGGTTCTCCTCCTACCTCTCCAACCGCACTTACCAGGTAACCTGGCGTGGAGTAACCTCCACACCTTGCCCTCTCTCGAGTCCATCAAGGGTCAGTCTTGGGTCCTCTCCTGTTCTCTCTCTATACCCGCTCCCTGGGCCCCTCATCGCATCCTATGGTTTCTCATACCATTTCTATGCTGATGATGCTCAGATTTTCCTCCCCCTCTGACTCCACCATCCCCTCCCGTATTTCTACCTGTCTGTCTGCTATCTCCTCCTGGATGCACTCGCATCACCTCAAACTTAATCTCTCTAAATCTGACCTCCTTTTCTTTCCCTCCTCCTCCCCTCCTCTGATCTTTCTATCTCTGTTCCTCTGGAATCTACCACACTCTCTCCCTCTTCCTCCGCTAAAACCTCGGAGTCACCCTGGACCCCTGCCTCTCTTATTCCCAGCAGATCTCCACTCTGGCACGCACTTGCCGATTCTTCCTGAGCAACATCCGAAGAATCCGACCCTTCCTCACCAACTACGCCACCAAGCTCCTGGTCCAGGCCTTGGTACTCTCCCGCCTAGACTACTGCAACTCCCTCCTGGCTGGCCTCCCTGCGTCCGCCACCCGTCCGCTCCAGCTCATCCAGAACTCTGCTACCCACCTGGTGTTCTCTCTGCCTCGCTTCTCCCATGCAACTCCACTACTCTGCTCACTTCACTGGCTCCCGATCACCGCTCGCATCAAGTTCAAGACTCTTATACTAGCCTATAGATGCCTTGACCAGACTGCACCCAGCTACCTCCAGACCCTCATCTCTCCCTACACCCCCACTCGACCTCTCCGCTCCGCCTGCACTAGAAGACTGGCTCTACCTCCTCTACGCTCCCCTGCCTCCAGAGCCCACTCCTTTTCCACCCTTGCCCCGCAGTGGTGGAATGACCTTCCTACATATGTCAGGACTGCCCAGTCCCTGACCACATTTCGGCGCCTCCTCAAGACTCACCTCTTCAGAAAGCACCTGTAGAACTCCTCTGTTCTTCCCCTGGGACACTTATCACCCTTACTTAAATGCGCTTTACTTGCTCTTATCTGCCCCCTATTTTACTGCATTTAATCCTGTACTTCAGAGTACTGTAATCTGCCAAGTGTTTAAACTGTAGTATTTGGTATTTAATCATATCCTGATGTAACTATCACTGACACTTATCTGCTGTATTATTGAATTGTATTTTGTCACACTTGTACTTGCTTGAACCAAAGTCATTGTATTTATCTTGCTCTTAATTGTATTATTACTTGTACTATGATACTTGAAATGTATTTGCTTACGATTGTAAGCCACCCTGGATAAGGGCGTCTGCTAAGATATATATATATATATATATATATATATATATATATATATATATATATATATATATATATATATATATATATATATATATAAGAGCTACAGTATATTGCAATGGCCATCTACTCTTGAAAAATATTAGGACCAATCTATCTATTTTTCTCCTTCACGGAGTGTATTGATTTACTGTATCCTAGTGGGCTCTGTTCTAATATTTTAACTAATGTGTTCTAAAATACTGCCTCTTGGTGGATAGGACCTTTTTAATGTCTAGGATTCTAATGCTGGACAGACTTCTTGACCTATTTACACCAAGGGGGCACCATGTTTTCAGTGAAGGGGCTTGTTTACATATACCAATTATAGGAAGATACACGTGTGTGTGTGTAACACAAACATTGTACCAGTATTAAAATATAGGAACAAGTGGAATTAATAATAATAATAATAATAATAATAATAATAATAATAATAATAATAATAATAATATATGGATAGGAGGGTGACTCACTTCATCCATGTGTGAGTGTCCGCCCTATTTATTATTATTTGTATTTGTTTGCGGCGCAGATAAAAGCGCCGCGTCGTTTGATTATTTTTTTATATTTATATTTAAAAACCTCGTGAGGATGCATGACTGATCAGCTACTGATTATTTAACTAGCTGACAGTCATGCATCCTTACTAAAGCGATGCAGACTGTGGCCGAGGGTAATAAGATAATTAACAACTAGTTAACCCCTCGGCCAGAGTATAAGAACCAGCAGCTGTTGGGTTGGTTGTTGAGTGTACAGAGGAGAGTACGGGAGAGCGGAGAGAGAGGGCGTAGAGTACAAAACAATTGCTAAAGCGTGCTGGTTTAGCCAACGCCACTTACTGTTTGCTGTTTATTCGTTTGGCCCTCATGCCCTTTGCTTTGGTTTGTGTTTTGTTGTTTTGTTTAAATCTTTTGTTTTGTTTAATTATTAATAAATACGCTGAATGCCATAGCATTCAGCTTCACCCGCCATCCACTGTTTTGGTTTCAGTTACTTCCTGGTCCGTGACGTCATCACACTCACCACTGCAAGCCAGCCTGTCACATATGGTGTCCTGCGTGGGACAAACAACGCCTCCAAGAGCGGACCAGGAAAGAAAAAGGACGTTTTTTGTTTGTTTTTCAAACAGTATTTTTTTGTGTTTTTGGAAAAAAATAAAAATAAAAAAATGGGGAAGAGTAGCGGAGGAGAAAGCAGCAGCAACAACAACAGCAGCAGGAGGCAGCAGCAGCAGCAGGTCCTTACCACGCTGGGCGTCTGCCTCACCTGCCTGAAGGGTGAGGAGTGGTGCTTCAGCGGTTGGTGAGGTTGGGCACGTGGCACGGACCAACCCCTCCATGGCAGGAGAGGAAGGAGCCTGAGCATCCAGAAAGGGTGAGAGAGGACCCGCATCCTCCGAGGCGGAAGAATCCCGTCTCCTCTGAGGGGATCTGGGACTGGCTGGCGGAGCCTGAGAGGGATATAATGGTCGCCCTCCTGCTGTGATCAACCTCCTGTGGGGAGAGATGGGGGCGCTGGGAGGCCTGGGAACAGAAACACCAACCAGCATCCCTCCCAGACATGCAGCCATGGTGCTCAACTACCTGGCTGCAGATATGGGAGGGGCCCGCTGCTGTTTCCAGCCAGAGGAGAGGAGTCGCTGCCTTCTCCAGCGCAGAGGGAGAGGAGTCGTCGCTGCCTTCTCCAGCCAGAGGAGAGAGTAAATCGCTGCCTTCTCCAGCGTCAGAGGGAGAGGAGTCGTCGCTGCCTTCTCCAGCGTCAGAGGGAGAGAGTCGTCGCTGCTTTCTCCAGCGCCAGAGGGAGGAGTAGTCGCTGCCTTCTCCAGCGCCAGAGGGAGAGGTCGTCGCTGCCTTCTCCAGCGCAGAGGGAGAGTAGTCAGCTGCCTTCTCCAGCGCCAGAGGAGAGAGTCGTCGCTGCTGTCTCCAGCGCCAGGGGAGAGGAGTGGTCGCTGCCTTCTCCAGCCCAGAGGAGAGGAGTCGTGGCTGCCTTCTCCAGCCAGAGGGAGAGGAGTGGTCGCTGCCTTCTCCAGCCAGAGGGAGAGGAGTCGTCGCTGCCTTCTCCAGCCAGAGGAGAGAGTCGTCGCTGCCTTCTCCAGCGCCAGAGGAGAGGAGTCGCTGCCTTCTCCAGCCAGAGGGAGAGGAGTCGCTGCTGTCTCCAGCCAGGGGAGAGGAGCCGTGGCTGTCGTCTCCAACACCAGAGGAGAGGAGCCATTGCTGCCGTCTCCAGCGTTAGAGGGTGAGGAGCCCTCACCACTGTCTCCAGCACTAGGAGCAGAGCAGGAGGAGCTGCCTCTGTCTCCACCACCACCAGGAGCAGAGCAGCAGGAGCTGCCTCTGTCTTCACCACCACCAGGAGCAGAGCAGCAGGAGCTGCCTCTGTCTCCACCACCACCAGGAGCAGAGCAGCAGGAGCTGCCTCTGTCTCCACCACCGCCAGGAGCAGAGCAGCAGGAGCTGCCTCTGTCTCCACCACCGTCAGGAGCAGAGCAGCAAGAGCTGCCTCTGCCTCCGCCACCTCCACCAGCAGAGGGTGAATGCCTGCTGGTTCCGCCTCAGCAGCCGTGGGAGGACTGCTTAGCGCTCCCAGCTCCACCACTGAAATTAGCAAATGACAACTAAATAAGCAAATAGCTATCAGCAGATCAACAAAATATAACGGCAAAGCACATCGATTAAATGCAAAACCAATGTCATGAAGAAAACGTCCTCAGTGAAGCTGCAACCTTCGCTTTCCTTTTACATTCCATTTTTTCATTACTACTTTTTTCCACTCACCGTAGAACTTGCTGTCAAATCCTTCTCAAAGGCCAATTGTATGAGGTGCGCTTTGCGGTTGTGAAGCTCCTGTGTTTTGATAGCACGTTGATAAGGGTAGAAAAGGAGTTTTCACACATAGCAGTAGATGCCCCAAAAGTCAAAGCAAGTCGTAACACTCTCACAGCACTTGGCATTGCCAAAGGGCGCTGTGAAATGTTTTCATTACTGACTACATTAAGCAAGTTACATTTAAAAGTGTAAGATTGGACTAATAACAGTTTTATTAAGTTTAAGAAAACGTATTCACACGTGCCTGTTGAATTGGTTTGTTGGGTCTTGGCAGATACGGTTGGACTTGTCACGAATTCTGTGGGGAAATAAACAATGTAATTTACAGGACTGTCAACATTTACCGACAATATGGACTGCTTTAATGATGTAAATAGTGGCAGATCTAAATATCGCCGCCTTAAAATTACAAATTTGATTCGTTGTGGACCGGCCCAGCACATTTGCGACATTAAGCAAGTTAAATTTAAAAGTGTAAGATTGGACTAGTTTAAAATAACAGTTTTTATTAAGTTTAAGAAAACGTATTCATACGTGCCTGTTGAATTGGTTTGTTGGGTCTTGGCAGATAAGGTTGGATTTGTCAAGAATTCTGTGGGGAAATAAACAATGTCATTTACAGAACTGTCAATATTTACTGGACTATTGTAATGATGTAAATAGTGGCAAATCTAAATACCACCTTCTTAAAATTACAAACCTGATTCTTTGTGGACCTCATTCTATGTATTTTTATTGTACTTTAAAGAGTGGCGATATTTCTATTCACAGCTTTTTCAATCATTAAAATAAACCCGAAGTGTCTTTAAAATGACTGACCTAATGGCTGCAGTACAATTCAATGGGTTTACATGTAGGACCCCTTTAACATTTTGTCCTGTGATGGTATCCAAATAAGAGAGAGGTTATTTAAATCAGTCTGGAATTTAACATTGAAAGCATGGCTGATTCAGTTTATCTGATGAAGTCAAAGTAATGCAACTAGAACTGCTCCTGTAATGTGTCTGTCTGTTAGCACTGGACCTGGTTCAGATTAGTACTGATAGCACTGGACCTGGTTCAGACTAGTACTGATAGCACTGGACCTGGTTCAGACTAGTACTGATAGCAATGTGTACCATATTAGAAATGCAAGTCTAGTCCTTGTTTTCTTTTGTTTGTGTATTTGATTTGTTATACTTATATTTAATTAAAACATGTATTTTAATAAAAAAAACAAATTCAGAGATAATGTTTAGCAGATTTATCATTACATTATGATATGAAAGTTTGGTTTGTATAGCTGATAATAGCATGCATTTCATTATGACAGCATGGTTGGAATTATAGATCCAAGCTAATGGGGTTTGAATTAACAAGAGTCTACTATACCTGATGTGGTCCTGTCAGAAAGAGGCTATCCGGTCTATACTAATTGAGTTTAACTATACACTCAACAGTGAATTTGCCTTTTAAGCTATTTGTGTTAAAAACACGTCTATTTAAGTAGAACATCTGAATTGAAAACAAAACAAAACAAAGACACACTTGCCTGTTCTATTCGGTTGAGTTGGTGTTGTCATGTATTCTGTGGGAATTTAAGAAACAACAGTTTAGTAGCTTAGACGGCAAGTTTCTCTTTTGATTATTCAGACCAACACCTATTCAGCACAAGGATTTGGATTATCTATTCAGATTTAAGAACAGCAGATAACTAATCTTAGATAGATATCTGACCAAATTCTAACACAAATACAATAAGAGAGATGCAATCATTAGTATTTCAGGAAGCAAACAAGATATTAAATGTTCAGATCTAGGTATTTATACAAGCAAAAACACATTTGTTTTCACTTCCATCCCCCATTTTTGGTATTCACAGAATCCTATTTAGATCAATTGAAAGGATGCCACTGTGACACAAAGTATTCAGCGCAGTCCTTACCTGTCACATGAAGGTAGACTGGGCGACTGCGTTTGCTGTTTGCTGAGTTTACAAGCTTCTCTTTTCCATAGATGCAGGTGTAGTTTCCAGTATCACTCCTCTTAACTTTTTAATGGAAAACGTGACACCTGATATGCCTTTGGGATGGGGTTGTGAATCGACACAACTTCCATTTTATACAGATGGAAAAAATCCTCTTTTCCTGCTGCATCTCTGAGTTCAGCTGGTATCATACATTTAAATAATACGTCCATTCCTTCCATTGCACTCTGTTTGTCTAGCTGAAGCGTGAGCAAATAGTGCGACTCTGAAAATACAGTTTAATGAAATCTATCAGTATAGCGCATCTTAAATTATACAATAATAATGCAGTAGACTCTTGCTCATCACAAACTAATTGAGACTGGACCATGTCTAGATTAGTGGTACTAAAACACCTTAATCTAGAGACAGTCAGGTGCTAATGTTTGCATTGTGCTTACCGTGTACACTGAGATAAACTGAAGAACCATGGCTGATGTTTTTCACATGTCCTGGATTCTCATTTCCATACATGCAGGTATAGTTTCCAGTGTCATTCTTTCTGATGTCTTGTTTTATAAATGTGACAGCTCCCATTCCTCCGGGCTCTGGCAGTGAGATGATCTTCTCTCTGTTTTTATATAAATGGAACCAATTCTTCTTGTTCTCTGGTTGTTCTCCATGCACAGCTGATGTTACACATTTGAATTCAACCTTCTCCCCTTCCACTACAGATGTTTTCCCAATTTGAATCATTGCTGTACGGAGTGGCTCTGTAATGAAAAATTACACATGAGAGAGAAAAATCTGTTAAGCAAATAAGAACATGGACATTGTATGACTAAAATGTGTGATTAACCACAGGTTACAATTTTAGCGTATACCGTAAAACTTCAATTAAACGGCTCTGGCATTTATTTACAATATTTGTCAGCAGATCTGGCGCGTATTGGAGACCGGCGATTATTTGAGACCCATGTTTATATTTGATCATTAGCTTCACATGCTTCATGTGATCATTGAGAAGCCGATAACACACAACTTTGTAGCAACATCATAACTCAATTTAAACATTCCAGCAACTTTGTTAACAGGTTGTGTGTCACAATTACATTGTATTGTACACCCTCAAGTATAAAGTGAAAGTATTATTGCAGTCTTTTTATATAGACTGGTTAACAAGGATACCGTATGCAAAACGTTGGAAAATGAACAAGCAGAAGTACTCATTTGTATTTAAAAACGGAATTAGATCTATCATTGTTAATAATAATAATAATAATAATAATAATAATAATAATAATAATAATAATACCTGTGCCCGTGTTCAACCTGCATTAAACATGCTGATATCAGAACACAAAATAAGACACATGACTTGGACTGGTTAATTCAATAGGAATATTCAATTTAGCACTGAGTAAAGGCCAGTGTCTTTATCAGTATGATATGAAGATACTAGCCAAAGCCTTTGTCTTCTTGACTTTGTTTCTCCATAGTTTTATCTTCACGGCAGAAAATAAATATTAAAAGGTGTCAAAACGTCAGTATTTCTTTTAATAAATTATTTTTGGATTGTGTGGTTATCATCTTTCCTTTTTGAAGTAATTTGGGTGAAAAACAGAAAAGGTGAACATAGCTTTCATTCCAACCCGTTAATGTTTCCGAACATGAATTATACATTCCTGAGTGTTTATTTCAGCTTTTATACATTCAATGTGTGTGTGTTTGTTCTTTCAGGAATAATGGTGAGACACTTCAGAGTAAATGGCCTTGTGAATTTCACGCTAAATGTTATTCATTTCTTATGTAATCAAGCATTAAATCATTATATCTTATTATGTGAACATGTCAGAGACACACATACCTGTCAAAACCAGCAGCACGTCTCCAAGTGCAAAAACTGAAAAACAAATTCATCATTCTACAATTAAGAAAAGGAACATTTCAAATTTACTGATATAAAAAAGTTATAAAAGAAATAATACTTACGTATCATGATTAATTTCATATTCCAAGGCATATTAGAATGCTGTCCACTTAATCTCTGAAACTAACACTGTACAGTTCCTCAATATGTAACACAACTAAATATAACAGTGCACTATGAGATTATAATACAGCAATGGAAACTTATGCGCAATAGAAATGTGTGTTTCCGTTACACATGTTTGTTTCTGGCTGTGGACAGACTGGCTTGGTGGTGACGTCAGACCAGGAAGACACAGCCACCAGTACTGCGGGGATGACTCGCAACTGCACTCCTATTTATTACATTATAAATAAAACGTTTAAACAAAACACAAGGCACGCTGGCCAAAACAAACAGACAATAATTTTTTAACAAGTATAGAGCTGGTGCTAATCCAGCATGCGTAGCAATTGTTTATATACAGTATATATTTCCACTTATGTTTCTCTTCTGAACAACCCAACCCTGGTCAGTAAAAGCTGCTGGTTTTTATATTGTGGTTGAGGGATTAACTAGCTATCAATTACCTAGTTTATCCCTGGATCATATTCTGCACAGGATTTCTCATATGTGCGGTTGACAGTCAATTTGTCAATAAATCATAAGCTGCTGACCCCACATTATCACGAGTTTAGCTGGATGGGGAATTTTAATCCCATCCATGCTGTCAAACAATAATAACAAACCTTGTTTTAAACAAACACAAA
Source organism: Acipenser oxyrinchus oxyrinchus (assembly GCA_030684275.1). Classification (NCBI taxonomy): domain Eukaryota; kingdom Metazoa; phylum Chordata; class Actinopteri; order Acipenseriformes; family Acipenseridae; genus Acipenser; species Acipenser oxyrinchus. The sequence continues at coordinate 11,041,395 of CM060277.1, read as the reverse complement.
ACAGTACATAATAATAATAATAATAATAATAATAATAATAATAATAATAATAATAATAATAATAATAGGAAAAGCGTGTGTACACACATAAAAAAGGTATGAAATAAATTATACTTACACAGCATTATTACATTAAAATCCCAAGTCATTTTTACAAGCTGTCCATTGACTACTTATAGTGCACAGGTCCTCTATTTGTAACACCCCTAAAGACACAGTAATGGAAATAACACAGCCCCCTGCATAGATATGGGGAGATAATACTGACCTAGTGTTTCCGTTCCACATGTATTTCTGATACAATCAAAGAAACAGATCAACAGCAATTCATTATTGATCAGTTTAGCTGTTTGCAATAAACCGTTTCTAACATTTCTGATGTGGTCCGTGTTTGATGCCTCCTTAGACAGGTGCACACAACAATGATGTAGTATGACTATGTCACAATACTTTATATGCAGTAATGAATAAGATACTAAAATATACTTACAAACAGAAAACATGACAGGTGTGTGATGACAATCATCTTAAAAATAGTGACCTCCACTTACTCTGCCCATTTTCATATATATTTTTACATTAATCTGTTGCAACCCACATTCCTGGCTATAAAACTGATCTCTCCTTCCTGTTTTCAGTTCCAGACTTTCAGTCAGATGAAGCTCTAAACGTATAGGAGTGGTAAGCAGCCATACAACGCATATAACGGGATGCCTTCACTTATGACTTCACGGTTTATAGTAGGCCATGAAGACCAGATATTCCTTGAAAAAAGGACATTGCCCAGAAAGACCAGAGAGGTGGCCCATTGAATCATTTCATCAGATGCTGAAGTTTCAGCTGCATTGCAAAAACCAAAGGGAGGAGATTACATTCATGTCATTCATGAAACCAAGTGCAGAGATTGAGATCTATTTCCAGCAGTCTTTGGCAGGGTTGAGGGTCAAGCACCAGGTAGCTCCACTGAAAAAAACAGCAGGACACACCCAAGCTCCCAGCAAGTTGTACCACATTCCTGTTCCTAGCTGAAGGGGGCTCTTTTCTGATTCTGAATTACACT
>CM060277.1:10810931-11039835 GCA_030684275.1 Acipenser oxyrinchus oxyrinchus | reverse complement strand
CATCGTTAATGTTTTTGTGCAATACACTTGTTTGTTGGTTAATTGAACTGGGTCTGACAGTATTCCATAAATTTTAGAAACCGTTATAGTGTATTAATCCACATGTTTCAATTTTATCTCTCTCTCCTTTTTCTGCCTAGTAAATGAAGTTGCAGTTTACAGTCTGCAGGCTCCAGAGCCAAGGAACAGAGCTGAGTTTTTAAAATGTAAGTCTGTTTTCACTGAAATATTTGATTGAAAGATGTGTCACTCCATTGTGAGAAGAGCTTTCACTACAGAACAGGTAGGGGTGGAGCTTGAGGGCAGTAATTATTATTATTTATTAGTAATTGTGAAGCCATTAATCTACACTCCTCTCCAACAAGTATTGTTTCAGATGAATACATGCAGAATGACTGGGGGAGGGGCATTTGTTGTCTGTTTTTCACTCAGACCTTTCTCTCCCTAAATATCTTGGTATCCCTGAATAGATAATCATCCCATTTTTAATACATGTACAATACATGTAAAATCAGATTTGTGGTAAAATGAACAGCTATCTATTATTATTATTATTATTATTATTATTATTATTATTATTATTATTATTATTATTATTATCTTAGCAGATTCCCTTACCCAGGGTGATTCCAATTGTTACAAAGTATCACAGTACAAAGTACTGCATTATAAAATATCACATCACAAGTTATCGCATTATAAAATATCACATTACAGAATATCATATTACAGGTAAGAGCAGTTCTGAAAGTACAATAAGATCAAATTCAAGTAACAGCAATATAAAGAAAACAGTAAATTAATTGTAAGAGTGAGTTCGACTAAGAGTAGTTAAAACGTCTAGTAAATATTTACTTATATGAGTAAAGTCCAGTAAGAACACGTAGTATAAAAGGGTGAGAATGATTTCAAATAAGAGCAATTACAATGGTCATCCTGTGCTTTAGTAAATGTATATTGCAGTATCACTGCACTTGTGTGATGGATTTCTCATTAAAATATTAGACATATATTTGAAGAGTGGACGATATTCTATTCAAGATATTTAGTAAGCAATGGGTCTGAGTGGGGAAAAAAGACAGCAAATGCCCCAACCTCAGTGAATCTGCAATTATTCATCTGTCCCAATACTTGTTGGAGGGGAGTGTATAATATTTTACAATGAATAGCATCATTACTTTGTGCATTGATTGCCAGCTGTAAAATGAATTCACACAAACTCACACAAAATAATACAAATAATCCTATTACTCCCTTCTGTACCTTTGTACCTCAATGTCTCTTCTGTTTTCAAGTTTTAGCCTCATGTCAGAAACAGCCATTATAAAAATAATCTGCTGTAATATGTATTTGTCTTTTTGTTGGTTATGTACCATTCAAACCTAGTGGAGATTTTCTCAGTGATTTGACTTTTCTAACCGTCTCTCCTCTACACGTCCTCTTCTCTTGAATCAGATTCCTGTCAGCTCACACTGGACCCCAACACAGCGTATAGAAAGCTCTGTCTATCTGAAGGGAACAGAAAGGTGACACTGAGGAGAGGGACTCACCAATGTTCTGATGATCATCCAGAGAGATTTGACGTGTATGCCCAAGTGCTTTGCAGAGAGGGTTTGTCTGGGACTCACTGTTACTGGGAGATTGAATGCAGTGTGGGAGGGGCTTACATAGGAGTCACATATAAAAGAATCAACAGGAAAGGAGGGATCATTCCTGTATACTTGGATTCAATGACAAGTCCTGGAGTTTGTTCTGCTCTGATTCCAATTACAGTGCCCAGCACAATAACAATGAAACTGCAATAACTGTCCCCCACTCCCCTAGAATAGGAGTGTATCTGGACTTTATTGTCGGCACTCTGTCATTTTATGGCGTCTCTGACACAATGACCCTCCTGCACAGATTCCAAACCACATTCACTGAGCCGCTCTATCCTGGGTTTAGGCTTTGGGGTTCTGATTCCACTGTAACAATCTTCCAGCTGAAGTAGACTGTTTTGTGTTGTAAGAAAACCATTGTATTGAACTTTTGTTTTTAGCAACAAATGGGTTTCATATGAAACATGTTGATTGCCCCTATATGTGAGGCAAAGTATTACTGTTGATTAGAGAGAAATACATACCAGCCTAATAACAAGGAATAATAGATTCCCTTGGCAGCCTGCAGTTTCGCGAATCCAGCTTATTAATATTCCAATGTGCACGGGCAAGCGCCTCGTCATTTTTCATGGCTAGCTGTGACCCTGTATATGTACAGCTGTAGTCAAAAGTTTACCTACTTTAGTTTACAAAACTATTGCTTCAAAAGATTTTTCCTATAATTATAAATTTCCATTGGGATATGTAAACATTTGACGACAACTGTGTATATATACAATAGTTTTAAAGTGTTTACGATATTTCTAAGCAAAATACTAAGTTGTATGATACATGGCCTTTAGTATTTACATCACTGTTGCTAAACATTGTAACAATAACACGCATCAATATCTGTGGATATGACATGCATTGCATTATGAGAAGTGTATTACTTTGGGCTACAAACAAAGCACTTTCTAAAAGGCACAGTCTGGTAACAAGGCATTATTGGAAATGAGAATGTGTTCTCAAGGGTTTTACTTGATTAAAGAAAATGAACAATTGATTGATTCATATTTCAGCTGAATGTTTAGTAATTACCAGGGATCCTAGTTTAAGAAAACCCAAAATTCTCAGACAAAAAAAAAAATCCATGTTATTCCTCAATTAAAATAAAAGGCTAAAATTGAGTTGTCGTCCACAAACAGTGCTACTGAATAATAGTTAACACAGGAAGTGTTTATTGGTACACTTTATTATTACAAATGTGATTAAATAGTCATATGTTGTGGCCATAACTGTATTTGATTTCTTTTAAAGAATTGTTATGTTTTATATATAGAGTAATCCGTCGCATATCCACCTGCTGTGGGACCAGAGTAAGGGCGGATATGTAAAAAGGCGGATAAATGAATCCTGTTTTAAATACCATTATACACAACTGTAACAATTATTACTGTAGCGACCCGGACAACTGGGGGCTCAGAAGACCTGCTGCTGTGGTTGTTACGTGTTGTACACATTGTGTGTATTGTTAAGCTGGTATGCATGTTCGTGTGTATGCGCAGCCGCGAGTGAATGGGGTTGGTTAGATTGCACGGCTCCGTGTGTGAATGGTGGAGGAGAAGTTTTTTGAGTGAGAAACAGTACCTGCCTACAATATGAGTCTGGAAGCCAGCTACAGTTGTTTGTGGTTAATAAATAAAAGACACTCACCGACTTTATTGCTGGTGCTGCAAAGAAAAGGGATGGCGGTACATTATATTCACACAATTATTGTTTTGAGATTCAGCTTTTATCAGGGAACTCCCCTAAATCCCTTGTTTAGAAAGATGCATTGTATTAATGCTTGTGACAGAGTAGCTGTCTGCAGTGTGGGTGCGTGCATTCGCTGCTGCTCTCTGACAGGCAGGAGAACGAGACGGAGATTGAAGTTGATACGCCCCTCGCAGGAGAACAGGATTTATTTACATATCAAGTCAACACACTGAACCACTCACGTGACACTTCTAGCAAAGATTCTCACGGAGCACATACAGTATAAAAACTCTGGTGGATCTACAATCTCTGAACTAATCTTCTCTGTTCAATGATAAACTAACGTTGCTGAAGCGATTGATCATGGCAGATAAACGGGTAGGGCGGATATGTGACGAGCGGATACGTGACGGATTACTGTATTTTAAAAAATGGCAACCAGTAGTCAGTGCTGTAACAGTTTTAAAAAAGGGAAGTTTATGTTAATGTGTGTGTTTTCTTCTTCTTCTACTTCTTATTCTTTGATTTCCATAAAATATGGCAAACATGTTTGTTCTGTTTTTTTCCAGATTTTAGTAATGTGATTTAATAAAAAAAAATGAATTTAACTAACTGTGACTTTTTCTTTTTTATTAATACTAAAAATAGGAGGAGTGGCAAACACTGTTGCAGCAGCATAAGTCATTCAAAATGATCTAGACAGCATTCAGAACTGGGCAGACACATGGCAAATGACATTTAATAGTGAAAAGTGTAAGGTACTGCACACAGGCAATAAAAATGGACATTATAAATATCATATGGGAGAAACTGAAATTGAAGAAGGAATCTATGAAAAAGACCTAGGAGTTTATGTTGACTCAGAAATGTCTTCATCTAGACAATGTGGGGAAGCTATAAAAAAAGGTCAACAAGATGCTCGGATATATAGTGAAAAGTGTTGAATTTAAATCAAGTCCTCATATAGAATATTGTGTTCTGTTCTGGTCACCTCATTACAAAAAGGATATTGCTGCTCTAGAAAGAGTGCAAAGACGAGCAACCAGAATTATCTCACACATGAATCAGAACACATGACATGTCCCTGCAGATATACTGAGAGTCCTCGATTTCTCTCCAGTAGAAAGGAAAGATCTCTTCTGACTCACTCCAGGATTTCTCATGCAAACCCATCGCGTGTCCTGTATATAGGACTGGGTTCTTGGAAGGAGGTGGGATTGTTTGTGTGGCCAGTGTCCCGCCCGCATTCAGAGTCTCTACTGGGAATAGGCCTGTCCCATTGGGAGAAAGCTTCAGTCTTGAAGGAGCGCTGTGACAGAGTGTGCCATTCTCAAACTCCTGTCCCATTCTCTCCTCTCCGCCCCTCTCACACTGATTCAGCAGTCTCTGCTCAGCCTGCTTGTCTAAATCTGGCCTCAGTCCCAAACCCCGCCTCTTAGAGGTTTATATAACTCCTGGAATTTAGAAACACAGGTAAGTTTCGTTTCTTGTGAAACCCATCCCTGTCTCTGTATCATTTCAACAGAAACAGCAGAAGCACATATTGTGATTCCAGCCCAGGATCAAATTTCCACAGAGGAAATGTGATCCTGAACCGTCAGTCCAGTCCAGCTATATCTGCAGGTGTGATGAAGGAATTGAAATCATGATGTACAAGCCCTTTTCTTTAACCACTGTACCACACAACCACAGAGGCTGGCTGTGTGGTCCAGTGGTTAAAGAAAAGGCCTTGTAACCAGGAGGTCCCCGGTTCAAATCCTACCTCAGCCACTGACTCATTGTGTGACCCGGAGCAAGTCACTTAACCTCCTTGTGCTCTGTCTTTTGGGTGAGACGTAGTTGTAAGTGACTCTGCAGCTGATGCATAGTTCACACACCCTAGTCTCTGTAAGTCGCCTTGGATAAAGGCGTCTCCTAAATAAACAAATAATAATAATAATTTCATGGTGAATCGAGGGTATTGACACAACTATTCCAATGGAGTTCCATCCTTCTTATATTCCTGTACAGAACTAGACACTCTAACACAGCAGTCAAACACATTGTTAATACTGTGATAAATCAGGAGAAATGGACAGTCTAAACATGGAAACAAGCTTGTTCTTGTTATTCCACTTGTTCTCCTTGTTGAAGAAGAAAACTCCCCTCCCCTCCAAAAGCAATTGGGAACTGAAGTGGAGGCATTTCTGTCCATTTTACCCACTCAGATCCGCAGCCAACGAATTCCCAGCTATGTTAATTCATTTTGGGGATACAAATGTAACTTTTTTGTCCTTGGTAGGTACCCATGATAGATTATATGTAAGGTTAGTGTACAGAGTATTGCACCTTATGGCTAAGGGACAGAAAAGTCTAAGCTTAAAGCAATTGGCTATCTGATCACCAAAAGCAAAGATAACAAAAGTGTAAAAGGATGAAAAAAATATCTGTACTTTGCAAAGGACTTCATTGTTTATTAATTTATGAATTGCAAAGGGCTGCATTTTTTTTTATTTGTAGTAGCTTCAGTTTGTTATAATCTGACTCATAAAACAACCAAACTACAAAGCACTGTCATTTTATGAGTCAAATGGTAATAATTTGAAACGCTGAATTAATGGTGTCACATAAAAATTAAAAAAAAAAACAGTAAAGATCTCAGTAAATGATCAATAGTTGCAAACATCTCAGTTTCTGCTACACCTTTTTATCAAAACATCAGTCCAAACCCCGCCTCTTAGAGCTTTATATAACTCCTGGAGTTCAGAAACACAGGGAAGTTTCGTTTCTTGTGAAACCCATCCCTATCTCTGTAACATCTCAACAGAAATGCAAGTTTTGAATTGGACACCTGCATGGATTATCTCAATGCTTTTCTAAACCTGGTCTCAATGCAAACCCCTCTTAGAACTTCGTAGAACTCCTGGAAATCAGAAACACAGGGAAGTTCCATTTGTTGTTGTGAAACCGTGAGTCTCTCTGTCTCACTGCAGTAAGAACCTGTGTCAATATTCACCTGCCATAGCACTGTCAATAGGATGTACACCATGGTACTGATTCACCTGCCATAGCACTGTCAATAGGGTGTACACCATTGGACTGATTCACCTGCCAGGGATCTGGATTACAATTGTAATGTTGATATTGTTGACAGCTTGATATTTCTCTTGAACATGTTAGAACACTCCACTATGGTGCCTTTTTCTTATAAAGTCCTGGTAGACGTTCCAGCTGAGATTCTGGTCTAGTGTCTTAAACACAGAGCTGCTCACAGTGTGGAATGCATGGCTTGTGTGCACTGAAACCAGAGAGCTGAGCAGGAGAGATATCAGGAAATGAAACATTCTTGACACATAACTCAGTTTCTGCACAACCTTTTCTTTTAATCAAAACTTGGCCTCAGTCCAAAACCCCACCTCTTAAGAGCTTTAAATAGTTCTGTTTGTTGTGAAATTGTCAGTCTCTCTGTCTCACTGGAGCAAGAATGGCAGAAGCAAATATTCTGGTAGGAGCTGAGACAGAAAGGAGTGGGAAACAGGTAAGTTTTAGAGTTATTTTGTAGAACCGATCAGACGTGTATTTGCTTGTTGTGTACACAAGATAAACACAAGAGTCATTATACAGTCTCAGCTGAGACAGAAAGGAGTGTGAAACTGGCAAGGGTTTGAACCATTTCCTTGTAGCTATTTTGGAAGAGAAGGCTATCCAGGGATATTTAACATGTCTGTTTACAAGATTACACAGTTTCACATCAGATCAATTAGTTTGTACTACTGTACTGAAACCTTGTTTACTTTCTCTGCCTAGACTATGAAGTTTACGTCAAATAATAGTTCATAGCTCCTACATATAAACTCTCAGAGGAGTGTCATTTCAAGTATTGGTGTTAAGGGGGAATGCAGGTCATGTCTCAATCATTTGCGAGTTTATTATTCTCTAGTTATGAACACTCACAATACGCATACAGATTCACTTTACATTGTACAGTAGCTACGTCATATAAAGTTGCTACAATACTTTGTGCTTAAGAATGCTGGCAGGGGAAGATAAGCCTTAATGGTCTCTTGTTTAACCAATCACTTTAATACAGGTGTATTCTTTAATGAGACCCTTTGTGTAACATGTTGATCAGATACTATAGAAAAGAAGCCCTGCTGCTTTGACCACAGCCTGCATCAAGTAAATCCCCAGAAGAAATACCTGGGTTCTGCATTCTCGAGTGCTGGGCTGAACACTTACTGTATTTTGGATTGGGTTGTTTCATTAATCGAAATGTATACTAATATTTTATTAAATGGCCAGTTTGTACATATTTTCATGAAAAGACACAACGTGAAACTGGAAGAAACGTATCTGCAAAACGGTTCGGCTTAATTTCCACATTTGTCTTATTTGAATAGCGGATAATCAATGAAAATATGTAGTAATTGGTATAAAACATTCACCAAATGAAGGACACATATTTAGATTATATAAAAAATGTATTTAGATTTTTTTTTAAAACATACAAACACATAAAATCACATCAAATCCTTATATGAACAATACTATAAAATCAGGACAATTTTATGACCAATCTCCATGTAATTTATTGTGGCAGGGAAAGGGGTTAAAATCACCCTGCCATACGAAACTGTAATGATTTAATTGATCGATTATTTGTTCATTGTTTTGGCAGTTGGTTCGTTATTGTAAATTAGAGACAACTGCCAGTATTTAAGGAGAGCATCCAGTCTGTATTGGGTCTCTCCTGTGTGAAGAGCCCCGACTGTGTGTCTCGTAGCAAAAGGGACTGTGCGAATCATTGTTTGTTTTATGTACTGTGTGAACCGCTGTGTTCGTTTTGAGTACTACGTGAACCGTTGTGTTTGTTTTGTGTACTGTGTGTTCTCGTTTTTAACAGGTAAACAGCTTCACATGTCCTGTTTTAGTAGTTAGGTTGCTGACGTGTGTAGTCAGTGCTCCAAAGTGGAGCTAGGTTTTTGTTTTGTTTATTTTTATTTGTGTTTAAAATCAAAAGTGCTGCTACCGTTCGTTTAAAATCCATCTCCTATGTGTGAGTTGGTCACTGAGTATGGGGTGCCATGTGTAAAAAAAAAAAAAAAAAACGTTAATATTTTAACATATCTTTTTCCAGATTTATCTTAAATCTTGTATTTTTTCCCAAGATTTATAAATGTTGTGAAAATAAATAAATATTGTTTTAAATGTGTACATTCAGATATAATTTATAAATCTAGTTACAAGATTTAACATTTAGCTAAATATTTAACTGGCCAGCTAAATCTCTAAAAAAGATTTAACACTTAGCCAAATATTTAAATAAATCTTAAATCTCTTAACAAGATTTAACATTTAGCTAAATATTTAAATCTGAAATCTCTTAACAAGTTTTTAACATTTAGCTAAATGTTAAATCTTGTAACTAGATTTATAAATTATATCTGAATGTATACATTTAAAACAATATTTATTTATTTTTATAACATTTATAAATCTGGGGAAAAATAGAAGATTTAAGTTAAATCTGGGAAAAAATATAAGATTTGCTTAAATCTGGAAAAAAACGCTTTTTTTTACACATGGCACCCCATAACTGAGTGCAGGAAAAAGAACCTGATGCGAGCCTGCGTGGCGAGCATCGTATCACATAATATATAAACATATATGTACACATAAAACAAATTAAGAAAAAAGAGCCTTATAAGTGTACCATACATTGATTATAATATATGGAAAATAGAAGTTATTTCCGTGTGGTTTAGCACCCTTTTATACTTCTGAAATAAATCCGATAGTTTGATCATTTTATTTAAATGCATGATCTGCATTATTTATTACCACATTAATGTTTTATTTATTTATTTATTTAAAAATAATGTTTATTGCCAAAGCAGCCTAGTTTGACACATTTCAGGCTACCCTGGAGAATAATTCAAACTAGTCTCACTTTAACTTGAAGGGTGATCTTCTTCCGCTATAGGAGCTTCTGCATCAGGTCGGCTTCGGATGAAGTGAATGTTTTGCATTCACAAGAACCCTAAGCCGAACATGAAGATTTAGGCTTTCTAAAAAATGCAATTAACCCCAAGCTGATGGTCGGGACGCATTTCGGCTTGGGATCACCTGAAGTAAGAAGAAGACAATCGGTGTTTTCTTACACATATAACAATGTTTGCACATTAAGTTCATAATTGTATTATTATTATGCAGTTACCCTGGATAGCATTTGCCGTTGTAAGTTTTCATTGCGTCCCTCCATAATAAAGCAAACAAGGTACTGGCCCAAAATCTCTGTACCTGCAATTCAAGTAGTAACCTTTAACTATAAACAGGTTTACTTGCTTACACATACGTGTTGGCATGGGTCAAGAAATGATTACAACACATACTTTAGAGCTTGTACATCGTTAATACATAGTGATTAAGGGTTGAGGGTCAATACAAGTTGGATGTGTCAGGATGAAAAATATGTACTTCCTATTCATCCAAGTAGAATTGGATAACAATGGTGTGCATGTTATTGTGAAAATGAACTGTATTTACTTGGTTTTGTGATAATAAACTTTATAATGCAAACACAGCTAATGTATCTATTTTAATTGTAGTGGTCCTTAACCAACTGCTAATTTTCACACTATTTTACACATTTAAGGCTTTGTCTATTTTGTTTGTCTTTAAATTATTTAACGTCACTTTGTTTTGGAATTCGCCGTCATGGGGTCCCTATGCACTGTAGTCATTGAATGATGAGATTCATTTGAACAAAACCTGTGGTGTCTCCAGTTAGGTGGGTAGCAGATTAAGCAGAGAAATGCAGATGAGAGGATTGAGAGCGAGAGATTAGAGGAAAAGGAACCAAAAGTAGTGATGCAGGATTGGAGGATAAGAGGATCGGGTAAAAGGAAGCAGCATCTGAGATGTTGAGCCGTTAAAAAAAAAAACTCTGGTTGCCTCCACTCTGCTTTACTAAACACCAGTGTGTGTGTGTGTGTGTGCGTGCTTGCCTGCCTGCGTGAGTGTGTGTGCGTGTGTGCCTGTGTGTGTGTGTGTCAGTGGGTGTGTTTCTTTTAATGGAACATATGTTAAGATTTTGTAAACAGTAACATTCTGGAGTGAGAGATTTTTTTTTTTTTTTCTAGAGAAAAAGATGGACCAGTACAAAACTGCCCTGACAGTAAAACACAAAATAAAAATTTCTTCTGTCTGATCTTCCTTCATATGCATGTTTTTCTTAATTTGTTTCAATCGGTCCATTATAGTTCTGATTTTCTCACAAGTTTCATTGCGCTATCAGCGATACATTTACTCGGAGCTCTTCTTTCAGCATCACAAAATGAAGAGGAAACATATGATACACGTTTTCAACTTACAATCTAATGAAATAAATACTATAGAAGAGCTGTGTTTTGTTTGTTTAGTTAAATGAAAACCATGACGTTTCAAAGCAAAGATTGCCATTGATTATTAACAGTCTAAGTGATATGGCTTAATTATTCACACATGTTTACTATACGCATACAGGATATTGTATTGAGTTTCCAACCCAGTCTCACGAGAGAAACGTCAACAGATTAACGTTTCTGCATTTCTGCTTTCTGGGCAAAAAACGTTACGTGGGTAACGATTTCACTTTCAACCACAGTGCTTCGTGGCAGCTTTTGTCGAAATTCTCTTGTTATATTTATTTTCTGTGAACATTAGTTTATAGATAATCTGTTGCTTTTAAACCATTTAAATTGATACAAAACAATTACTATTATTTAGTCCATTCATTTTAATTCCATACATGGTCTTGTTGTACTAGTGCTAAAATATACACTGCCTTTTTTCTTTATATATTTACTCGAAACCTCGCTTAAATTAATTTTAAGAAATGACATGTCAGAACTGTACTTGCATCCAGAGCGAGTCTGCCGATGAAAATAAAGATACGGCTAAAAACAAATACATATTAATTACAACATACATTAAAGAGAAAGCAGCTTCATTTGTTTAGTTACGTGTCATCAGCATATGTAATGTAACACATTCGAGATCAGCAACAAGTTTTCTGTTGCATTGCTGGTAGCTGTGCACTAGATGGCACTGGCTTTTACCACTATGCAGGCATCTGATCTAGCCTGTCTGCAGATGTCTATGACTGGCAATAAGACTGAAGATCAGCTTCTAAACTCAGCTTAAGGCCCCAGAACACACACTCATTAGAATAAGAATTGAGTATTGCAATAAGACCGCTCCGAATCACTGAAAACATCACAAGGAGGTGAAGAGACAGTGAAAAAATTATCATGTAATTTACTACATTCTATTTAACTAAGGATTATTCTGAGAGTTTAGATAGCATACCTTTAGATATTGCAACTCAAGGGATTTGTTGGCATAATGTCTGTATCGTTAATCTAATTCCATATTAATGTGGGGGGTGTTAATAACACAGCCTGCTCTGAAATATCCTATGTTGGGTGTGACAGGATATCACTCAATGCCCCATCAGAAATGTCACTGTGTCACTGTGTTTCTACACAGAAGCAGCTAGAAGAGACACAGACACAAATACAACAGAGAATCCAGGAGAGACTGAAAGAAGTGGAGGAGCTGAATCAGGCTGTGGAGTCACTGAAAGTGGGTATTGACAAGAGGGTGTTATTATTATTATTATTATTATTATTATTATTATTATTATTATTATTATTATTATTATTATTATTTAGATAAATAAAAGGAACAAACCTTATTTAAAAATATCAAAATCTAACAAGATTGAAGACTGTCTTCTGTTTTCCTTTGGGAAAATATTTATAAACCAATAAAAAAATGTACAGATGTTCATATCTTACTGTGTTCTTTCAATCAGAAATCTACACAGAGGGACATAAAGAAAAGTAACAAGATCTTTACTGAGCTGATCCGATCAATTGAGAAGATCCACACTGAGGTTATTGAGCTGATTGGAGCTAATGAGAAAGCTGCAGTGAATCATGCTGAAGGACGCATGAAGAAACTGGAGCAGGAGATTGCTGAGCTAATAAATAGAAACGCTGAGCTGAAACAGCTTTCAGAGACAGAGGATCACATCCATTTTCTACAGGTAACATCACTGCTTGTTAGAAAATCTCAAGTACATAAATGGGACAGTTTCAGACCGACCTCTCCAATTGAATGAATCCTTGTTTTTCCCCAGGAATATTTTGGACCCCATCCTGTTTCACTGAAAATTCCTTTTCTCCACTTTCCTGTTGTAGAATTTCCAGTCTCTCTGTGCCCCTCCTGAAGCTGGAGACTTACCCAGCGTTATTGTCAATACAGACATCTCTTTTGGGGCTGTGAGGAAAGCTCTATCTGAACTTAAAGACAATATTGAGGACTTCTGCAAGGGAGATTAGTCCAAATAACCAATACAGGTTGGTGTGAAATAGATTCCTTTGGTAGAGATTTAGATTAGTTCTTGTGTGAAATATTCCTGATGAGGGTGGAGTTAGCTGGGTCCTTTGCTACACTGATAAACTGAACAGATGCACTTTGTGTTTAACGAATAAGAGCATGGCAGATTGCTATTTGAGGTCTTGTGTGTGTGTGTGTTGTGTATTAATCCTCATGTTTCAATTCTTTTTCCCTCTCTTTTCTGCAAAGTGAATGAAGTTACAGTTTACAGTCTGCAGGCTCCAGAGCCAAGGAACAGAGCTGAGTTTTTAAAATGTAAGGCTGTTTTCACTGAAACATTTGATTGAAAGGTGTGTCACTCCATTGTGAAAAGAGCTACTACTACAGAACAGGGAGGGTGGAGCTTGAGGGCAGAAATTATTATTATTTATTAATAATTGTGAAGCCATTAATCTACACTCCTCTCCAACAAGTATTGGGACAGATACATACATGCAGAATGACAGGGAGTGGGGCCTTTGTTGTCTGTCTTTCCACTCAGATCTTTTTCTCCCTAAATATATTGGTATCCCTAAATAGATACCCATCATTTTTAATACATATACAATACATGTGAAATCAGTTGTGGGGTAAAATGAACAGCTATCCTTCCCAGTCATTCTGTGCTGGTAGTAAATGTATATTGCAGTATCATACACTTGTGGGATGGATTGCTCATTAAAATATCAGGCATATATTTGAAGCATGGGTGATATTCTATTCCAGATATTTATTAAGCAAGTGGTCCGATTGGGTAAAATGGTAACAAATGCCCCACCCCAGTCATTCTGCATGTACTCATCTGTCCCAATACATGCTGGAGAGGGGTGTAGAATATTTTACAATGCATAGCATCATTACTCACATAAAATAATGAAAATAACCATATTACTCCCTTCTGTACCTTTGTACCTCAATGTCTCTTCTGTTTTCAAGTTGTAGCTTAATGTCAGAAACAAACATTATAAAAACCTGCTGTAATATGTATTTATCAGTCTGTTTTTTTTATTGGTTCTGTACCATTCAAACATAGTGGAGATTTTCCCAGTGATTTGACTTTTCTAACTGTCTCTCCTCTAAATGTCCTCTTCTCTTCAATCAGATTCCTGTCAGCTCACACTGGACCCCTACACAGTGCATGGAGTGCTCTGTCTGTCTGAAGGCAACAGGAAGGTGACACGGAGGGGAGAGACCCAGCGATATCCTGATCACCCAGAGAGATTTGACAGCTGGAAACAAGTGCTTTGCAGAGAGGGTTTGTCTGGGATTCGCTGTTACTGGGAGATTGAGTGGAGTGGGGAAGAGGCTTTTATAGGAGTCACATATAAAGGAATCAGCAGGAAAGGATGGAATGTTTTGTGTGTCCTTGGAGGCAATGACATGTCCTGGAGTTTGTCCTGCTCTGATTCCAGTTATGCTGCCCGGCACAAAAACAATCACACTGCAATAACTGCCCCCCGCTTCCCCAGAATAGGAGTATATCTGGACTTTAATGCTGGCACTCTGTCATTTTATGGCGTCTCTGACACAATGACCCTCCTGCACAGATTCCAAACCACATTCATTGAGCCGCTCTATCCTGGGTTTGGGCTTGATTATGATTCCACTGTAACAATTTGCCAGCTGAACTAGACTGTTTTTTGTTTTAGAAAACCTTTGTCTGTCCTTTCAACTCCTTGGTGACGGGAATGTTCAATCTGACACAATTTTGGATGAAAGTTAGGGGTAAAACGGCGCCACGTGCAGAGTGAAATGAGGTGATTTATTTGTTTTACACTTGGGGCCGAGGTAGCCTCATTTTTACTGTTTAATCTGTCAGGTGAGTGTTTTTGTAATTGTAAACACTCACAACTGGA
The DNA here is from genome assembly GCA_030684275.1 of Acipenser oxyrinchus oxyrinchus. Lineage (NCBI taxonomy): Eukaryota > Metazoa > Chordata > Actinopteri > Acipenseriformes > Acipenseridae > Acipenser > Acipenser oxyrinchus. The sequence goes on along the minus strand of CM060277.1, from coordinate 11,025,242 downwards.
CAGCTGTTACAGCATAAAATGTTCAATATGTCCTGAGTTTTTATTGATTACAAACACATAAATAGCACCAAGTGGCAGACTTAGTTGGCATCTCTGCACAGTGCTAGAATTCCCACAGCAAGTACTGATAAGTATCTCTAAAGGTGATTGTAGCTAACTAAATAATTCCACAATGTGTTCCTATATTGCCCTTCCATTGGCTACATATGTGTCAAATGTGCAGGTTTGAAAAACATGATGGGCAAGATTCCAGAAAACCATGTTGTTTAAAAACATTTTTTTCTATCAAATGGATATTTATAGTATCTAGCTGAACTATTTGGGGTTTAGGTAGATCTGGCAAATCTATAAACACTGGGGCTTCATACATACCTTTATACAGGCAATCAGTAGATAAAAAATCATTTTCGTCGTGTTATTATTATTACTTTTTATAAATTATTTAATTGGATTTCTGAGAACGTTTGCATAATTAATCTAACATGCACTTAATTAGATGCATGTGGTCTACTCATTAGGCAGTTCAACATGTGTGTAGTATTTGTTTTGCTTATTTTAACAATAATGTGAGTGAAATATCATCACAAGAAAGAAGACATTTCAGTGGATCTCATAAATGACATGACTGAGATTCCTTCCTGTATTTTTACACAGGATGTGAAACGTTATTGCATTCAGTATCATGTATTTTATTGAACTCATTTCCTACATATTTCTACACTGTTACAATCCACTCTCCCCATTATATTCTTACATTACATTGAATCTACCTGGCTTCATCTACCGTTTGAGGAGTAATAAATACTGACGACTGCAACTTTATTTCCAAGAAGAAACCCACTTTCCAATGAATTCAAACCAGCAAAGCAGTCTTATTAAATCCTGATTGAGATTGGTGACATCAATCCTGTTATCTGTGATCTGACAGGAGACTGATATTAATAGATGTGTTGTTTCTAATCACACAGTACATGATTGGTTATATAACTTGATTCATCAGCTACTACAATGTGTTATTGTTCAGTTCTGGTTTCTCGTTCTGATGAAATAAAAATAGTAAAAAAATACCTCAAATTTTGTACACTGTGTTTGGTCCTGTGACTGTATTATCCAATAGGTTTAATAAACAATGCTGTACTGGACTTTCTCTTTATTAGCTTGTTTTTCTCTGCTTGTGTGTCTCAGATGAAGTCTGGATTCCGTATGTGAGTGTGTGTATGTGTGTGTGTGTGTGTGTGTGTGTGTGTGAGTGCATATTTGTGTGTATATATACAGTACTGTGCAAAAGTTTTAGGCAGGTGTGACAAAATGCTGTAAAGTAAGAATGCTTTCAAAAATAGACATGTTAATAGATTATATTTATCAATTAACTAAATGCAAAGTGAGTGAACAGAAGAAAAATCTAAATCAAATCCATATTTGGTGTGACCACCCTTTGCCTTCAAAACAGCATCAATTCTTCTAGGTACACTTGCACAAAGTCAGGGATTTTGTAGGCATATAGTCAGGTGTATGATTAAACAATTATAGCAAACAGGTGCTAATGATCATCAATTCAATATGTAGGTTGAAACACAATCATTAACTGAAACAGAAACAGCTGTGTAGGAGGAATAAAACTGGGTGAGGAACAGCCAAACTCAGCTAACAAGGTGAGGTTGCTGAAGACAGTTTACTGTCAAAAGTCATACACCATGGCAAGACTGAGCACAGCAACAAGACACAAGGTAGTTATACTGCATCAGCAAGGTCTCTCCCAGGCAGAAATTTCAAGGCAGACAGGGGTTTCCAGATGTGCTGTCCAAGCTCTTTTGAAGAAGCACAAAGAAACGGGCAACGTTGAGGACCGTGAGACGCAGTGGTCGGCCAAGGAAACTTACTGCAGCAGATGAAAGACACATCATGCTTACTTCCCTTCGCAATCGGAAGATGTCCAGCAGTGCCATCAGCTCAGAATTGGCAGAAAACAGTGGGACCCTGGTACACCCATCTACTGTTCGGAGAAGTCTGGTCAGAAGTGGCCTTCATGGAAGACTTATGGCCAAAAAGCCATACCTCCAATGTGGAAACAAGGCCAAGCGACTCAACTATGCACGAAAACACAGGAACTGGGGTGCAGAAAAATGGCAGCAGGTGCTCTGGACTGATGAGTCAAAATTTGAAATATTTGGCTGTAGCAGAAGGCAGTTTGTTCGCCGAAGGGCTGGAGAGCGGTACACAAATGAGTGTCTGCAGGCAACAGTGAAGCATGGTGGAGGTTCCTTGCAAGTTTGGGGCTGCATTTCTGCAAATGGAGTTGGGGATTTGGTCAGAATTAATGGTCTCCTCAATGCTGAGAAGTACAGGTAGATACTTATCCATCATGCAATACCATCAGGGAGGCATCTGATTGGTCCCAAATTTATTCTGCAGCATGACAACGACCCCAAACATACAGCGAAAGTCATTAAGAACTATCTTCAGCGTAAAAAAGAACAAGGAGTCCTGGAAGTGATGGTATGGCCCCCACAGAGCCCTGATCTCAACATCATCGAGTCTGTCTGGGATTACATGAAGAGAGAGAAGCAACTGAGGCAGCCTAAATCCACAGAAGAACTGTGGTTAGTTCTCCAAGATGTTTGGGCCAACCTACCTGCCGAGTTCCTTCAAAAACTGTGTGCAAGTGTACCTAGAAGAATTGATGCTGTTTTGAAGGCAAAGGGTGGTCACATCAAATATTGATTTGATGTAGATTTTTCTTCTGTTCACTCACTTTGCATTTTGTTCATTGATAAATATAAACTATTAACATGTCTATTTTTGAAAGCATTCTTACTTTACAGCATTTTTCACACCTGCGTAAAACTTTTGCATAGTACTGTATATATATATATATATATATATATATATATATATATATATATATATATATATATATATATATATATGTGTGTGTGTGTGTATGTATTGTGATTTAGCACCTTTCCTGTTGGCTGCTTTGACTCTATATGGGGTTGCAGTGTGGGGGCACCAGATACACGAGACCAAGCAAAGGATATATTTGAATGCTGTTGCGTCTGTTTATTTTGAATATAGACAGGAGTCAGACTTTCTCTACCTTGCCCTTTAAAACTGTCTCCTCTTTGGAGAGACTAACTAAACTTTTAATTGGCTTCAGATTGCAACACAAATATCCTGTGACTAACCACAGTTTGGTGAACTTGAAACATTCACACAGCTTTTTATAGAGTTCAGACCTGTTTGATCCACAGCTGCTTGCCCATGCAACTTACTCCCAGCTCACACAGAGAACCAGATTTCTTCTTCTGTTTAGTTAATGGCCACCAAGTGTCTGTCGAAACTTATTGTTGCCACCTACTGTTTAGATTTGGCTATTAAAACTGCTGTGAACACTTTTTAAATCTCTATATGTTAAATATTCTTGAATCTTCTGGTTTTTCTAATATATTTTCCAATACTTCCAATAGTACTTTTGTTCTGTTTTACTTCCATCACCTATACCATTTGAAATATGGAAAGCTCTAATTTCTTTCTCTCACCTCCCTATATCGAACACATTCAACCATCATTCCACACATAACCCATTCTCATGCACTCCAATTCTATACAGGTGTTCTTTCAGTGTTAAATGCATTATAAGAAGCCTTATCAATGCTACCTCCTCCTTTTTATTCCACCCATACCACTGAAGGAAATTTAAAAACTGAGTTCGATGTGTCTTAAGAAAATACACAGAGGAATTTTCTTCAGTAACTGTTAGGTTTATTTTGATATATACAGGGAATCATTCTCATAAAAGATTCCAAGACATTATTTCAATAATGTGTCCAAGAATGATCCTATGAAAAAGGCACATTACATGTTTATAGCAAAGCCCAGATTGGTTTTCCCTGTCCAGTCCTGTCTGTTGGCCAATCACCTGAGACTACACCCGACTGATTTATGCCCATTTCAGGGCCCGTGTGCAGTGTGAGTGGTGTTGTGTGTTTAAAATCTAGTGTAGTATGCAAGCAATCCAGCCAGTTAAAAACCAGACTCTTATCTTGTGGCCTATTCTGACTACATCTCTCCTTAGAGTCCTGGGGTCCCTGTAGCTTCACAGTTCTGTTATTTATTATCTCCAAATGTGCTTCATGGTCCACTGTGTTTTGCATTCTAAAAATCTCCTGAGAGCCTGGGCACCTTCCAGCCCATAGTGCTGGTATTTATTGCCTGCTTGCAGTCAATGCTGGGCTAGTAAGCTGTAGGCCCAGTCTGTGAGCCCATAAAAATGGTGAGAAAATATGCATTCACTGAATACATTGTCTTTGTGTTAGTTTACAAACACAGCCTGGTTAGTCTGGTGAAAATGATCATCGTTAACCTTGCATAACGTTCCCTGTTGTAAGTGTCCAGGAGACATCAGTGCTCCAGATAGCAAATATACGATCAGTGAAAATTAGTGATACATTTTTAATGTGCTTAAAATGTGTGCTTGAATGATTTGTATATATTCTAATTATCACACCATTGTAAATGATACAGCTCATTTGTTAAAACAGTTTTTAACGTACAGTGCAATGTGGGAACAAGTATCACACCTCAGCACATTCAGGTTCACTCATTTTTCCATGTATCATATCTTTGTAGAAGTATATTTACACATTGATAAACAGTAACTACCGGCAGTCCTCTGCAGTCATCGCCTTTAGCAACTTTCAAATAATTCAAATAAGATCATACATGGCAGGTGCAGTCAAATTCAAATGTCAAATCTATGTTTAGTGAAACTGATAAGACAACAAACCTATCTTTAATACAGCTTCAAGTTCAAGGGCAGTAATGGGTACCTCCCAGTAAGAAATCTAATCTAGAAGTCATGTGACTATGGGGTGCCACTAAATCAATATGTACCTAAATCAATATGTAGAACTTATCAAGTTCTAAATGTACAAAGCAGCACCATTTCATTAATATCGGGAGCTAAAGAAGGCAGAGATGGAGTCTGGCAGTTCAGCACCAGATCCAGGTGAGTTACTGTATTTATTTATTTATTCTTAAAGAACATGTTCAATCAGTCTGTTACAATTGGGGTTATTGAAAGTAGGTGTAGTCTTGTAGGATGAAACCTGGGAATGTAACAAACGAAACAACAATGAAAATGTACTTTCGATTTCAGATCTCTAGATCTTTGTAAGGTGTTTGTATGGCATACAATGTAATCGTTGCTAAAACCTGTTTTTATCATGAGTAACATCCAACATGTGAAAAGTGTGTCTAAATGAGTAACTGGTTTATTTTTAGTACTGCTCTATATCTAGGGCTTGGAGTGTTTCAGGTTTTATATTTGATCACATGACGTCCCTTTAAGTTGATTCAGATACCCATTTCAGAAAAAGCTGTTAATTACAAAACATTGTCACTTGTTTTTCCCTTCATGTCTTGACTGAGCCTGATTCTGTTTCACTTTATTTTTATTTCAAACAGACATGGCAAATTATGTTAACTGACAGATTTTCTTTTCAGCAAAAAATACCCAATAGGGAGTGTACACCGATAGCAAATCCAGCATTTAAAATCTTCTTGAGTTGTAGCAAATAAAAATCTTAACCCGAGTTTATAATGCAGTTTCTCTTTATTAGAATGCAGAGACAGCCCAAGAACAACTAATTAACATTTAAAGGGAGGTAGAGATTTGAAAAGTTCAAGCCCTATGTATATGTTATAAATGAGGATATGAAGTTATGGATGAGAACATGTCGGATCAAACCTGGCACCTGATTTTCCTTTATGCCTCTGTGGGGGTATGTGGAAGCAATATTTCTTTATTTTCAGCTGTGTTGACAATGTCCAAAGCTGTCTGTGAAAGCTGATCATGAAGCATCCCTGTGAGAGGAGCGTGTTTGAAATTGTTATTCTGACACCACTGCTGCAACTTCACCTGCTAATATCTCATAAACCATTTCACATGCAAGCTCATATTTACAATGTCATGCAAACAATACAATGTAGACTGATTTCTCTCAATCCAACTCCAAGGATCTCATCCTTAAACAATAGAAGCCATATTAAAAAGGCAGTTTACAGCCCTGTGTGACCGAGTGCTGTTGAGTGGCGTGTGTGGTGACGTCACGGACCAGGAAGTACCAGAAACACTGGAAGTACGGGTGAGGGCTGAAACGCTACGGCGTTCAGCTGCTTTTATTAAATAATAAAACAAAAACAAAAGATTTAAACACACAACAAAACACCTCAAAACAAAAGGGCACGTTGGCCAAACAAATATAAATAAACAAATAAGCGTGTTTTTCTCTCTCTCTCTCTCTCTCTCTCTCTCTCTCTCTCTCTCTCTCTCTCTCTCTCTCTCTCTCTCTCTAAATCCGTACTCTCCTCTGACACTCTCCTCCGAGCACGGACAGCTGCAGGTTCTTATATTCTGGCCGAGGGGTTAACTAGCTGTTAATTATCTTATTACCCCTCGGCCACAGTCTGCATGAGTTTATTAAGGATGCGTGACTGTCAGCTAGTTAAATAATCAGTAGCTGATCAGCCACACATCCTCATGAGGTTTTAAAATATAAAAACAATAACAAATATGCGGCGCTTTTATCCCGCCACAAACAATAATACAAATACATAAGGGCAGGACACTCCACACACCTGAAATGAAATTATTATTATTATTATTTATTTCTTAGCAGACGCCCTTATCCAGGGCAACTTATAATTGTTACAAGATATCACATTATTTTTACATGCAATTCCCCATTTATACAGTTGGGTTTTTACTGGAGCAATCTAGGTAAAGTACCTTGCTCAAGGGTACAGCAGCAGTGTCCCCACCTGGGATTGAACCCACAACCCTCCGGTCAAGAGTCCAGAGCCCTTTACCTCAATACCTCCCATACTTAACTCTACGTTACCTGTAAAGGAAAAACGTTAACCAGGGTTTATTATACTAGCTAGACATTGTGTTTTGTGTAAAAAATATATTTATTATAAACAGTTCATTTATGGTGAAAGGTTTTGAAAGTTTCTAAGTTGATGAAACCAATCTGCAGCTCCACACATACAGGAACATGCCAGTGCTGTGTGTGACAGGCAATGTTCTTTCAGCACAGCACAACAACAAGAGGAGAAAAATAATCCAGGGCTTCACATGGAAAGCTTTCATTTCAAAGAGGAACAAACTGTTCTTTTTCTTTAACAGGGTGGGGAATCGTGGCTACAGAGCAAGAGGCTGAAGAAACTTTTCTCAAGAGCTGCACAGCCCCTCTGAGCTGAGGATCGTGCTGCTTGGGGGACGCCGTGCTGGGAAGAGTTCATCCGGGAACACCATCCTGGGCAGAAAAGAGTTTAAATCTGGAATCATCTCCTCTGAAGTAACAAGGAAGTGTAAGAAGAGAACAGGAGAAGTGGCTGGGAGACGGGTCACTGTGGTCGACACTCCAGGCACAGACCAGGTCGAGACTGAGAGATGTGTTTCTCTGTCTGCCCCGGGACCCCACGCTTTCCTCCTGGTGATACCTGTGTATCCAAAATACATTATTGACACTCACAGTGATGAATACTGGAAAGCTGTAGTTAAACACCTTTGCGAATCCTTTGATAAAGTCAAGCAGCTGTTTGGTGAGAGAGCCATGAGGAACACAATGATCCTTTTCACCCGTGGGGATTATCTGGAAGGCAAGACAATTGAACAGCACATTGAGGAAGCTGGTGAGGAGTTCCAGCAGCGTGTTGGGAAATGTGAGAACAGGTATCATGTTCTCAACAATAAGAAGAGGAGCGATCACACTCAGGTCACACAGCTCCTGGACAAGATAGACAACATGGTGAAGGGAAGTGGAGGCTGCTACCTTCCAAATGAGATTTACCAGGAGGTAGAAGAAAGAATTAGACTAAAGGAACAAGAGCTGAATGAGAAACACAAAGAGGAACCAAGCAAGAAAGAAGAGGAGATGAAACATAAATATGAGGAGGAACAGTATAGGAGAGAAGAGGAGGTGAAACAGAAATATGAGGAGGAACTGAGCAGGAAAGAAGAGGAGATGAAACAGAAATATGAAAAGGAACAGTGTAGAAGAGAAGAGGAGATGAAACAGAAATATGAGGAGGAACAGTGTAGGAGAGAAGAGGAGATAAAACAGAAATATGAGGAGGAACAGTGTAGGAGAGAAGAGGAGATGAAACAGAAATATGAAGAGGAACAGTGTAGGAGAGAAGTGGAGGTTACACATAAATATGAGGTGGAACTGAGCAGGAGAGAAGAGGAGATGAAACAGAAATATGAAGAGGAACAGTGTAGGAGAGAAGAGGAGATGAAAAAGAAATATGAGGAGGAACAGTGTAGGAGAGAAGAGGAGATGAAACAGAAATATGAGGAGGAACAGTGTAGGAAACAAGAGGAGATGAAACAGAAATATGAGGAGGAACAGAGTAGGAGAGAAGAGGAGCTGATGAAAAAGTTGAGGAAGCAAATGAAGGAAGAGGAGCTGGAGAAAGAGTCAGAGGAATCCAAGCTGCCTGTCAGGAGAAGGAAAAGCAATGAAATCTGCCCCCCCAGGAGTAAGTTTGTTTAAAATTATATTTTGACAACTTTCGCAGGCTCTCACAATGCCGCCATTGAACCGAATGAGTCTTACAGTTTAATAACATTTTGAAAACCTGAACTGTGTTATTAAGTTACATGTTGTGTGAGGTGGAAATGGACCTGTCTTCCACTAGCTAATAATAACTTATATATATATATATATATATATATATATATATATATATATATATATATATATATATATATATATATATATATACAGTGAATGCTGTGTGAGGTGGAAATGGACCTGTCTTGTTCTTTTGCAGTGTCTGAAAGCAAAGTGGAGAACAAATTGGAGGAATCCAAGCTGCCTATCAGGAGAAGAAATAGCAAGGAGATCATCTACCCCGACAGTGAGTGAGATTGAAATTGTTCTTCTAAGATAGAAATGAGTTTGCTCCATCAAGGTGAAATAATACAGAACTGAGACCTAATTGCAGAATTTCAGCTACCGCTTATTCTGGTGATAAGTAAGCTTGTTTCTCACTTTGATTATAATATACTGTATATTGATTATAATATACTCTATATTGATTATAATATACTCTATATTTTTTTGTTTTTTTAATGTTTGGAGGTAAAGGAGTGGCTCCCCTTGCAGATAACCAAGCGCCTCCCAGCCCCCCTGAGCTGAGGATGGTGCTACTTGGGAAGACCGGGGCTGGGAAGAGTGCAGCAGGAAACACCATCCTGGGCAGAGAGTTCAGATCTGTAGCCAGCTCCTCTTCAGTAACGAGGGAGTGTGAGAAGAGAGAAGAACAAGTGGCTGGGAGACGTGTTGCTGTGATCGACACTCCAGAGCTCTCTCAGGACAAACTCCAGATTAGGAGCTGTGTTTCTCTGTCTGCCCCGGGACCCCATGCTTTCCTCCTGGTGATAACAGTGGGCCGATTCACAGAGGAAGAGAGGAAAGAAGTGGAGACAGTCCAGGAGATATTCAGTGAGGAGGCTGTGAGGAGGTACATGATGCTCCTTTTAACACACAGTGACAAACTGAAAGGCAAGACCATTGAGGATTATATTCATACAGGGAGCAAGGAGCTCCAGCAGCTTGTTGAGAAATGTGTGAACAGGTATCTTGTTCTCAACAATGAGGACAGGAACGATCGCACTCAGGTCACACAGCTCCTGGACAAGATAGACAACATGGTGAAGGGAAACAACGGCAGCTACTACACCAGTGAGATGTACCAGCATGCAGAAGCAAAGATCAGACAAAGACAAGAGGAGATACTGAAGGAGGAGGAAGAGACAATATTGAGGGAGGAAGAGGAACTGAGGGCAAAGCACCTGAAAGAACTGGAGAATTTGAAAAGGAAGATGAGATTGGAAATCCAGAAACGAGTCGAGAAGATCAGAGAGCTGGAGGAGAGAATAGGAGAGCTGGAGATAGATCTGAGGAAAGAACAGGAGAGAGTCACAGGATAAAACTGGTGGAAGAGCTGAGGAGAAAGAGAGAGGAGAGAGAAAGGGCAGAGCAAGAGAAGGAGGATTGCATTGAGAAGGGGGAGAGAGAGAGAGGAGAGTACGAGGAGAAACACGGGAGAGAGATGGAGGCAGTCAGGCAGCGCTACAAGGAAATCATTAGACCAGAAACAGAAAGATCCAATGGGTTTATAAGCACATATGAAAAGCCAGCTGAAGCGAGAGGAGAAAGGGCAGCACTAGGGGCAGTGATCAGTGCAGTAGCAGCAGCACTGAGAGAAGGGGCTGAGGTAGGGGCAGTATTACACACAGTATCCAGAGCAATAAGAGAAGAGACAGCGCTAGGGGCAGTAATGCACGCTGCAAAGGAAGCAGTAAGAGAAGGAGCAGCTCAAAGGGTAGTGATCAGTGCAGTAGCAGGAGCACTGAGAGAAGGGGCTGCGATTGGGACAGTATTGCGCACAGTAGCAGAAGCAATAGAGGCAGCACCACAGGAACCCAGTCAAGAACAGTAAGATGGGGTGGTGTTATTGGCGAGGGGGTAGTGTTATTTGAGAGGGGGTGGTGTTATTGGACAGGGTGGGTGTTATTGGACAGGGGGTGGTGTAATTGAATAATATCTGATCGATATTCAGTAACAACACCAGAACCTCAGTGCTGACTTCATCGATCTTTCTCTAAGGAGCAGCCAGTGACTGGCAACACTAACACAGCAGTTTCTGCATCAAGTCTCCCCTAATCTTTCCTTGCTCCAGACTATTACCTTCAGCCCTGATCCTTGAATCTCCCCACTGTGTACATGGACTCAGCTACAAGTCACTCCTCTCAGTACTCTCTGCTCCCTGTGTTTTAACCAGTATTGTATCCATGTGTATTGAACTTCCTTGACTTCTCACTGATCAGAGCTGAAGGATTAGCCTTGCTGCTATAACACATGTATATTTTACACACATTGTAAAATACAATGAGAACAGTTCAATAGCCTGATATACTGATATTGTCAAACACTGTTTATCAGGAAATCAGATTCCATTCTTATCATTCAATGAACGGACACTGTGGACCAGATTTATCAAGATATTCACACCAATCTGCACAACATTACAAAACCAGCAACAAACAACTCAGGCACACTTTGAGTTCTGGAGTGAGCCTTGTTCTGAGGAGTTTGATGCTTGCCTTGTAATATGAACACTAGTATTGCACTCTCACAGACTGCCCTCTGGTGCAAACACTTTGATAAACCTGGCCCTGTGTGTATAGAACAGCATGTATATATTGTACATATCATTGTAAACCAATTATATTAGGGATCAGATATAAGTGATTATAAACAATCTAGAAACATGTTATTAATTATGCTATTAACAATAATAGAATAGGAGTAGAAATAATAAGACTATTATGCACTTTGGTATTGTTTATAATCACTTTGAACAGATATAATCTGTTTGTGGAGAAGTTAAAAATATATTTTATTATTATCGGGTTATGGATGGCTTAATAGATTTATTATTTTGTATTTTTATTAATTCTTAAAGTTTGAATATGAATGAAGAAAATACTTCAGTTTTTGAATTTTGTATTTTGATAAATTGAAATGACGTTGGTTTCTTATTACATCAGCAACTGTTGTGTTTAAATGTAATTTTCAAAGTTTAAATATGAATAAAGAAATATATTCAGGTTTGGATTTTGGTAGAATGTGTGGAAGTTGATTTCTTATTAGGTCAGCTTCTTATTCAGAAACCTTTTTTTTTCGTTGCCTGGCAACAGCGGCCTTTTCCTGGTGAAATGATAATAAGGATTGTGATTGGCTGCCCGGTGATATTAGGGACTGTTGGCATATTTGCGTTGGCTTGGACCAGTTGTGTCAAACTGAGTTTCTATAAAAGCGCATTCATTTTAAGGCTGCCCGACACGAAACTGAATTGGTTAACAAACAAACAGCAGACACGGCCCGGGGAACATGCTGTTAAACTTCTGTCTCGCTGCGCTGGAGTTGCTGCAATAAAAATCACATTCTTAGTTCGGGGCTTTTCTCTCTTGTTGAGGTTATATGTGAAACTAAAGGGTTAGGCTCATACATTTACCCATTAGGGGTCGGTCAGTATGTAACATCTCACTCTTTGGTTTTAGTATTCAGCCTTGTGTGTTGTTCAGTGTTGCTGTATAATGCTTGACTTGGCTGCCCTCTTCAGGACATATTGTGCACATGCACAGATCCTGGCTGAAAGATATTCTGTTCACCTGGCATCTAGCCTGGTTTGTTAGGAAATGTACAACACTGGAAATGAATTGCCTTGTGGGTTCAACAAGCAAACTGGTTGCAACTGGTCACGTTTTTCAGGGATATTGAAGTGGCTAGAAAGATGGCCTGTTGTGTACATGTGTTGATTTATTCCAAAGTAATGCCTTTATCTCTGGATTTGCATAGATTGTAGATTGATTGAAGGTAAGCATTGTAAAGAGTTTTTTTTTTAATACATGTATTGGATACACTTCAAAATCTATTTTGTTACATTATTTAATAAATGTACTTGCCAAAATAACCCACATATTGTTAATGTATGGAGTTAAATCCTTACAATAACAGAATCGGGTGTGAAGCGCATGCAGTAAATATTAGTAAATTATAACTACATTATACCATGTAAGTATTGCACCTGTATTTTGAACTGTATCTCATTTATTGAAGTGACTGTGTTCGTGTAGCTTGCTATACCCTCCATTTAAACGAGATCAATCTTTTAATTCTAACTCAGTTATCATTCAGCTTGTTCTGCAATGCGGTCACTGCCATGTTATTACTTTCTGAATATCACAGCCCATAGTAACTACAATGCAACTACAACACTAACGATGAAATTACAGTACTATTAATGGTATCTATTAAGTACTGCATATTGATGATGCAATCAGCTGAATGTTAATGTCCTCTTTTTAAAGCGTGTCAGCTCTTTTGAGTGCAGTGAACTTTGCTCACTGGCAGTAGACTTTGTTCATTTACAGTAGTAAACAGTACAAACTATAAGAATATGTGATGTGACACTATATTAATTATAAACTGTAGAGATCAAGTTCCCATGGGACTCCAGCCCCATTTTCTTCAATAGGGAGCAGAAGAAAGGAGAGATGGTGGCCGCCGGTATTAATGCAAATTAAGCTTTTTGAGCAACAACATATTCTCAGATAATCCTAACCAGCTTTGGAAAAAGGCATAGTTTCTGTAAACTATGCAGGATGATTTTAACGGTGGCACATGGGAGCAAGAATGATGTTTGTGGTAAGCACGAGAGATCACAAAACACCAGAAAAACAGTGACACTCAGAAAACCAGGGCTTCCATTAATAAAGTCTTTCATTCCCAAAGAAAGTTACATACGAGACCTTTACACTTTGTAACTAGTTCAGCAAATCTGTAGTAAACATGTTCCCAGACTCACACATCATTACAAAGCATTCTGTAGGAAAGTCTAAAAGTCACACAAATAGTGAAAGGTGTTTCTATTACATTTTCAGCATCAACATTGATTTAGAAATTCAGATTGATTGATATGTGTTTATATAAAGCAGTAGTGTGTTCATTTAAAATAGATAGTTAACAATGAAATGTTACTGACAGTGATATTATTGATCCGCCACATAAGTGCAGTGGAATGAACAGTTCATCAGCAGTCCAAAGCACCTTTGACCTTTGTTCGATAGTCCAATTTCTATGTTTTTGCACATATTTTAGCCTTTTAGTCTAGTTCCCCTTTCTTAACAGGGGTATTCTTACTGCAACACATCCTTTAAGTCCTGATTCAAGACCTTCGTACTGTTGATTTGATGGACAACGACACCTGTGCCTTCTGCAAGTTGTGTTGTCAATTCAACGCTTGTCTTCTTTCTATTCCTTAAGGATATTATCTTCAAGTATTGCTCATCCTTGTTAGACAGCTTTTTGGGTCTTCCAGTCCTGGGTTTGTCAATTACAGATGATGTTTCTCAGTACTTGTTGATTATGCTTTGGATACCACACCTTGAAAATCGAGTGATGTGAGCTATTTCACTCAATGTTTTTCATTCTTTATGCAAGTCAAGCTTATTATAATAGTAGAAAACACAAGTGGAGGCTTTGAGTAAATTGTTGATGCTCATAATGCACCAGAGTAGAAAATGCAACATGTCTAAGACTTTTGCACAGCAATGTATATAATTATGACAAACTTATTGAATTTAGAGTGGTTTTTTTCTTGTTGTAAAGTAGGTGCCACAGCTCATCCTTTGATGATGAGGTCAATGTGCAGCACCAAACTCAGCCCTTAGGTTTGTTGTGTGATAAAAGTAACAACGCCAACTGTGTATGCTTTGCTATCGTGCAAAATTAACTACAGTACACCTGTTTACAAAGTACTGGCTGCAGTGAAATCAGCCAACTACAACTACAGAACAATAAGAACCACAGGGGCCAAGAGAGAATTGGATTGTGAAGCATCTCATGGCTTTTCTTTTTAAAAGCAATTCAAAGGAGCACCGTATCACCATCTGTCAATCTAGCAAGTGATAAAGTGGAATAGTTGTATGTCTTTGTCTTGTACAGGTATTCACTTCAATTCAGGACACTAAGGTTTCAGGTTAAAAAAGACTGTAGAAAAGGCTTTTCTACTTCAATCATTTATTTGATGGCTTCATGGATTCTAGACAGCTTTAATATGCTGTATATTATATCTATATTGTGTAAATGCTATATACTATATAAAAACGTTGTAATACTAATATATCTATATTGTACCTACAGCTGAGTAATTGAAATGTATACTGGACTCAGGAGTGTTTGCTTTGACAAATATGAAATAAAAGCAACTAAAAGTAAATTGTTTATTTGCTCAATATTTTCTAGTCAGCTGTCATATGTTCTGTTATATCTATAATTGACTGTACATATACAGTAATGTAAAAACCCAATATTACATGTAATGCAATAGTTTGTGCACAAACTTGAATAAATAGAATTAAAAAACAAAAAAACTATTCAAAGTGAATTGTTCTTATTCATGTTGTCCTGTTTAGTTAATATGGAATGCACCAAATGCAATGTGATTTATCAATATAAATGTCCCTGCTGATCTCACCAGGTAATCACTTGGGACACAATAATGCATTTCTGTTGATTTCACACGGTTACAAAAGAGACTCTCTTATATGACCCCCAATATCAACACGTCCTCGCTAGGTTTCACCTGTAACAATATAAACCCTGAGTAACACTAGCAAGCTGTTACAATAGGGACTCACTATGAAGAAAGCTTAAACACTGCTGTCATTGTAACTATTGGACTGGACCACTAGATGTCAGTATACAACCAATTAAAATAATACACGAGGCTGCAGGGGGTTCTGAAGGCATGTACCTGGATTTAAAGGGGCAGCGCCCTCTTCTCTGGTCTCATTCAATTGCACTGTAACGTCCATATTCAGAAACCACACTTGAGGGTGAGTGTTCACTTCAGGGCACATGGTCAGTAGGAGCCACACTTGAACACTTCAGTGACACAAACAAATAACAAACTCCACCGCTGCTGCTGAGAGACGAGTTTCAACGGCAGCTTCAGTTATTGTTGTTGTTAAAAATATATTTCAGTCTTTCACTGTATTACTGTATCTGATACAAAGGGTATTTTACACCGGGGCCAGGTGAAAGCAATGAAGAAAAAAAAAACATTAATTTCTCAAGGAATGTCCCCGAAATGAAGACCACATTACCAAGAAAGATTTCTGAAAAGACTGAACAGTAACATTTTCAGGTAAGAATATTATTATTATATTATTGTAAAATGTTATTCACTATATCTGTATGTATATCTCTCTCTATATACATATCAGCTATAATAGGAGGGATGGGGTAAAAGACGGAACGGCCCGGAACGGTACTTTAATGAATTCAATTGCTTTAAAAAACAGCATAAAAAGTTACAGACATATGAGGAGAATATTTTAACAATCAGAACCGATTAATAACGCGCTGTCATTAACCCGTTCTGGGCCAGAACCATCTTTTTCTCACCAAAAATCTCCCGGAACACTGGGTTCCGAAGGTGCAAAGACGACGAAAATTATACACATAATACAACTAAGTGGGAACAACATAACACTGCTGAAAAACCCACCGAACCGACCTTTAACTGCTCATTCCGTGCAATAAACATCTGTATAGACAAAACCGCCCGGAACACGGTGTTCCGAAGCTGCACAGAGTATGAAAATGATACACACAATACAACTAAGTGGGAACAACATAACACTGCTGAAAAAACCACCAAACCGACCTTTCATTTCCCATTCCGTGCGCTAAACAGCTTGATTAATAAAGCTTCCCAGAAGCTGCACAGGAGACGAAAAAAGATACACATAATACAGTGAGTAACATACTTACAAAAACTGTCGGAAGTGTTAACCGACCTTTAATTGCCGATTCCCTGCATGAAATGGGTTCATATGAATTGATCTACTGCAAATTCAAATAATGGGTATTCAGACGAGGGGATGTTAGTTGATTTTTACTGTCTATACAAACTACACTTTTCAGCCTTGATAGAACACCTGCAATGAGCCTCTGATTAGTATTTTAATATTGTACTGGATCATAACACTACATTTGCCTACAAATTCAGTGACGACAGAGAATATCATGTTATTGACCAGATCTTGTTTTTAGTAATTAAGCAGCAGAAGCAAATTTCAGCTATGTGTTGTACTTTCAGGAAAACAAAATGGAGCAAAAACGGTTCTATGTCTTAGATGTGGAACCGTTTATCTGGTGCTGTTTGAAACCACTTGTAAGATTCTGTATTTGTACTTTATAATAATCAGTTTAATAGTCCATGCAGTATGCTGGGAACTCTGTACTCATTTCTCTGCTGAATGTGCTTAGCGTTGACAACCATTCAAGCTTGTGTTGGTAAGTTTGTGGTACACTGGATGTTGTTGTAGACTGAATGATGAGAATATAGGGGTTAGAGAACATCAGCTTGCTCCTGGGTTCCCATGTGCTTCTTCTTGGTCCATGCATCACTAATGAGAGAGAATTCATCCATATTACTAGATGTACATATTTTAAAAGAGTCATAAGAAACTTGTGTGTGTACTTTTAAGATGTTGACTGTGTAACCACATATAAATTGTTGATTGTTCACTTTAACAAGCTAATGTTCTTGATGAAACTGTTTTTAGAGTGAGATGCAAAAGCGGCAGTAGTAAATGTGTGCTATTAAGATTGCAATGTAAAACGAGTGAGATGTAGGTCGGGTTGTTAAACTGGATCTCATTTTTAACGTGGTAGGCCTATCTGTTGGGCATGATGAGACTGGGGTTTCATTAGCCTTTAATGTAAGATACAACCCCTGTGGGTACGAATGAGGCAGAGCATTTAGGATTTTTTTTTTACAACACATCTCAAGCCAGTGTTTATTAAATTAATAAGAAAAAAAGTAACGGGAACTCGGAACAAATAAAAGACTAAAGTTATTTGTAAACCCCGGCGGCCACTACAAAGCCCATTAATAAATCCCCCCGATAACCCCACAATCACACTCCACATCCGTGCTCACAATATCGATATTGATGAAGCTTGGGTGAGGTGGCCCAGTGGTTAAAGACAAAGGCTTCATACCAGGTGGTTCCCGGTTCAAATCCCAACTCACACTCTGTGTGACCCAGAGCAAATCACTTAATCTCCTTGTGCTCCGTCCTTGAGACGTAAAATCGAGGTCCTATTGGAGGTGACTGTGATGCATAGTTTACCCCTAGTCTCTGGAAGTCGCTTTGGATAGAAGTGTCTTCTAAAATGACTAATTAATAATAATGAATAATTAAGAGACAAAACTGCTAGACGCAGATACTCCAGACCGCGCCCAACTTCCCAAGGAGAATGGGTAATAACCATTTGTTTGACTGCTATGGCTTAATATTGTTTGGTACTGTACTGGCACCCGATACCCGATATAACACGTGTAACATGTTAAACCAGCGCTCAGTGCCGCACCGCCGCGGACCAGCAGCCCATTGCAAGCTAGCAAGCCAATATAGAAAGTGTCACATGACAATTGTTCGTGTTTTAGCTTGCTGAAATCATCTTCTTTAGAAACTGTATTTTTATTTTTGATGGCGCACATTGTAAGTGATATTCTGGAAGACGAGACTCCCTTTTCAAAGCGCGTAGAAACAACCAATCAGCAGCGACAGTGCTGCCCGTCAGCTTTTGTCGAAATTCTCTTTTCATATTTATTTTCTGTTAACATTAGTTTATGGATAATCTTGTTTGCTTTTAAACCAATTAAATTGTTACAAAAAAGACTATTCTATAGTCCATTCATTTTAATTCCGTACATGGTCTTGTTGTACTAGTGCTAAAATATACACTGCCTTTTTTCTTTATATATTTACCTGAAACCTAGCTTAATATAATTTTAGGAAATGACATGTCAGCACTGTACTTGCATCCAGAGCACATCTGCTGATGAAAATAAAAATACGGCTAAAAACAAAACAGTATTCGGTTCAACAGACAGTCAGTAGCTTAAACACATCTAAGTGAAGTGCTCCGTGTTTCTGTGTAGTTTGAAATTTGAATGTGCCGCCCCAACTTTCTCTGCCACGCTCAGCCAATAGGCAGGGACGGGACTTTGAAAACATTTGTGGGAAATGTGGGATCAGGCACAGAAGCAAAGGTATATTTCAAGGTCTTAAAACGACATTTCCCACTAGTGTTATCAGACAGGGTGTGTACGTTACTGACATACTCATTTAATACAGTGCTGATTTCATGAGATAAAACCAGGTTATACAGAACAACCCATCACGTGTCCTGTGTATAGGACTGGGTTCTTGGAAGGAGGTGGGATTGTTTGTGTGGCCAGTGTCCCGTCCGCATTCAGAGTCTCTACTGGGAATGGGCCTGTCCCATTGGGAGAAAGCTTCAGTCTTGAAGGAGCGCTGTGACAGAGGGTGCCATTCTCAAACTCCTGTCCCACTCTCTCCTCTCCACCCCTCTCGCAATGATTCAGCAGTTTCTGCTCAGCCTGCTTGTCTAAACCTGGCCTCAGTCCCAAACCCCACCTCTTAGAGCTTTATATAACTCCTGGAATTCAGAAACACAGGTAAGTTTTGTTTCTTGTGAAACCCATCCCTGTCTCTGTATCATGTCAACAGAAACAGCAGAAGCACATATTGTGATTCCAGCCCAGCATCACACTTCAGTGTCCCGCCTGCATTCAGAGTCTCTACTGGGAATGGGGAAGACATTGTTTGAAAGCCGTGACACCTGTGCAATAGTTCTGTAACCAAATATTAAACATTAATACACTTTCTGTCATTTAAAGTTTTGTCATCTAAAATCATTTGATTATATTTTATTTGCACTTCTATACATTGCTGGTTAATATTAATGTTTTTTATAAACACACTGCTGTGCAAAAGTCTTTCACACAATCAGGAGTCCTGAATTCAGGACTCCGCCCCTCTCACACTGATTCATCAGTCTCTTTATTTTTCTCCATACATAGAGAGAGACACATCACTTAGAGACTGTTCCTTGTGAAAAAGACTCAGTAGTAATTTTTGCTGCCTTGAAAATGGAAGCATCTGCCAAACAAGCACCTTTTATCAGCCCTCTGTCAAAGTCTGTCAGATCTGTCACCCTGTGGTCCCATCGTGACTGAAACAGACTTGTGTCAGGGAGATGCATTTTTTACACATCACAGAATACATGTCAGGGATACCATTTCAATCAGGCATGTGGATGACACAAAAGTGTGTGCTGCATGTAGCAGGTTTTCCTGTGTTTGTGTCCCATTTGTTGTTCCCTTTGAAGAAATCCAGAAGTGCTAGTCAGAACTGAAGGGATTAAAATACCTCCAACACTGAGGCATTATCACCCCCTGCTGGGAGAGACACAAATAACTGCAGTTTAGTTTCCACTTTACAAGGGTGGTTGGATATCGGCTTCCTTTTCATCAAGGTGTTTTTTTAGAGCATTTTACAGCACTGAGGAACCCCACTGCATTGCTGTTCAAATCACTAACGACCCTGATAGCTCTAATGTTACCAGTCGTAAACGCTGTGATAATAAGGACCTGTGTATCCAAACCATTTCAAATATAATGTATAACACATGATGTGTGAGAGGAGGGGATTGCGTGGTAAGATGTGCTGAAGAAGGGCTGCAGAGCAAACTCAGACTTCACCTCTGGAGTACAGTGATAGTGCTGCTTGAATCACTATACCTTTTCTACACTCCACAGTATTAGAAGAACAAATCTGTATCAAACTATAGCATGATTTCAATAACACTGCCAGCTAATGCAAGTGAAGAGGATCTGGTGGCTGCTGTATGTCTTTTGAGATGTGAAAACCCAAAGCTGAACCGTCAGTCCATTCCAGATATATCTGCAGGTGTGATGATGGACCAAAGAGCTTCACAGCTTATCATTGCAAAGCCTTTCATCACTCATGAAGAACACATGACCTGTCCCTGCAGATATACTGAGAGTCCTCGATTTCTCTCCAGTAGAAAGGAAAGATCTCTTCTGACTCACTCCAGGATTTCTCATGCAAACCCATCACGTGTCCTGTATATAGGACTGGGTTCTTGGAAGGAGGTGGGATTGTTTGTGTGGCCAGTGTCCCGTCCGCATTCAGAGTCTCTACTGGGAATGGGCCTGTCCCATTGGGAGAAAGCTTCAGTCTTGAAGGAGCACTGTGACAGAGGGTGCCATTCTCAAACTCCTGTCCCACTCTCTCCTCTCCACCCCTCTCACACTGATTCAGCAGTCTCTGCTTAGCCTGCTTGTCTAAACCTGGCCTCAGTCCCAAACCCCGCCTCTTAGAGCTTTATATAACTCCTGGAATTCAGAAACACAGGGAAGTTTCGTTTCTTGTGAAACCCATCCCTGTCTCTGTATCATCTCAACAGAAACAGCAGAAGCACATATTGTGATTCCAGCCCAGGATCACACTTCATGGTGAATCGAGGGTATTGACACAACTATTCCAATGGCTGGAGTTCCATCCTTCTTATATTCCTGTACAAAACTAGACACTCTAACACAGCAGTCAAACACATTGTTAATACTGTGATAAATCAGGAGAAATGGACAGTCTAAACATGGAAACAAGCTTGTTCTTGTTATTCCACTTGTTCTCCTTGTTGAAGAAGAAAACTCCCCTCCCCTCCAAAAACAATTGAGAACTGAAGTGGAGGCATTTCTGTCCATTTTACCCACTCAGATCCCTCGCTTTCTAAATATATTGGTGCATCTGAAAAGATAATAGCACCATCTTCAAATACTAGCTAAAGATTGTCAGATTGTCAGAATATTTTACTTTCACAATTAAATAAATAAAATAAAATAAATTAATACAAAAAGTTGTATTTGTTTTTCATATAAGAAATATGATTTAGAATTTGCACTTCAATCAACACAACTGATTAGTTTTAAATTTGATCTTCAAAAACTATATAAATATTTATCTAATTGGAGAATGGCCATACCTGTGATTGTTGTCAGGGACAGATCTACATCTGCAGGGCTTTCACCCTACCACTTTACAAAAAACAATTGAAAATAGACACCATTTGCATTTTAAAATGCAAATGTTAACTTTGTCTGAACACAGTCAGGTTCAAGATGAAAACGACATTGAAACTACCCCCCCCTACTGCAGAGCAGCAGAGTCTGCAAACGCACAGACACATGCTCACATTTTACTAGCTATAGTTTAAACCAGAAGTGTGTGCATGCCTTACTGTCAGTATATTAGGGGAAGCAGCTGCTTGGTTACTTCATTTTATGTTTTAAAATGAAAATACAAAACAGGTTTCTTTTAAAGCTGCACATTTGAGAGCTATATGCCGTTGAAAATGTGTGGAATTATTATGTGAGCTACAATCATTTATGTGACCTACAGCAATGGTACCCAGATGCAGTACCTTAGGTTATGTAAACAAACCGGTAAGCCAACAATGTCTGGTTTCTGATAAAATATAGTAAATATTCGTGTTGTAGTGTAATATTGAACGCAGTGCTGGGACACTGCACTAAGCAACCGCAATCCACAAATATTAATTTTGTATTATTATTTATTTATTTGGCAGACACCTTTACCTAAGGCGACTTACAGGGTAGTACAGGGTTACAATGCAAGCTTAGTATTTAAATGCAGAGTAGTTTACAGTAAGTGCAATAATACTAATAGAATACAATATGAATTAGGATGCAACAAGTTAGGATTACAATGAATTATATCTACAATGAGATATTAATAGTGCAAGAACAGTGCATTAGCTGAGGATCCAGTAACATGGTGCGGAGGTCAGACAAGTCCAGTGCAGAGCAGGAGGGGTAGAGCAAGAGATCTACAAGTGCAGTCTAAACAGGGGGGTCTTGAGGAGGCGGCGGGAGGCAGCGAGAGACGGAGCGGTCCTGAAGATCTCCGGTAGCTGGTTCAACCACAGAAGGGCTAGGGAGAGAAGCAGCGGGCACAGGAGGATGGAGAGTGGAGGGAAGGCATGCCCAATCACAACTCTCTCCTCTCCGCCCCGCTCACGCTGATTCAGCAGTCTCTGCTCAGCCTGCTTGTCTAAACCTGGCCTCAGTCTAAAACCCAGCCTCTTAGAGCTTTATATAACTCCTGGAATTCAGAAACACAGGTAAGTTTCATTTCTTGTGAAACCCATCCCTGTCTCTGAATCATTTCAACAGAAACAGCAGAAGCAGAGCTTTACACAACTGCAGGAAATCAGTACAGTGGAGTTTCTGTTGTGAAATCGTCAGTCTCTCTGTCTCGCTGCACCAACGATGGCTTCAAACTTGTGGTCAGAGGATCAATCTAGTTGTTCACTGTGTCTGGAGCTATTGAAGGACCCAGTCACTATTCCATGTGGACACAGTTACTGTATGGGCTGTATTAAGAACTGCTGGGATCAGACTGATCATACAGGTGTCTACAGCTGCCCCCAGTGCAGAGAGACCTTTACCCCAAGGCCTGTTCTGGGCAGAAACATCATGCTGGCTGAAGATGCTGGAGAATTCAAGAAGAGAAGACTCAATCCTCCTCCTGCTCAAAGTTATGCTGGACCTGGAGATGTGTCGTGTGATTTCTGCACTGGGAGAAAGTTCAAAGCTGTGAAATCCTGTTTGACGTGCCTGGCCTCTTACTGTGAAACACACGTCAAGCCACACAGTGAGGTTACTCCATTAAAGAGGCACAAGCTGGTCAATGCAATTGGAAATCTGGAGCAGAAGCTTTGTGCTGAACACCAACGATTATGTGAGGTCTTTTGTAGAACCGAACAGATGTTTATTTGCTGGTTGTGTGCAGACAAGGAACACAAGAGCCATGATAGAGTCTCAGCTGAGACAGAAAGGACTGGGAAACAGGTAAGGGTTTGAACCACTGTGTTATAACTAACCCAAGGAAATTGAACATGTCTGTTTAAAGGTTCTGCAGTTTCTCTTTAGATCAGGCTGTAGAGGCTGAGCTGCAATCATCCAATTAATGGGAGTTCATTAATAAATTGTATCACTGAACCACTGATTCTTTATTAACTGAAGTCCATTAATATAGAAATATATAATAAATACATTAGATGCACCATGTTTTCTGTCCTGTTTCAGATGTTCAGAAGGGATTGTTAAAGTGCTGGTAGTGAACACAATAAGATTATAGATCTTACCTGTCATGCAAGCTCTTTCCTTCACTGTATACTATAGCCTCAAATGTGCAGTGTTGAAAGAAACACATGTTATATCCAGGGGTTCCTTTGTAAACTAAAAGGTACCAGATCTTATCATTAAGGAAGAGGGACAGCATTGTTGTTTCTAGACCTGATGTACTGCCCTTGATTTACAGCAGCTCCCATGTATGCTTCAGGTTCTCCTGTGCTTGTGGATCGGGGCGGGGTTCGTGTCTTATTGCTGGAGTTGGTAGCTGCACGCCCACCTTTGCCTCGCCGTGTTTGATCATAATCTTCAGCTTTGAACCATACCAGTGGCGGTACTGCTCTGATGAACAGGAGAAACAGCACTGCTGTTGTTAAGAGTGCTGGGTATTTTAGAGGGTTTTTTTCGGTGGCATTTTGCCATTTGTGGTGTAAAACAAAACTACTCATATAGATGCTGCATCCTCTAATATACATCGTTGCAGTGCACTTCAGCACTAAATTCATGGAACAGGAGAGCACTTTTTTGTTATATAAAGAGTTTTTTTTTCAACATTTTTTTTTCATACGCCTCATCATTTGAAAACTGTTAATTCTTACCTGAGGTACAAAAAGGCACAGATGAAGCCCTGGTTATATCTGGTAATCACAGAGGCACAGATGAAGCCCTGGTTGTATCTGGTAATCACAGAGGCACAGATGAAGCCCTGGTTATATCTGGTAATCACAGAGGCACAGATGAAGCCCTGGTTATATCTGGTAATCACAGAGGCACAGATGAAGCCCTGGTTATATCTGGTAATCACAGAGGCACAGATGAAGCCCTGGTTATATCTGGTAATCACAGAGGCACAGATGAAGCCCTGATTGTATCTGGTAATCACAGAGGCACAGATGAAGCCCGGGTTATATCTGGTAGAACACAAGGGAAAGAAATCTCTCAAATTGCTTCCCTTTTGCTTTACTTCCTTGCTCATTTCAAGGGAAGCAGCTGATTGGTTACTGACAGGAAAGAAGGCTCGGAAGGGGTGGGGAAAATGTCACTCTACAGGTGACCCAGGAAATGCAGTACAGGCTAAAAGCATGGCTTGCAAAAAGAGATTTTTTTATACAAGTTTGCTAAAAAAAAAAGTGCAGTTCTTTCAAAACTGCACCTTTGACACCTATATAAAATACAGGAGTCCCTCGCTAAACCGAGGACAGGTTACCTGGGATAATTAAGAGTCCTGTTTAAAAAAAAAAACTGCATGCACATTTATACTGCTCAATTTATGAATTTCCCTTTTCACTAAAATACCATTTCTGTAATGTGTTCTTTATACACATTACATTAAGAATGACTGCACAGTATACACATAGTAAAATCAAATGAATACCCAGGGCATTGCTTTTTACTTTAGCCTATAGGCTACTATAAATAATAATGATAACACACAAAATAAATCATGCCTTCTCTGTACACATTACTGTAGAATTCAGAAATAATAATAATCGTCATAATGAACACAATATCATACAATTGTCACTTTGTTTCTACACAGAAGCAGCTGGGAGAGACACAGACAGAAATACAACAGAGAATCCAGGAGAGACTGAAAGAAGCAGAAGAGCTGAAACAGGCTGTGGAGTCACTGAAAGTGGGTATTGACAAGAGGGGGTTATTATTATTATTATTATTAGTAGTAGTAGTAGTC
This sequence comes from Acipenser oxyrinchus oxyrinchus, assembly GCA_030684275.1. Taxonomy (NCBI): domain Eukaryota; kingdom Metazoa; phylum Chordata; class Actinopteri; order Acipenseriformes; family Acipenseridae; genus Acipenser; species Acipenser oxyrinchus. The sequence continues at coordinate 10,999,846 of CM060277.1, read as the reverse complement.
GTAGTAGTAGTATTATTAAGAAACATAAACAGAACAAACCTCATATACAAATATGAAAAGATTGAAGACTGTCTTTTGTTTTCCATTTACACATGAGTTAGAACAGATTTCTAAACTGATAAATGGACTTAGTTTACAGAATATCACTGTGTTATTGATATGATTTGTAAAAATATCTTCTTTACTGTGTTCTTTCACTCAGAGATCTGCACAGAGGGAAATAAAGGAAAGTGAGAAGAACTTTACTGAGCTGATCCGATCCATTGAGAAGATCCACACTGAGGTTATTGAGCTGATTGGAGCTAACGAGAAAGCTGCAGTGAATCAGGCTGAAGGACGCATGAAGAAACTGGAGCAGGAGATTGCTGAGCTAAGGAGGAGAAACGCTGAGCTGAAACAGCTTTCAGAGACACAGGATCACATCCATTTTCTACAGGTAACATCACTGCTTGTTAGAAAATCTCAAGTCCATAACTGGGAGGCTTTCACACAGACCTCTCCAATTGAATGAATCCTTGCTTTTCCCCAGGAATGTTTTGGACCCCATTCTGTTTCACTGAAAACTCCTTTTCTTCACTTTCCTGTTGTAGAATTTCCAGTCTCTCTGTGCCCCTCCTGAAGCTGGAGACTTACCCAGCGTTACTGTCAATACAGACATCTCTTTTGGGGCTGTGAGGAAAGCTGTATCTGAACTTAAAGACCATATTGAGGACTTCTGCAAGGGGGAATTAGTCAAAATAACCAAAACAGGTTGGTGTGAAATAGATTCCTTTGGTAGAGATTTCTCAAATAGACCATGGCTTGATGTGGGACAGGACATTAATAAAGACCTCTTGCAGATTGTTGGCTATATGAATATTGCAGATGTTTTATTTCGAATGATTTCCCCAGGTTGAAACACCCCACCTCATTTTCAGTGACATCCTGAGTGATGAGAACAGGAAGGAAGAGAGTTTCTAAAGACATTATATGAGAAAACAACACAATAGCATTGAAACAGAGACAGAGGGATTCAAACATTAAACAACACATTCATTACATATATGATGCTAACTTATAGGGCAGCAGTGTGCAGTACTGGTTAGGGCTCTGGACTCTTGACCGGAGGGTTGTGGGTTCAATCCCAGGTGGGGGACACTGCTGCTGTACCCTTGAGCAAGGTACTTTACCTAGCTTGCTCCAGTAAAAACCCGACTATATAAATGGGTAACTGTATGTAAAAATAATGTGATATCTTGTAACAATTGTAAGTCACCCTGGATAAGGGCATCTGCTAAGAAATAAATAATAAATAATAATAATAATAATAATAATAATAATAATAATAATAATAATAATAATAATAATAGTCCTGCACTTTCTTATCAAAGATTTATAGGAGTTGGAGGTCATGGTCATGTTTGTATTGCAAATCCTCTACAGTAAAGTCTTTGGTTTAAAACAGTTTTCGGTATTTTATTCAGTGAATGAAACACCAGTTTATACCCTGGGGTCTAGGAGCCGTGACAGACGTTTCAAAGATAAGGCTTTTCTTCCAAAAAAACATTTAATCTCCAGAGACATTCTCCCTTTTTGGAAGGCCCTAATGCCTCAGTAAAAGAGTTGCTGGAGATGTATTAGATTAGTTCTTGTGTGAAAGATTCCTGATGAGGGTGGAGTTAGCTGGGTCCATTGCTACACTGATAAACTGAACAGATGCACTTTGTGTTTAACCCTTTGCGGTCCATTGTCGGAACTGGTCAGACATTGCAATTATTCCTATCAGGTCCATTGTCGGACCTGGTCAGACATTGCAATTATTCCTGTCAGGTCCATTGTCGGACCTGGTCAGACATTGCAATTATTCCTATCAGGTCCATTGTCGGACCTGGTCAGACATTGCAATTATTCCTATCAGGTCCATTGTCGGACCTGGTCAGACATTGCAATTATTCCTATCAGGTCATTTGTCGGACCCTGTCCGACATCATCAAAAAAATGCAAAAAACGGGTTTCTCTGGGAAAAGCCGAGAAAACCATTCAATGGCCGAGTGGGAGCGACAGGAGCCGAGACAAGCCGATTTAAAATGAATAGTCATACTTGCCCCTGGCATCACATAGGGGCGGCCATAAGGAAACAAGCTGGCTGGTACTGAATCAGCACACAGAGAATATCACGGACATTTGCAGAGCTTTTTTGAGATGTTATACTAATAAAATTATGACTTGGATTGCATTATTGACTAGTTTGGTGATAAAACGAGTGATCAGGAGATGATTGATCAGTATGTACGACTATTATTATTATTATTTATTTCTTAGTATATGTGAAAGCGATAGCGAACGAAAGGGTGGGGCGGGGCTGGAGATCCCTAGTGAGTGCTTTGTTGATATGCAGGGCCATTTAAACCCATTTGATTGCAGATAAAAAAAAAACTTTTAAACAGCTGCGTCTAAAATTAACTGCGCATGTGAAAATAAATTGGACCTGACGTGCCTGACGCGCACTTAATAAATGGACTGCAAAGTGTTAAAGATTAAGAGCATGGAGGATTGCTGTTTGGAGTCTTGTGTGTGTTGTATATTAATCCACATGTTTAAACTCTATTTCTCTCTCTTTTTTTCTGCCCAGTGAATAAAGTTACAGTTTACAGTCTGCAGGCTCCAGAGCCAAGGAACAGAGCTGAGTTTTTAAAATGTAAGTCTGTTTTCACTGAAACATTTGATTAAAAGATGTGTCACTCCATTGTGAGAAGAGCTAACACTACAGAACAGGGAGGGGTGGAGCTTGAGGGCAGCAATTATTATTATTTATTAATAATTGAAGCCATTAATCTACACTCCTCTCCAATAAGTATTGGTTCAGATGAATACATGCAGAATGACTGGGGGAGGGGCATTTGTTGCCTGTTTTTCCACTCAGACCTTTTTCTCCCTAAATATCTTGGAATCCCTGAATAGATAATCATCCCATCTTTTAATACATGTACAATGCATGTGAAAGCAGTTGTGGGGTAAAATGAACAGCTATCCCTCCCAGTCATCCTGTGCTGGTAGTAAATGTATATTGCAGTATCACTGCACTTGTGGGATGGATTGCTCATTAAAATATTAGACAGATATTTGAAGAGTGGATGATATTCTATTGAAGATATTTAGTAAGCAAGGGGTCTGAGTGGGTAAAATGGCAACACATACCCTGTAGGAACATTAAGTGAACTGTAATTGTATGCAGAGCTGCATTTGATTGGTTCCAATTGAAGAAGTTTGATAAGACTGATGAATTATAATGAACAAAACAATCAAACAGCAAGAGGGTTTAATTAATAGCAGCAGCAATTTATTGAAGACAGAAAAATAAAAGGAGAAAACTTATCCAAAGTCAGGAATAAATCTCAAGTAAGAATTATAGATCAAATCTATTGATTATCAATCTTAATTATTACAGTCTAAATATACTTGTCTATAAAAAAGCAGGGAGGAGGGAGCAGGGAGCATAGAGGAAGGAGGAGGGAGCAGGGAGGAGGGAGCATGCAGGAGGGAGCAGGGAGGAGGGAGCATAGAGGAGGGAGGAGACAAGAGGTAGCAGGGAGGAGAGAGGAGGGAGCAGGGAGGAGGAAGCATAAAGGACAGAGCATAGAGAATGGAGCAGGGAAAAGGGAGGAGAGAGGATGCAGCAGGGTGCATGCAGGAGAGAGGATGGCACATAAAGAAGAGAACAGGGAGGAGGAAGGAGGGAGCCTACAGGAGGGAGTAGGGAGCAGGGAGTAGGGAGCATAGAGGGAGTAGGGAGGAGTGAGCATATAGGAGGGAGGAGGGAGCATACAGGAGGGAGCAGGGAGGTGGGAGAATGGAGTAGGGAGGAGGGAGCATACAGGAGGGAGCAAGGAGTAGGGAGCATACAGGAGGGAGCAGGGTGGAAGGAGGATTGAGTAGGAGCATACAGGAGGGAGCATAAAGGAGGGAGAAAGGAGCATAAAGAAAGGAAAAGGGAGGAGGGAGGAGAGAGCATACAGGAGGGAGGAGGGAGCATACAGGAGGGAGCAGGGAGTAGGGAGAATACAGGAGCGAAGAGGGAACAGGGAGCATACAGGAGGGAAGAGGGACCAGGAAGTAGGGAGCATACAGGAGGGATCAGGGTGGAGGGAGGATGAAGTACGGAGCATACAGGAGGGAGCATGGAGGAGGGAGCATAAAGGAGGGAGGAGGGAGCATAAAGAAAGGAAAAGGGAGGAAGGAGCAGGGAGGAGGGAGCATACAGGAGGGAGGAGGGAGCATACAGGAGGGAGCAGGGAGTAGGGAGCATACAGGAGGGAGGAGGGACCAGGGAGTAGGGAGCATACAGGAGGGAGCAGGGTGGAGAGAGGATGGAGTAGGGAGCATACAGGAGGGAGCATAGAGGAGGGAGCATAAAGGAGGGAGGAGGGAGCATAGAGGAGGGAGGAGAGAGGATGGAGCAGGGAGGAGGGAGCATAGAGGAGGTAGGAGACAGGAGGTAGCAGGGAGGAGAGAGGAGGGAGCAGGGAGGAGGAAGCATAAAGGAGGGAGCATAGAGAATGGAGCAGGGAAGAGGGAGGAGAGATAATGCAGCAGGATGCATGCAGGAGTGAGGATGGAGCATAAAGAAGAGAACAGGGAGGAGGAAGGATGGAGCCTACAGGAGGGAGTAGGGAGCAGGGAGGAGGGAGCATAGAGGAGGGAGCATGAAGGAGGGAGCATAGAGAATGGAGCAGGGAAAAGGGAGGAGAGAGGATGAAGCGGGGTGCATGCAGGAGAGAGGATGGAGCATAAAGAAGAGAACAGGGAGGAGGAAGGAGGAAGCCTACAGTAGGGAGCAGGGAGGAGGGAGCATAGCGGGAGTAGGGAACAGGAAGAAGGGAGCATGGAGGAGGGAGTAGGGAGGAGTGAGCATATAGGAGGGAGGAGGGAGCATACAGGAGTGAGTACGAAGCAGGGAGGGGGGAACAAGGAGTAGGGAGGAGGGAGCATTCAGGAAGGAGCAAGGAGTAGGGAGCATAAAGGAGGGAGGAGGGAACAGGGAGCATACAGGAGGGAGGAGGGACCAGGAAGTAGGGAGCATACAGGAGGGATCAGGGTGGATGGAGGATGGAGAAGGGACCATACAGGAGGGAGCATGGAGGAGGGAGCATAAACGAGGGAGAAGGGAGTATAAAGAAAGGAAAAGGGAGGAGGGAGCAGGGAGGAGGGAGCATACAGGAGGGAGCATGGTGGAGAGAGGATGGAGGAGGGAGCATAGAGGAGAGAGGATGGAGCAGAAAGGAAGGAGCATAAAGGAGGGAGTAGGAAGCATGAAGGAAGGAGCAGGGAGGAAGGGGCATAGAGAATGGAGCAGGGAAAAGGGAGGAGAGGATGCAGCAGGGTCCATGCAGGAGAGAGGAGGGAGCATAAAGAAGGGAACAGGGAGGAGGGAGCATATAGGAGGGAGTAGGGAGCAGGGAGGAGGGAGCATAGAAGAGGGAGGAGGGAGCATAGAGGAGGGAGGAGGGAGCATAGAGGAGGGTGCAGGGACTGGTGAAGCAGGGAGGAGGGAGTGATTTGAGGATGCAGCAGACAATGACTGTTGATTTTCTCAGTGATTTGACTTTTCTAACCGTCTCTCCTCTACCCGTCCTCCTCTCTTCAATCAGATTCCTGTCAGCTCACACTGGACCCCAACACAGCGTATAGAAAGCTCTGTCTGTCTGAAGGGAACAGAAAGGTGACACGGGGAGAGACCCAGAGATATCCTACCCACCCAGAGAGATTTGACTACTGGGATCAAGTGCTTTGCAGAGAGGGTTTGTCTGGGACTCGCTGTTACTGGGAGATTGAGTGCAGTGGGGGAGGGGCTTCTATAGGAGTTGCATATAAAGGAATCAGCAGGAAAGGAGAGGATACTTCCTGTCTCCTTGGATTCAATGACAAGTCCTGGAGTTTGTTCTGCTCTGGTTTCAGTTACACTGCCTGGCACAATAACAATCAAACTGCAATAACTGCCCCCCTCTCCCCCAGAATAGGAGTGTATCTGGACTTTAATGCCGGCACGCTGTCCTTTTATGGCGTCTCTGACACAATGACCCTCCTGCACAGATTCCAAACCACATTCACTGAGCCGCTCTATCCTGGGTTTAGGCTTTGGATTTCTGATTCCACTGTAACAATCTGCCAGCTGAACTAGACTGTTTTGTGTTGTAAGAAACCCTTTGTATTGAACTCCCTGTCTGTCCTCTCCACTCCTCGGATGAAGGGAATGTTCAATCTGACACAACTTTGGATGAAAGTTAGGGGGTAAAACGGCGCCACCTGCTGAGCGAAACAAGGGGAATTATTTGTTTTTAGCAATGAATGAATTTCATAAGAAATAACTGTATTTAATTTCTCTTTTAAGAATTGCTATATTTTATATATATTTTAAAAAATGGCATCCAATAGTCAGTGCTGTAACAGTTTTTAAAAAAGTGAACTTAAGTTTGCTTTATTGTGTGTGTGTTTTTGTTCTTTGATTTCCATAAAACGTTTATTCTGTTTATTTTTTCTGATTTTAGTAATGTGATTTAATAAAATTAATTAGATTAACTGTGACTTTTTCTTTTTTATTAATACTCATTAACACGGTTTTTCAAATGAGAATGAGAAAGAAAGAGATAGAGGAGAATGAGAGAGGGAGAGGGGGAATGAGAGAGAGTGGAATGAGAGTGAGAAATAGGGGAAGGAGACAGAAAGAGGCATGGTAAAGCTTAGGGAAGCATTGTAAAGCACAGAGGTCTGGTAAAGCATAGGGAAGCATTGTAAAGCACAGAGAGGTATGGTAAAGCATAGGGAAGCATTGTAAAGCACAGAGCGGTCTGGTAAAGCATAGGGAAGCATTGTAAAGCACAGAGGTGTGGTAAAGCACAGGGAAGCATTGTAAAGCACAGAGAGGTGTGGTAAAGCATAGGGAAGCATTGTAAAGCACAGAGACGTATGGTAAAGCATAGGGAAGCATTGTAAAGCACAGAGAGGTATGGCAAAGCATAGAGAAGCATTGTAAAGCACAGAGAGGTCTGGTAAAGCATAGGGAAGCATTGTAAAGCACAGAGAGGTCTGGTAAAGCACAGGGAAGCATTGTAAAGCACAGAGAGGTGTGATAAAGCATAGGGAAGCATTGAAAAACACATAGGTCTGGTAAAGCATAGGGAAACACCGTAAAGCACAGAGAGGTCTAGTAAAGCATAGGGAAGCATTGTAGAGCACAGAGAGGTCTGGTAAAGCATAGGGAAGCATTGTAAAGCACAGAGAGGTCTGGTAAAGCATAGGGAAGCATTGTAAAGCACAGAGAGGTCTGGACTCTAACCCTGGGCTTGAGACTCAGCTCAGTGATTTGGATTCCTGAACAGCTTCTTAGTAAAGGTATTATTCAGCATGCCGCCGCACCGTGAACTAATAAGAAAAGACTTTCAGTACCTGGCAGGCTCTTGTGACATATCAGGTGGGTCATTCTCTTTACTCCTTCTTCTTCTCCTTGGAGTCGGGTCCATGCCTCTCTCTACTGAATCAGTCGTTCCTCAGTTAGCTGGATTTCTCCTCTGCAACACAATTGAAACAAGTCAGTTGTTAAAGAGTACAGAGCTTCAAATCCGTGTTTTTCCGCTTTATTCCGCAGCAAACGGATTCCTAGGATCTCTTGTTAAGATGCAACACACACTACAAGGACTTCGTCTGTGTCCTCATGAGGTAGGTTTTGTCAGACTTTCCTTCTTTGTGGAGACTTTTCTTTTGACCCAGCACGCACTATAAACAAAGTATGATGTAAACATTTGATTATATTGATTGATGTTTAAGTACCAAATGCAATTTGAATGCTGCATTAAACACGATGGCATTATTTTAAAATATGCGCATGCGCCAGCGGGTCATTGAATTCTGTCCGTGTGATTTTACTTCAGCTACTATTAATGTCTTTTAAAATGTGAACTTTCGGTATTATAAATTAGAGGTACTTTTAAAACACCAAAACACATCTCAAAATAACGCTAAATCCAGCATGATACCATTCTTAATACTTTTAGAGGTGTCAGGAGCAGAGCAGCAAGATTAAATTTCTTCCGGGTTGGTTAGCAAGTCTGTGCGCAGTGACGTATTGAATTTAATATTTCGGTGTTGAGGTGGCTGATGATGGAATAGTGAAGCAATATAACAAGACCTTGTTTCTCTCCATGGATATTGTGAAGCAAAGCACCGCTAAGTTAAAGCAAGTTATTGCTTTTCATGTGTAAATATCTGTTAGCCTCTGTATCCTATATGTGTGATATTGTAATTGCGTTTTTATATTTTTCTGTGTTTTGCAAGACTTCAATATTATCGATACTGAAATACGTGCATGATAACGATATGCAATTTTCATATCGTAGCCCAGCCCTTGAAATAAGCATCTGTTTGAACTATTTTCCAGTCTGACACCGGAGGAAGCTGACAGTAGGGGGCGCTGTGACGTAATGAAATAGGCGTGTCTTCTGCAATTACGCACCTAGCATTCGAGAGAGGAGGAAGCAGAAACAACAACAGCGCTGTGTTTACTAGGTTAGGTAAGAAATCCGACTTTGTGTATTTCTATTATACTCGATATAAATGTGTTATTAATGTAACGGGGAACTGGAGAAACCAGTATGGATAATATGTCAGCGTGTAAATAATGTGTTCTTATTATTTGAATCGTATAGGCTAGTAGTACAGGGACGCACGTGGTAAAGTAAATGAATCTTTAAACGCTAGCTTAGTTAAATTGAAATGATATACGGTTTGCTATATTTGCACAATATTGATTAGAGAGTGCATTAGTTAACGGTAAAGATGTAAGATAATACCGTTGAAAAGGACCTCTATTTCCACACACCTTCATTATTCTAAGAGTGCGGTTTAAGCTGGAGTTATTTCATAAACACACAGCAGCTCACTAAATGCAAACACGTGTGTTTGAGTAACAGAGTGTATTGTATGAAGGGGAGCCCCGAGCCCGCGTTCCATTCAAGATCTGTTGTATTTAATCCCAATTATTGCTGCTTTTATTGTAACACACGTTTCGTTTTTGACGCGCAGGCTCTGCAAATTCAAGTTAATGAATTTAACTCACACACTCAAAAATAGAAAATGCTGCCAAATGTTTGCTCGTTAAGCTTTAATGCCACAATTTAATACAAATGCATTATAGAAAATACAGAAATTATGGTTTGTCTTAATGAAATATAGGTTCTGGGCAGAGAGAGTCGTATGTAGTAGCCACTAGAGGCCGCTAGAGGGTGCAAAAGAAACGGTGTTGAAATAATATTAGCAGAGCTAGTGTTAAAATAATAGTAACATAGTTTGATAGTGACGTTTAGGGGTAGAGGTTAGGGGTGATGTTTAGTTGTAGAAGTAGGGGTTCATTTTAGGGGTTAGGTGTAAGTTGCATATGCTGTGACATGGAGTGTAGTTACAGCTGTATTTTACTGTTTTTTAAAAAAATAACTTTAGATTTGTTTTCTGTATATTTTGCTTTAATATAATAAAGGTCAAGGATGAGAAACTTGGTAGAATGGTGTGTTTTTCAGTGTGTGAGTTAAGTGTTTAGTTTTTTATTTGCACCCTCTTGCTCCCTCTAGTGGCTACTACATCCGACGCTCACCACTCTGAACTGAAAGGTAATATGCAGTGAGGTTTCAACCTGTATTTCATAAATTAATTCATCATTTCTATATTTTCCTCACTTTATTGCTGTTAAAATTACCATTTGAAGAGCAGTAACTTGGCAGTGTTCTATTTGAGTGTGTGAGTTCAGTGAGTTCCGTACCTCCAAGTTTGTGTTTCGGAAACACTTTGGTTTACCTTCTAAAAATAACTTTTAATTGACTTATTAAAAAAAATAAAAAATTCAGAGAAATGTTAGTAAAAAATGTTGGCATAATTACTATTAACAATGTTGATAAATGCATTGATATTGTGCCCTAATACAATAATTTATGACACTGTATAATAAACTTTTTTCCCTCTTTTTGTGTGGCTCCATTTCTCTCCAGTAGAAAGAACAGATCTCTTCTAACTTGCTCCAGTATTGACACAGCTCTTCCATGACTGGAGTTCCATCCTTCTTATAAACCTGTGCAGAACTCGATTATAACAGCATTGTGTTTGTATTCTAACAGTGCCATTCTCAAACTCCAGTCCCATTCCCAACTCCTCCCCTGTCCCTCTCACACTTTCAGCACCTTCTGCATATCTAAACCTGGCCTCAGTCCAAAACCTCCCCTCTTAGAGCTTTATATATCTCCTGGAATTCAGACACACAGTTTTGTTTGTTGTGAAATCATCACTCTCTCTGTCTCGCTGCAGCAAGAATGGCTTCAAACTTGTGGTCAGAGGATCAGTTTAGTTGTTCACTGTGTCTGGAGCTATTGAAGGACCCAGTCACTATTCCATGTGGACACAGTTACTGTATGGGGTGTATTAAGAACTGCTGGGATCAGACTGATCATACAGGTGTCTACAGCTGCCCCCAGTGCAGAGAGACCTTTACCCCAAGGCTTGTTCTGGGCAGAAACATCATTTTGGCTGAAATTGCTGGAGAATTCAAGAGGAGAAGACTCAATCCTCCTCCTGCTCAAAGTTATGCTGGACCTGGAGATGTGCCGTGTGATTTCTGCACTGGGAGAAAGTTCAAAGCTATGAAATCCTGTTTGACGTGCCTGGCCTCTTACTGTGAAACACACGTCAAGTCTCACAGTGAGGTTACTCCATTAAAGAGGCACAAGCTTGTCAATGCAATTGGAAATCTGGAGCAGAAGCTTTGTGCTGAACACCAGAAGGTTTTGGATATCTTCTGCAGAACCGATCAGACGTGTGTTTGTGTGTTGTGTACAGACAAGGATCACAAGAACCATGATACAGTCTCAGCTGAGGCAGAAAGGAGTGTGAAACAGGTAAGGGCTTGAACCATTTCTGTGATATTTAACATGTCCATGTCCAAAGCACTTCACACACACACAAAAAAAACAATTAAACCTTTCAATGAAAAACTGTTTACTACAAAATGTTATAAAAAGGAAATAAATACACATTAGGTATTAATTATGACATTTGAAAACAGTAAGATAAAAAGCTAATTGTAAAAATAGAACAATTAAAGTAAAATACAAAAATGTTGTACAATTGGAATAAATAAATAAAATATCCAGTTTAATTGTAAAATTTGAAAACTAAAATATAAATCCAGTTTATAAAAATAGAACAATTAAAAACAGTCTAATAAAAAAAAAATCTATTGGAATTAGAAAGTCAAATAACAAATGTGAAAAAATATTAAAAGCTCAGGTAATTTATAAAATGAGTTTTAATCTACATTTAAAAGCGTTAAAGTCCCATCTTCCTTGACAACGATGGACGTTCCATAATTCCAGAGCTTAATAACAAAAAGCCCTCCCTCCCGGTTTACCTTTATTAGTGTAAATGAGTGTGTCTCTTTGTTCAGAGAGCTGGAGTGTTTAATGTTGTAATAATTAAAATTGTACATAATACTTGTAAGTATTTTTTTGTTTTTGTTTTTGGTATACTCATAACATTTTGCAGGTTAAAAAGGTGATATTTTGCAATTGAGATTGATAAGGTCACAAAGTTCTCAATATGTCCATTATATTAGTATTTGTATTATTCAAACCTTATAGGACATAACACCTTTTACTGGGACAGGTGTGAATAACACAGCCTGCTCTGAAATATCCTGTGTTGGGTGTGACAAGATATCACTCAATGCCCCATCAGAAATGTCACTGTGTCACTGTGTTTCTACACAGAAGCAGCTGGGAGAGACACAGACAGAAATACAACAGAGAATCCAGGAGAGACTGAAAGAAATTGAGGAGCTGAAACAGGCTGTGGAGTCACTGAAAGTGGGTATTGACAAGAGGGGTTATTTTATTATTATTATTATTATTATTATTATTATTATTATTATTATTATTAACAGATGGACTGGAACACATCTGCAGAAGTTTACTGTCTATGCCTGATGTGTTTTTGATATCAATTCTAACCATGTCTCATCTACTGTGTTCTTTCACTCAGAGATCTGCATGCATAGAAATAAAGGAAAGTGAGAAGATCTTTACTGAGCTGATCCGATCCATTGAGAAGATCCACACTGAGGTTATTGAGCTGATTGGAGCTAACGAGAAGGCTGCAATGAATCAGGCTGAAGGACGATGAAGAAACTGGAGCAGGAGATTGCTGAGCTAAGGAGGAGAAACACTGAGCTGAAACAGCTTTCAGAGACAGAGGATCACATCCATTTTCTACAGGTAACATCACTGCTTGTTAGAAAATCTCAAGTACATAACTGGGACGGTTTCAGACAGACTTCTCCAATTGAATGAATCCTTGCTTTTCTCCAGGAATGTTTTGGACCACATTCTGTTTCACTGAAAACTCCTTTTCTCCACTTTCCTGCTGTAGAATTTCCAGTCTCTTTGTGCCCCTCCTGAAGCTGGAGACTTACCCAGCATTACTGTCAATACAGTCATCTCTTTTGGGGCTGTGAGGAAAGCTGTATCTGAACTTAAAGACCATATTGAGGATTTCTGCAAGGGGAATTAGTCAAAATAACCACAACAGGTTGGTGTGAGATTTCCTTGGTAGATATTTCTCAAATAGACCATGGCTTGAGGAGGGACAGGACTTGCAAGACATTAATAAAGACCTCTTGCAGATTGTTGACTATATGAATATTGCAGCAGGGAGGAGGGAGGCAGCAGGGAAGAATGAGAAGGGAGGAGGGTAGAAGGAGATGTTTTATTTCAAATGATTTCCCCAGGTTGAAACGTCCCAACTCATTTACAGTTACATCCAGAGTGATGATAGCAGGAAGGAAGAGAGTTTCTAAAAATATTACATGAGAAAACTTAATAGCATTCAAACACAGACAGAGGGATTCACACTTTAAACAACACATTCATTCCATATAGGATGCTAACTTATAGCCCTGAACTTTCTTATCAATGTTTTATAGGAATTGGAGGTCAGGGTCATATTTGTATTGCAAATCCTCTATAGTAAAGTCTTTGGTTTAAAACAGTTTTCTGTATTTTATTTAGTGAATGAAACAGCAGTTTATACCCTGGGGTCTAGGAGCAGTGACAGACGTTTCAAAGGTAAGGCTTTTCTTCCAGTAAAGCATTTTATCTCCAGAGACATTCTCCCTTTTGGAAGGACCTAACGCCTCAGTGAAAGAGTGGCTGGAGATGTATTAGATTAGTTCTTGTGTGAAAGAGTCCTGATGAGGGTGCAGTTAGCTGGGTCATTCACTACACTGATACAGTGTTTGCGCCAATGCCCCGAAATAAAAATAAAAAAATGTCATGCTGAATTTCTCTTAACACGCCCATGTGGCCCCCATCCCAGACCAGACACAATACCAATACACAGCAAATTAATGCGTGTTGTATTAACATGACATGTCTGACGACAGGCTGATCTTTTTTACTTGTTTGTTTACACTTGTGTTTTCAGAATTAAACTCCTGTGCCATTATTGTCCAGTCCAGTAGAATGCGCTCACACCCTCCCTGATTATAATCAGTTTCACAGTAAAGCCTAAACGACAGCATCAGGCTTGTTAACAACATTGCACTGCACAATATAACCTTGTATCCCTGTTACACCCGACCATTACTTCTGGAAGAATAAGTAATCGGCTTCGGCAGTGACTGTTTAAATGTAGGCTATTATATCTGTGCTTAAAAATACTGTGAAATTCATCCTCTGTAAACTTATCTATTTGCTAGACAAACTGTGTCTGATGTTTGGAGATATGGAGCGACCTAGCAAGTGAATGGGAGAAATGTGTACTTCTGCGCACTGCAGTACAGTTTATAGACAAAGTGCAGTAGATTTGTGAAACGAAAACCGCATCATTGATTTAAAAAAATATATATATAGCAAACGGTAACGTTATAAAAGTATGTGAAATGTCTTTTTATTACAAAACATGCTAAAATTCAGGGCCAAAATAATACAGTATGTGTTAAGCACCAACTGGCTCTTGGTCATTTCACCAGTAGGCCTATAACGGCATGATTTAAAAAAAAAAAAACGTGTATGTGATTTTATACAGTACTGTATATATGCCTACAATACATCTTGCATTGAGAAAACACCACTGGAATCGGAATAAAGGAAATTATGTAATGCAGTCACGATTTTGGTAAGTAGCATTTTCTAAACCATATCATTATGTGCAGTATTAAAATATGTTAAAATAATCCAACAACATTGTATATTTGAAATTTTATTTTTAGTGTTCTATGTAGCACGGGCCATCGCTTAACCTTGAAAAAAAAAAAAATACACAGTGCCTGAAGCAGATACACACGTTTATCATATCAACAACATCAATGTGTGTTGTAAAATAAAGCAAAAATTGTTTTGAAAACTGTCCAAAATATTTACTTGGGGGCTAACAATGAAGGATGTCAAAGAACAAAATGCCATTTTTATATGGAAATTGTCAAAATCAAGGGGCAGCTGGAAGGTAAGAATTTAGCAGTCAGGATAATGGCATTTAAATACTACTACTATTAAACTGGATCTGTTGGTAATGTGGTTTCTTCTAGTGGTTTTCAAACTTTGAAAATTCTGAATTGGCGGACAGCCTTTTGTTTAGTACCACTTGCCAATCTACTGCAAACTTTTGTCTTTTAATCAACATTGAATCGATAACACCAGACTGATGTGCTGTGACAGAGCGTTCAGTGCAGACATGGCTAATTTACATATTTAAAAGGTACGTTTGAAATAAGCCTGTTTTTTAAAATGTCATATAAACAGTTGGGCGGTTACTGCAGTCTGTCTTTGGGATAAAAAAAAAAACATTTTAAAAACTAAAAGCCTAGTCTTTTAACTTCGTTTTATTTCCTGTGTGCGTTCATGCCTGCAAATCGATATTTATTTTTTTCAAGGACCCGATTTAAAGTTTATTGTAATTTAAGAATTTAAGTACTGTTGGTTCATTTCAAAATACAGAATTTATGGCCAATCAGAAACTGAAGTATTGCCATGCGGTCTCATTTTACAAGCCGTTACTTCTGGTGTGAAAGTAAGAGTTTTAGCTTTCAATCCAGTGAAAAATATGGATTGTTCGCTCAATACTAGAACATTACTAGCAAAGTGCGATCAAGACGAAATACTGTCAGATTAAAAGTGCCAAAAATGTCTTGTGTCTGAAGCTCTCTTAAATTTCCCTGCCATCGTCCGTGATTTGTGTGGTAACTAGCAGGGACATCCATCACACTGATACTAGGTAAGCGTTTTATTAATTTGCATCAGTACTGTATGTTTTAGTCACCAAGGATTAAAAATGCCAATAACATGTTTTCGTAATAAGGTCAGCTGTAGAGATGCGTGGATAGTGAACATTTCTTTGCCTTTTTCTGTAATTGTGTTAGCAATAAAAATACATGATTGCCATTTACTATCAAGGAATAGTCTTGTCATTCTGAGTGATTGAGGCTAGCACAGAGGCTTTGATTAATTAGTAATTACAAAATAAAATTATGATGTTTCCAACAACTAGAAACCTGTTTGAGGGACTATTTCTATCCAAAAGTAAATAATTTTTTTTCCGTAAATACAGTAACTTTTATAATTGTATCCATCGCACACTCCAAGGCTTGTGCGTTTTGTTGCATCATGATGTTATTGTACAGACCTTTTTTCTGTTTTCATTTTATTATGACTAACTCAGATGGGGATACGCAGTGGACTACATTTTTTGGAAAGGGGTATGCAGCTTAAAAACCCCTGTTCTTGGTACAATGAATGTCCTCTACTCAGTGATACACCAGCGTCACTGTGACACATTTCCCAATATTTTCCCCAACAGTGACAGTGAGTATTGTAGACACCTTGGTTGTATCTACAGCTTTACAGTTTTATTTTTTGTTCTTGAGAAACAAAAGGTCAGTAAACTCTGTTGGCATATTTAAAACAAACAAAAATAAGAAATAGTGGTTGGTTCTGACAAACATATTAACTCCCCTCACTGAAGAAAATGTCCCCTAAAATTTGACGGGGCCATCTCTTGGAGCAAACACTGTGATAAACTGAACAGATGCACTTTGTGTTTAAAGATTAAGAGCATGGCAGATTGCTGTTTGGAGTCTTGTGTCTGTGTTGTGTATTAATCCTCATGTTTCAATTCTATTTCTCTCTCTTTCTGCCCAGTGAATGAAGTTGCAGTTTACAGTCTGCAGGCTCCAGAACCAAGGAACAGAGCTGAGTTTTTAAAATGTAAGTCTGTTTTCACTGAAACATTTGATTGAAAGATGTGTCACTCCATTGTGAGAAGAGCTAACACTACAGAACAGGGAGGGGTGGAGCTTGAGGGCAGCAATTATTATTATTTATTAGTAATTGTGAACCCATTAATCTACACTCCTCTCCAACAAGTATTGGTTCAGATGAATACATGCAGAATGACTGGGGTGGGGTATTTGTTGCCTGTTTTTCCACTCAGACCTTTCTCTCCCTAAATATCTTGGTATCCCTGAATAGATAATCATCCCATCTTTTAATACATGTACAATGCATGTGAAACCAGTTGTGGGGTAAAATGAATAGCTATCCCTCCCAGTCATCCTGTGCTGGTAGTAAATGTATATTGCAGTATCACTGCACTTGTGGGATGGATTGCTCATTAAGATATTAGACAGATATTTGAAGAGTGGACAATATTCTATTGAAGATATTTAGTAAGCAAGGGGTCCGAGTGGGTAAAATGGAAATGCATACCCTATAGGAACGTTAAGTGAACTGTAATTGTATGCAGAGTTGTATTTGATTAGTTCCAAGTGAAAATAAAAAGAGATAACTTATCCAAAGTCAGGAATAAATCTCAAGTAAGAATTATAGATCAAATCCATTGATTATCAACCTTAAACATCACAATAAAGTAGCAGGGAGCATAGAGGAGGGAGGAGGCAGCAGGGGAGCTGAGAGGAGAGAGGAGAGCATGGCGGAGAGGAGGGAAAAGGGAGGAGGGTAGAGAGATCATGGAGGAGGGAGGACTAGGGAGGAGAGAGCATGGAGGAGGGGTCCCCAAAATAATACAAATATTCCTATTACTCCCTTCTGTACCTTTTGTACCTCAATGCCTCTTCTGTTTTCAAGCTGTAGCCTCATGTCAGAAACAGCCATTATAAAAATAACCTGCTCTAATGTATTTGTCTGTCTTTTTGCTGGTTCTGTACCATTAAGACCTAGTGGAGATTTTCTCAGTGATTTGACTTTTCTAACTCTCTCCTACCCGTCCTCTTCTCTTCAATCAGATTCCTATCAGCTCACACTGCACCCCAACACAGCATATAGAGAGCTCTGTTTGTCTGGAGGAAACAGAAAGGTGACACGGAGGAGTGAGACCCAGCGATATCGTCATCACCCAGAGAGATTTGATAGCTGGCCCCAAGTGCTTTGCAAAGAGGGTTTGTCTGGGACTCGCTGTTACTGGGAGATTGAGTGGAGGGGGGGAGGGGCTTATATAGGAGTCACATATAAAGGAATAAGCAGGAAAGGAGGGGATCGTTGCTGTCTCCTTGGATTCAATGACAAGTCCTGGAGTGTGTACTGCTCTGATTCCAGTTGCACTGCCCGGCACAATAACAATCAAACTACAATAACTGCGCCCCACTCCCCCAGAATAGGAGTGTATCTGGACTTTAATGCCGGCACTCTGTCATTTTATGGCGTCTCTGACACAATGACCCTCCTGCACAGATTCCAAACCACATTCACTGAGCCTCTCTATCCTGGGTTTTGGATTGGTTATGATTCCTCTGTAACAATCTGCCAGCTGAACTAGACTGTTTGTTTTGTGTGTACAGAACTCCCTGTCTGTCATCTCCACTCCACGGGTGAAGGGTATGTTCAATCTGACACCATTTTGGATGAAAGGGGGGAAAAAGGTGCCACCTGCAGAGTGAAACGAGGTGAATTATTTGTTTTTGTGCTTGGGGCATAACATTTGTAATTGTAAACACTCACACCTGGACAGCTGTTTCAGCATAAAACGTTCAATATGTTGTGAGTATGATCTTGTTTCGAATGGGATTTTGTGTCTCAAATGGATATTTATAGTATATAGCTGAACTATTTGGGATTTAGGTACATCTTGCAAATCTATAAACCGTGAGGCTTCATACATACCTTTATACAGACAAGCAATAGGTACAAGATGCCTTTTCCTCATGTTATAATTGTGTTTGTAAATTATCTTATTGGAAATGGTTGCATATTTACTCTAGCATTTAATTAGATGCATTGGGTCTACTCGTCAGGCAGTTCAAAGTTTCAATATTATAATTGTTTGCTTATTTTAACAATAATGTGAGTGAAATATCATCACAAGAAAGAAGACATTTCCATGGATACAGTAAATCACATTCAAATTGCATTATATGTGCAATCTGCCCACAGTGGAAAGGCAGAAACGTGTTTTAACCCTTTGCGGTCCATTGTGGGACATGGTCCGACATTGCAATTATTCCTATCAGGTCCATTGTCGGACCCTATCCGACATCATTATAGAAACGCAAGAAACGGGTTTTGGTCGTTTTTCTCGGAAAAAGTCGAGAGTGGCTGAGTGAGAACGACAGGAGCCGAGACAAGCCGAAAAAAAAAGGCGATCTCATGAATAGTCATAATAGCCCTGGCATCAGATAACGGGCGCCATAAGTAAACAAGCTGGCTGATAGTGAGTCAGCGCACAGAGAACATGGACATTTGCAGAGCTTTTTGAAATGGTATAGTAATAAAATAATGACTTGGATCGCATTATTGAGGAGTTTGGTGATAAAACAAGTGATCAGGAGATGATTGATCGGTATGTACGACTATTATTATTATTGTTATTTATTTCTTACATAGGTGAAAGCTATAGAGAACGAAAGGGTGTGGCGGGGCTGGAGATGCCTAGTGAGTGCTTTGTTGTTATGCAGGGCCTTTTAAACCCATTTGACTGTGAAAAAATACTTATAAACAGCGTGTCTAAAATTAACTGCGCGTGTGAAAATAAATTAGACCTGGCGTGCCTGACGCATTTAATAAATGGACCGCAAAGGGCTAAGCCTGGCCTTTGTCGCCCTCTTCAGGACAAACTCTGCACCTGCGCAGACCCTGATTGAAAGCAATTCTTTTCACTTGGTGTGGTTCCATTGGAAATGTAGGGCCCTATTCACACAACCTTAAGGACTGTTCTGAGCACGGTTTTGTTAAAGACTCTTTATGGTTTAAATCAAGTTAAATCAAGTTGTTTAGAGAGGGGGAGCAGTTTATTGTTTATTAATTTTATTGTTTATTATTATTCAAAGCACCGTTTAAGGTCAACAATCTTTATAATGAGGTTTTAAATTAAAACCAAAACATGAATGTAAATAAGCACCATTTTAATAACCATTTTTTTACGTTTCTGTACTTCAATTAATGCAAACCTTTTTTCATGTACTTTAAATGTTTTGTAAAGTTTTAATTTTCAATAAATGTTTTGTTCTGCACCTACTTCTGAAATGAACATAAACTAAGTGGACTGTCAACAGCAGCTGCTCTCTGGAAACGTGAAGTGCACAAAAAAAGCTTTGGAGAAAATGTTAAACACACATAAAAGATATTCTACTATAACAATGACCACACAGAGTTGCTTTAACTAAACAATACCAGCAGACTAGCCTATTTCATACAGGTCTTTGTAACTAAACAATACCAGCAGACCAGCCTATTTCATACAGGTCTTTGTAACTAAACAATACCAGCAGACCAGCCTATTTCATACAGGTCTTTGTCCAGTGACTGCTGGGTCTGATGTAAGAAGAAAAAACTCCAATGATAGCAGGGTAATACTATTGTGAAGCTGCTCAAAGAACACTACAGGTACAGTCCTGAATCCTCCCAGAAGCTGAGGGTGTGAAGTATAGAAGAACTGAAATGTCCGCTCTGGATAGACAAACACCAAAAGATAACAAAGTTACAAACTGAATGAAAGGAGACAGTACAATATTGTGGGCTCAAGTAAAAGCAGGTTTTCACATCTTCAGCGTGCCCAGCTGGCACGAGCCTGTGAGGCTCTGTTGTTTTCAGAGCGAGCTCAGGTTCAAATGATTTCAGTCGCTTCGACTCTGGGATCAAGCTATCAGACACTTCCAGATGGTTAGTCAAGCTAACAGCCCCTAAAACATCCCATTTAAAACACATGAAAGCCCTGTGCAGCCAGTCTACCCAGGCTAAGTGCTTGAGAAAGAGAGAGGAGAGAGGTCTAAAGGGAAGGGGTGTATATCTCACTGCTCATGAACACACTGCTCCCAGGTAGGAAACCCACTGATCCTCAACTACTGCTCCTAGTGATCTCACACAGCTTCAGTCCTCCAAGTCCACAGCTTGAGTTGCAATCTGGTTTCTCAGCTTCTCACACAGCACAACACACAGCACAGCACACAGATCCCAACTTACAGCTCCCAGCTCCAGCACAGTTCATCTCCAGCACCCCCTCCTCAACACTCCCCATCCCACACTGTATACTCTCAATCCATCACTTCTCATCAGCTAAACCAGCTGCACACCTCCAGCTCTTGTATACCTTAGTTTTAAACCCATTGAAGGTG
The DNA here is from genome assembly GCA_030684275.1 of Acipenser oxyrinchus oxyrinchus. NCBI lineage: Eukaryota > Metazoa > Chordata > Actinopteri > Acipenseriformes > Acipenseridae > Acipenser > Acipenser oxyrinchus. The sequence goes on along the minus strand of CM060277.1, from coordinate 10,979,220 downwards.
AGAGCATAGTGAAAAGTCCATCACAATTCTGTTTTAAAATGTGCCACTTTAGAATCAGCTTGTTTCCCCTCTTCACTGGTCAGCAAGGGGGTCAGTAAGGTGTGGAATGGATTGGATTGGAATGTGTGTCCCTGGAGAAGTGCAGAATCCCTGGCCTCTGTTCTGAGAGTCCGATCTGCTTGTTTTATTAACCTGGTTTTATCACAATTTGGAGCTGCACTGCTGGAGGAGTGCTTGGAGAGGCTGAAGCAGTTGTTTTCAGATAACCAGTTCCCTGACACTGTGCCACTTTCTCTAACCTGCTGGTCTCCCCCACAGTGGATCAATACTGTGATGAACCAGGACATGTGCTGAGGTTTGGGACCTGATCTAGTCTGTCTCTAAACAGCGCTGATGAAAAGACCTTCAGCGAGGGAGGCTGGGTGTGGATGACACTGCACAAGCCACCGCTCCCTCAAAAATCAGGGTCCTTCAATGGAGGGTTCTGTACACCATGTAGAGTACAAATCCAAGGAGGATATGAGGAGGTTGTATAATGCAGTGGTGAGACCGCACTTACAGGACTGGGTCCAAGTCTGGTCAGCACAGTATCAAAGGGACACTGTGGCCCTGGAGAAATCCCTAGAGCTATCATCGATGGGCACTACCACTTAAATATATGTGGTAAAGCCCTTTGTGTCAGGTTAAGGTCCAGGACTTTACCACTGTTTGTGTTTGTGTGGGTGCATCAAAAACAAGTCTAGTCATCAAGCTGCTTTTAAGCACATTTTTATTAAAAAACAAACAAAACAGAGAAATCTAAATAAACAGTTTAATCAAAACCTGTGTCTGAACTAAATTTAAACAAAACTCTAAACTATCCATCCGGGCGGCTGTGTCGTTTACCGGTACACACCCCTGGTTTCCCTAACCAGTATTTGTAAAGATAGTTTTTACCTTCCAGCTCTTTCTTTCTTTCTTTCTTTCTTTCTTTCTTTCTTGGGTAGGGGTGGCCTAAGTCCAACTTAGCATTTCAAATCAGTTACAGTATTCTAAAATGAACACCGATGTTTAGCCTTATTAATGAGTACATTTGAAATCGCAGCATACTTGAATCAGAACACGTGACGGGAAAAAAACATCATTTTGGTACCATTTCCTCAACGATCATTCTTACTATCTCTAACGTGTCTTCACTTCTATGCGCCTCGGCTTTAAATGCTGCACTACTGGCACCCCATAGAATATACCCGCCATTGCAAGTGATGGAATATACAGTATTTAGGGCTTCTGGTTTTCGGTTTTAAACGATAAAACCTGATAAAACACCCCCGATACAAAAAAAAACAAAAAACGATGGATAGCCAATAAACACCGGAAAGCCCCGGAAAAACTGTGGAAATGGTTAATCTATTCATATTGACTTTACCCTTTTTCCATTACAAAATAAAACCTTCTACAAAAATAAAAATAAATACATTTCCCAGTGCTGCTGGGCAATGTCCCGCCTTCCTGACTTGCATCTATCATTGATTTGTTCGGAATACTTTAAACCCGCCCCAACTACTGAGTGACAGCACATTCCTGCATTTCTATTGGAGACTCCGCGTGGGAGATTTAAAATAAGATTACAATCAGGATGGAGGCTTGTTAGCGGGATTTCAAGCTGTATTACAGTTAAGATACGGAAGATTTAAAACAGAATTATGGCGAAATGTACAAAAATACAGTACTGTGCAAAAGTTTTAGGCATGTGTGAAAAAATGCTGTAAAGTAAGAATGCTTTCAAAAATAGACATGTTAATAGATTATATTTATCAATTAACTAAATGCAAAGTGAGTGAACAGAAGAAAAATCTAAATCAAATCCATATTTGGTGTGACCACCCTTTGCTCCAAAACAGCATCAAGCATCAATTCTTCTAGGTACACTTGCACACAGTTTTTGAAGGAACTCGGCAGGTAGGTTGGCCCAAACATCTTGGAGAACTAACCACAGTTCTTCTGTGGATTTAGGCAGCCTCAGTTGCTTCTCTCTCTTCATGTAATCCCAGACAGACTCGATGATGTTGAAATCAGGGCTCTGTGGGGGCCATACCATCACTTCCAGGACTCCTTGTTCTTCTTTACGCTGAAGATAGTTCTTAATGACTTTCGCTGTATGTTTGGGGTCGTTGTCATGATGCAGAATAAATTTGGGGCCAATCAGATGCCTCCCTGATGGTATTGCATGATGGAGAAGTATCTGCCTGTACTTCTCAGCATTGAGGAGACCATTAATTCTGACCAAATCCCCAACTCCATTTGCAGAAATGCAGCCCCAAACTTGCAAGGAACCTCCACCATGCTTCACTGTTGCCTGCAGACACTCATTCGTGTACGCTCTCCAGCCCTTCGGCGAACAAACTGCATTCTGCTACAGCCAAATATTTCAAATTTTGACTCATCAGTCCAGAGCACCTGCTGCCATTTTTCTGCACCCCAGTTCCTGTGTTTTAGGTGCATAGTTGAGTCGCTTGGGCTTGTTTCCACGTCAGAGGTATAGCTTTTGGCCGCAAGTCTTCCATGAAGGCCACTTCTGACCAGACTTCTCCGGACAGTAGATGGGTGTACCAGGGTCCCACTGTTTTCTGCAGTTCTGAGCTGATGGCACTGCTGGACATCTTCCAATTGCGAAGGAAGTAAGCATGATGTGTCTTTCATCTGCTGCAGTAAGTTTCCTTGGCCAACCACTGCGTCTACGGTCCTCAACGTTGCCCGTTTCTTTGTGCTTCTTCAAAAGAGCTTGGACAGCACATCTGGAAACCCCTGTCTGCCTTGAAATTTCTGCCTGGGAGAGACCTTGCTGATGCAGTATAACTACCTTGTGTCTTATTGCTGTGCTCAGTCTTGCCATGGTGTATGACTTTTGACAGTAAACTGTCTTCAGCAACCTCACCTTGTTAGCTGAGTTTGGCTGTTCCTCACCCAGTTTTATTCCTCCTACACAGCTGTTTCTGTTTCAGTTAATGATTGTGTTTCAACCTACATATTGAATTGATGATCATTAGCACCTGTTTGGTATAATTGTTTAATCATACACCTGACTATATGCCTACAAAATCCCTGACTTTGTGCAAGTGTACCTAAAAGAATTGATGCTGTTTTGAAGGCAAAGGGTGGTCATACCAAATATTGATTTGATGTAGATTTTTCTTCTGTTCACTCACTTTGCATTTAGTTAATTGATAAATATAATCTATTAACATGTCTATTTTTGAAAGCATTCTTACTTTACAGCATTTTTTCACACCTGCCTAAAACTTTTGCACAGTACTGTACCTCCAGACAAAAACCCCAGAAGAATGTGCCGAGACCAGAGGGATTTCACTGTGGAAGACAGCAAAGGAAAGAAGGGACATCTTAAGTATGCAGGTACTGTCGAGTTACTACTATACATATTGTGACAAAAAAAAAATGCTCAAGCATTTTGGAAGTAACTGAAAACACTAATTTCATACAGTATATCAAAAACGAAAGCCCCGAAAAAAAGCGATTTGCATAAAACTCAAAATAAGCACCGAAAAATACAATTAAGCCTAAAATCTATTGTTCATACAACATTCATGATGTATTTAAGAGAATGTCTGAATAAATTAAATACATTTCTACATTTACTTCTTAGCAGTCACCCTTATCCCGGGCCACTTACAACTGTTACAAGATATCACATTATTTTTACATACAATTTCCCATTTATACAGTTGGGTTTTACTGGAGCAATCTAGGTAAAGTACCTTGCTCAAGGGTACAACAGCAATGTTCCCACCTGGGATCGAACCCACGACCCTCCGGTCAAGAGTCCAGAGCCCTAACCACTACTCCACACTGCTGCATAGCCAATGTCTAATTTTGATATTTAAACACAGTAGCCTATATACTCAACATATTTCTCAATATGGGAATTATTAACTGGCCAGTTCACAGCTATGGCGATCTTTGCCCAAGCTTTGTTTTGCTCATTAACAGTAACAGCATTATGATTTTACATTTATGTAATGTTTGTTTACATTACATCTAATGTAGTTAGCTTCTCGGTTTTAAAGAATATGAGTAATATTTCCCCTTATAGACAACAATGTCTATAACTATGTCAATTAAGTATCGAATAGTATTTTTAAATCAAAGAAAATAACTGAAAAATATGCATGCCATATTTTTAATACTTGTTGCCATTTCTACCGGGAAAAAAATACAGAAACATTTAATTGTGTTCGAGCCATTTTATATCACTTTAGATTTACTGTTCAAGTACAGCTTAAGTCCAGCTTCAAGTCAAGTCTTTGATATTGCAACCCTTTCTCAAGCCAGACTTACCCTAGCCCGACAATAGTTATACTCTATTGCAGATATCACCATGTTAATTTTTAACCAATGTGAATGCAGCATTTGGTTTTGACAGGTGCCCTTAGCCAATCAGGATCGACCAGAAGTCCCGCCTCCTAGTTCTTGACACGTGTTTGTAGGCTTTAAGCAATTCCGGAAGTCCCACCCTCCCATCCTGTCACATGTTTGTAGTTTTAATGTAAATATGGAAATCCCACCTCCCGTCCTGTCACATGTTTGTAGTCTTTAAGGCACTTTTGGAAACCATGTTCCATGATTGTAGTTTATCACATTAAAATGGGGGATTAAACAAAGTTTTGGGGTATTATTTTTTAATTTGTGTTATATGTGTTATTTCAGAAAAATAAATGGATCCGTGAAATGGGGAAAAAACAAGGGGAATACATGGGCTTTAAAAAAAAAAGCTTTTAAGAAAAATAAAATAAGTTTGAAAACGGGTGTTTGTTATGTTCTTTATTTCAGAAAAATAAAATGAGCCATAAAAATGGGAAAAACAAAAAGGCACAAAGTGTTGAAAACATAAATAAATAAAAATAGCTTGAAAGTGTTAAAGCATTAAAATGTTAAAACAAGGATATTTGACTTTAAGAAAAGACTTCAGATCCGATTGCCGTATGTCCATGTGGTAGAAGCAGCTTTTATTGATACAAATAGATATTATTAAAAAATAAAATAAGCTTGGAAATGTTAAAACAGTTTGTTAAAATGTATAAAGAGTTGACAAATAAAATAAGTTTTGAAAATAAAATGAGCAGAAAAGTGTTAAAACAAGGTTACAATGCGTGTACTTAAAAATGAAAAACATTTTAGAAGCGGAGAAATGTGAATTGTTAAAACCTGCAGAGAACAGAGACGCGTGTTTGTTGAAAAAAAGACTAAAAACACTTTAAAACACTTCTTAACCAACACATAAATAAATAAATAAATAAATAAACAAAATAAAATGTGAGAACCTGTGTACATGGTTAAGTCAACATTTTAAAGCACCTTATTGCATTATTTATTTTACACAGCTTGAGACCCAGGCACGTGTAAAGGCAACAGAAGCACTTCTGAAATGTCCCTACAAAGTGTCTTGAGTTTAAAATATTAAAAACCACAATATAAAAAAGAATACAAACCTTGACTATTGCCTGCCATTATGCTAGACGTGTTCCAATGTATTTGCTTAAAGAAAAAACATTTTTAAAATAAAACCTTAAATGTGTCTGTGTCTGAGGCAAACAGAACACTGTTGTACACTAAACTGTGCCTCGCATGGAGCTAAGGGGTGTCGCTCGAAGATAAAAAAACTAGGGGCCCCAGCACTGGCTAACAGCATCGCTGGTCATGTGCTCAGGGTGTTGCTGGTCATGTGCTCAGGGTGTTGCTGGTCATGTGCTCATGGTGTTGCTGGTCATGTGCTCATGGTGTTGCTGGTCATGTGCTCAGGGTGTTGCTGGTCATGTGCTCATGGTGTTGCTGGTCATGTGCTCAGGGTGTTGCTGGTCATGTGCTCATGGTGTTGCTGGTCATGTGCTCAGGGTGTTGCTGGTCATCTGCTCAGGGTGTTGCTGGTCATGTGCTCAGGGTGTTGCTGGTCATGTGCTGAGGGTGTTGCTGGTCATGTGCTCATGGTGTCGCTGGTCATGTGCTCAGGGTGTTGCTGGTCATCTGCTCAGGGTGTTGCTGGTCATGTGCTCATGGTGTTGCTGGTCATGTGCTCATGGTGTTGCTGGTCATGTGCTCAGGGTGTTGCTGGTCATGTGCTCAGGGTGTTGCTGGTCGCTCAGTTTAGAAGATAAGAAACGGTCCAGAACCAATGGCGAATCATTGCAGTAAATGGTAAAAACAAGGTTGCAATGCAGTTACTTAAAAATGAAAAAACAATTTAAAAGGGGAGAAATGTGAATTGTTAACACGTGTAGAGGCTGCATGTCCAGAGCTATATTGCCCCAACACAGAAGGAAGCAACACAGGATGGCTTTAAACAGAGAAGAGTGTATGTTAAAAAAAGACAAAGTGCTTTAAAATGAACAAGGATCAGATGCTGTACAGATCTAAACACACCTATACAGAAGTAAAGCAACACAGGCTGGTCTTAAACAGAGAAGCGTGTCTGTTGAAAAAAGACAAGATGTTTAAAATAAGGAACAACCTGCTTAAGAAATGTACATACTTAACCCAACACATAAATAAATAAATAGATAAATATATAAACAAAATAAAATAACAATAATGTGAGACCCTGTATACATTGTTAAGTTAACATTTTAAAAACCTTATTGCATTATTTATTTTACACAGCTGGATGTACAAGCACATGTAAAACAGCACGGTCGGCTTCTGAAATGTCCGTACCAAGTGTCTTGAGTTTAAAACATTAAAATGTCCAATAAAAAAAAGAATACAAACTTTGACTATCGGCTGCCGCTATGTTAGACTTGTTACAAGGCATTTACTTAAATTGAAGAAAAAAAAACAGTTTTAAAATAAAACGCTACAAACCTTTTCAGTGTCAGTGCTTGTCTGTATCTGACTGAACTGCGAGTGTGGCTGGCAGTTCCTCCAGTGTGCTCAGGGCATTGTGGAGATGTGTCACTACCCTTCCTGTCACGTGTTTGTAGTTTTTCCTCGGTTCAGGGACATGTGTGTAGTTTTAAAGCAACAGTTTTAAAGATTGTAGTTTCAAATCAATTTTGATCTTAAGAAAATGAATTGTTACAGTAAAATGGTGAATAAAACTAAAGTATAGAGTTATTGTTGTATTTATTAATTTATACAATATTGGGATTTGGTCGTGAATCACTTAAGAAGAATGATTGTAACTTATTTTTCGATGAAATTACATCTCTAAAAACAGCCTAGAAAGAGTTGAAATGTGATCGTAATACATTATATTACTTCGTTTATAAACTGTAAACTGTACCATACAGCTTAATTGACTGTGGCCCAATGCCCCTGGTAGCTAAAAGTGCTCCTTCTATCATTGTTAGAGCCAACAAGAAATAAAAGGTTTCAAATTGCCAGTGAATATTTGTGTTCTGTCTACTGCATGTATTTTCTTCTTAAATATAATGCGCTTTTGATCATGTAAATTAAGCACATTATACTATGGAGGTGACATTGGTACCTAGTTTCTCTATTTCACTTCAGTCGTGTTATAATTCCCCTGGTAAAAAATGAAACGGTGGTTCTACCTCCCAGCTGAGGGAGATATTTATTTTCTTTCATTTCAGTGCGTTCAAACTTTAGCTTTTTATTTTCAGGAACTTTGAATAGGTGCCCCTCTGCCAAAGAGTCTGCATACTGTATTTTGAAGAATGTGGTTATCAAGTGACTGCATTATGCCCCAGATAGGGCAGGTGTAAGTTAGATAACCACGAGAGATGACAAGTTAAAGAAGAACCCCTCACTCCCTTGTTTTTACACACTCTGTTTTAACAAGTCAATTTGTAAACCAAGAAAAAATCCTTAAAGTGAATTCAGGATACCTTCACAAATTATTCTTTGCAAAGAAAAGGCTTAACATTGGCGTAAAGTATTTGGTTGTGTTTATATATATATATATATATATATATATATATATATATATATATATATATATATATATATATATATATATATATATATACAGTACTGTGCAAAAGTTTTAGGCAGGTGTGAAAAAATGCTGTAAAGTAAGAATGCTTTCAAAAATAGACATGTTAATAGATTATATTTATCAATTAACTAAATGCAAAGTGAGTGAACAGAAGAAAAATCTAAATCAAATCCATATTTGGTGTGACCACCCTTTGCCTTCAAAACAGCATCAATTCTTCTAGGTACACTTGCACAAAGTCAGGGATTTTGTAGGCATATAGTCAGGTGTATGATTAAACAATTATACCAAACAGGTGCTAATGATCATCAATTCAATATGTAGGTTGAAACACAATCATTAACTGAAACTGAAACAGAAACAGCTGTGTAGGAGGAATAAAACTGGGTGAGGAACAGCCAAACTCAGCTAACAAGGTGAGGTTGCTGAAGACAGTTTACTGTCAAAAGTGATACACCATGGCAAGACTGAGCACAGCAACAAGACACAAGGTAGTTATACTGCATCAGCAAGGTCTCTCCCAGGCAGAAATTTCAAGGCAGACAGGGATTTCCAGATGTGCTGTCCAAGCTCTTTTGAAGAAGCACATAGAAACGGGCAACGTTGAGGACCGTGAGCGCAGTGATCGACCAAGGAAACTTACTGCAGCAGATGAAAGACACATCATGCTTACTTCCCTTCGCAATCGGAAGATGTCCAGCAGTGCCATCAGCTCACAACTGGCAGAAAACAGTGGGACCCTGGTACACCCATCTACTGTCCGGAGAAGTCTGGTCAGAAGTGGCCTTCATGGAAGACTTGCGGCCAAAAAGCCATACCTCCGACGTGGAAACAAGGCCAAGCGACTCAACTGTGCACGAAAACACAGGAACTGGGGTGCAGAAAAATGGCAGCAGGTGCTCTGGACTGATGAGTCAAAATATGAAATATTTGGCTGTAGCAAAAGGCAGTTTGTTCGCCGAAGGGCTGGAGAGCGTACACGAATGAGTGTCTGCAGGCAATCGTGAAGCATGGTGGAGGTTCCTTGCAAGTTTGGGCCGCATTTCTGCAAATGGAGTTGGGGATTTGGTCAGAATTAATGGTCTCCTCAATGCTGAGAAGTACAGGCAGATACTTATCCATCATGCAATACCATCAGGGAGGCATCTGATTGGCCCCAAATTTATTCTGCAGCATGACAACGACCCCAAACATACAGCGAAAGTCATTAAGAACTATCTTCAGCGTAAAGAAGAACAAGGAGTCCTGGAAGTGATGGTATGGCCCCCACAGAGCCCTGATCTCAACATCATCGAGTCTGTCTGGGATTACATGAAGAGAGAGAAGCAACTGAGGCTGCCTAAATCCACAGAAGAACTGTGGTTAGTTCTCCAAGATGTTTGGGCCAACCTACCTGCCGAGTTCCTTCAAAAACTGTGTGCAAGTGTACCTATAAGAATTGATGCTTGATGCCATTTTGAAGGCAAAGGGTGGTCACACCAAATATGCATTTGATTTAGATTTTTCTTCTGTTCACTCACTTTGCATTTAGTTAATTGATAAATATAATCTATTAACATGTCTATTTTTGAAAGCATTCTTACTTTACAGCATTTTTTCACACCTGCCTAAAACTTTTGCACAGTACTGTATATATATATATATATATATATATATATATATATATATATATATATATATATATATATATATATACCTGTATATAGGATACATGAGTGTTTGTAGATAGACAAAATATACGCATACAAAATGTAAAATATGTGCTCACACACCTTGAACTAAGTTTGTGTTGCATATAAATAAAAAAAGCAGTGGATCCATCCTGTAACGTGTAAGCACAATACAAGTGAACAGTTTCACAGGATGTGGCTGTATGGGGTATGGGGCCCAACTAGCATCTCTAAAGTTTAGCTATTTTCATCTTGGCTAAAATAACAAACTCTTGAACACCATAGCTTGGAAGAATATAACTAATACACACACACAAACACACACACACATACACATTAGACTCAAAACAATTAATTGATTGCTCGCAGTAGATGTCCATCACATTTTTATTTTAATCTTTTCACATTACTAAGTGAAATACAATGAAAGCACTTGGAACAAACTACCTATAGTCCATATGCATCGCAATGCAGTCTAACACGTTTGCCTACAGACGTCTACAGATATACAGTATTTTGCATGATTTATTGGTATAGAACTTCTGACAGACACACCAATGACATTAATGTATATATATATATATATATATATATATATATATATATATATATATATATATATATATATAATCAACCTGTTGGTTCATCAATAATACTCATAAATGCTGCGACTACATTTTCAACCTCCGCCATTTTTAACGACCGGGTCTGTTCTTGCATTGTAGTCACGTTCATGGGTTCTTGGTCAATGATCACTTAACCCGGTTCTGTTGCGGTCAAAACGTGAAAACACATCCCCTGATGAGATTGTATTTAAGAATGGAAGACAGAAACAGACCCAGCATTCGCCATTCCCAACCTAGCTACCAAGTCCATTTTTATAGGGGTTCATAACAACTGCGTTCTGCATGGTCCTAATGTCCCACGTGCTACAAATCTACTGGAGGAAAGACGCCTAGGAAGCAGCTCGCTACCAAGGCTGCCCGAAAGAGCGCTCCTGCTACTGACAGCGTGAAAAAGCCTCATCGCTGCAGGCCTGGCACCATGGCTCTGAGGGAGATCCGCCGCTACCAGAAATCCACGAGCTGCTCATCTGCAAGCTGCCTTTCCAACGGCAGGCCAGAGAAATCACACAGGATTTCAAGACAGACCTGCTCTTCCAAAGCTCCGCTGCAGGAGGCTAGTGAGGCTTACCTGGTCGGGCTCTTTGAGGACACCAACCTGTGTGCCATTGATGCCAAGAGTGTCACCATCATGCCCAAAGACATCCAGCTGGCGCGCCGCATCCCCTTAAAGAACTTGTTCTAAAACCAAAGGCTCTTTTAAGAGCCAACCAAGGTCTATGAAAGACGGTTTTCCATTTTAAAAATCGTTAAGTTTCTAAGTGGTTGTTTAGAATTAATTTTTTAAATACAGAAATATGTTGCTTAAGTAAATAATTAGGCCCAATTAACTTCCCCACAATTACGGTCAGAAAACACTACAGTCTTGGGTATTTTATGGAGTCAATTGTGTTAAAAGGAAAAAATGAAACTAAGCTTTTCAAATGCAATGTTTTAATTGTGGCCTCTCTCTCTCTCTCTCATTAGTCATAAGATACTGTATTGCAAAAGGTCAGATAAGTACATGCGGGTTACACACCTCTATACTTCTTTCAAAATATATTAATTCATGATGGGGCATGGGTGTCTAGACCCGTTTTTCTTTCCCAACACATAGTAAATAAATATGGGTGTCTACAGTCCTCGCAGGTGCTGGAAAACAGATGTGTTTCTTTTTTTCTTTTTTTTGTACACTGGTATACTTAAATAAAAAGTGTATTAGTTCCCCACTCTGAGTCTACACTTTGACCCTCTGCATTATTTATTAGTAAAAAAAAACAAAACAAAAAAAACTAGTGAGGTTTAGCAGATTTCCATTCAGATGTCATCCATATTTGCAGAGGGGGGTGGGGGCAGGAAGTGATGTTATTTCTAAAACCACATCCTCATTTCAGAAAGTGACCCAGAGCCAGAAGCATATTTATAGTTACAGGCAAGAAATTTCCCCTTCATTATTTTCAGTTTGTTACAGCTTCAACAGTTTGTCAGTAGGCAGATATACATGTCATATAGGGGAAATTATATATATATATATATATATATATATATATATATATATATATATATATATATATATATATATATATATATATATATTATAACTTTAATTCGCTGTAAATTAGAAAGTATATGACAATAAAACTTAAAAATATCACTTCACAAAACGTCCATAAATTTTAAAAAATGAAGGAAAATAATAGTTTGCTTTTTTTTTACTTTAATGCTGTTGTATTTAATAGCATAGCAAACCGTGGCACCAATATGATAATACAATAACACATAACAAAATTGCGGTACATATGAATGGTAAATAGCCATAAAAAGCTTAAGGTAAAATAGATTTTAAAATACAATACAAATGTATTCTCTTATATGGCATGCCAAGACATCTCAGAGCGCTGTACAAAACTAAACACAAGACACGTGTAAAAAACAGGTCCAGTTACAATCCCATAAAATATATTGAAAATCCCCATCTAGAGCAGTGAGTTTCAATCTTTTTAACTCAGTGACCCACCAGTAAATATAAAAAATAATGCGACCCACTTTAAATTTGACTAATGATAAAATGTTATTTGAGAACTTTGCTTTTTTTTTCTTTTCAACACAATCCGAAGTCTGTGCAACAGCAGACTGACCGGAACATGAATAATAATAATAATAATAATAATAATAATAATAATAATAATAATAATAATAATAATAATAATAATAACAACAACTGTGGTTTAGAGCAACAGGATCATTTCAAATCCTAAGGCAGGGTCTAGGGTTGCTAAGAAATGTTAGTATTATATGGTAATAATGATTATTAAATGTAATCATCTCAAAGTCAAATTGTGTCGACCCACTGATGGGTCCCGACCCACAGGTTGAAAACCACGGCTTTATAGGATAAAGCCTCTATGGATAATGTGTGTATGTATATTGAAAATATTACTCAACTTCTTACTTATTTATACTAAAATAATTCTAAACCCATCCAAAGCTTCCAGAACACTCAGTACATTTTTAACACTGTGTTACAAACATTTAAAACACGTTACAAAACCTCTGTAAATTGTGAAGGTTAAAAACTTTAATGTTAAATCACTGCAAACCTGACGGTATACAACCATAAAATAACACCTTACAAAATGACTCTAAATTTAAAGGTAAATAACCATTAAAAAATGAAGGAAAAATAATACTATATGTTTTTTGTTTTACTTTAATGCACTGGCATTCTATAGCTTAGCAAAGCCTTATTTATCATATTTTGGGTCGCTGCCTTTGAGAAAATCTGTCAAAGCTGATTTTATTTGATTTTTTAACAAACTCTTTCAGTATCATCTCTATAGCACCCCTCGCGATTATTTTTGTACCGGCCTCAATGTAAAACAATTCCACCTTGTTACTGTCTGCTAATCGAAATCCAGATAGATATCATCTTCTTCAGCTCCCCCCTTATTGCCCTGATTGAAATCAAACTTTTCATACTCTGGTTCGCGTATCTCTTCATAGTCCAGGTCATCTGTGACTTCTTTACCATCCTCAGCTCTCATCTCTTCATAGTCCAGGTCATCTGTGACTTCTTTACCATCCTCAGCTCTCATCTCTTCATAGTCCAGGTCATCTGTATCTTCCTTGAAAAACTCAGTGTTTTCATAGAGCTCATCAGCATACTCAGAGTGCAGGTTACCAGCGCCTTTGGAAACGTATGAATTCATCCTGACTGTAAAGAAGCACATAGAACAACAGCATCAGCACACACAAAAACACAGTACCCATAAACAATGGCTGCACATAATCACATAACAAACACACAGCATCGGACAGGTTAAAACCATGCATTCATCTGATTACTGCCAAATGCAATTCAAAATGTCTATCGTCTAAAAGGGTTATTTATAAATAGACCATTTTTAAAGCAATTTGAAATGTCCAATTGTTTTAAAGACCCTTTCTCACCGCTACGACCCCCGCAGTGACTCAGGAGAGGTGAAGACAAGTGCACTCAAGCATCCTCCAAAATGTGCGCTATCAAGCTGCCCGCTTCCTTTCACATTGCAAGCCCACAGTGAAGCCAACCAGACCTGATGCGTTGGAGGACGAACACAGATCCAGTTACAACACCGCTGGCCTGCAGGTGCTCGGCCACCTACAGGAGTCGCTGGTGCACAGTGAGACAGGGATTACCCTCTTGAGCGCTCCCCACCCGGGCAGTGCTTGGCCAATTGTGACCGCCCTATGGGAGCTCCCGGCCATGGTTTCAGGACCATGACAGAAAATTCTTTCATGGACACCCCCGTGATTTCAATCCAATTGTTTGTGTTGAACTTGAACCACTGTCATAACGATCCTTTGACCACCAACATGAACATCAGTGACTGAATTGATCCCTAGAGACACTGGGTCCTAAGAAAGTTGCCTGGCAATGAATACATGTGATCAAACTGAAGGCGCAGAGCTGCCGGCTCCCTCTGCTGGTATCTTTGCTGTCGCTCACCTGTAGCGCTCCTCACTTCCTCTCTGCTGTCTGTCCTTCTCTTTTTACATCTCAGGAGTATGAGAAATACTGAGAGCAGCAGCACTGCAGCAGCACTGACAGCAGACAGGACTGGAATCAGGACTGACACTGAAATACAACACAGTGACAGATCAGAGATACTGACAATGAAATACAACACAGTGACAGATCAGAGATACTGACACTGAAATACAACACAGTGACAGATCAGAGATACTTGCACTGAAATACAACACAGTGACAGATCAGAGATACTGACACTGAAATACAACACAGTGACAGATCAGAGATACTGACACTGAAATACAACACAGTGACAGATCAGAGATACTGACAATGAAATACAACACAGTGACAGGTCAGAGATACTGACACTGAAATACAACACAGTGACAGATCAGAGATACTGCACTGAAATACAACACAGTGACAGATCAGAGATACTGACACTGAAATACAACACAGTGACAGATCAGAGATACTGCACTGAAATACAACACAGTGACAGATCAGAGATACTGACACTGAAATACAACACAGTGACAGATCAGAGATACTGACACTGAAATACAACACAGTGACAGATCAGAGATACTGACACTGAAATACAACACAGTGACAGATCAGAGATACTGACACTGAAATACAACACAGTGACAGATCAGAGATACTGACACTGAAATTCAGCACAGTGACGGTTCATAGTTATATCAGGCAAACTAATGAATCAACAACATCAGAAACTGATCAACACATTTCGTGCTCCACAGAAGGTGATTTTTTTTCTGCTTACCTGTGACTGTGACTGTGACGTGGAGCATCTCGCTCAGCTGGGATTCAAACACTCTCCCCGATACCCGGGTCTGATACTGACAGGAGTAATTCCCCTCATGTGTGAAGTCTGCAGCAGGGAAGCTGAAGAGGGCAGACTGGTTGATGGTTGGTGCTGATCTGTTCCATCTCTCATTGAAGCCTGCAGAGACTCTGAAGAGGAGGAAGGTGCTCTCTGTGTAGCGTACTGCAGAGCTGCAAGTGATTTCAAAACTGTTTCGTCTCTCAACAGAGCCGCCAGCAGGACTGAGAGAGATGTGCGGCTGCTTCAGAAACACTGGAAAAGAAGAGGAACGTTCAACAATCAGCAGTGTGGAGTGCTGGGTAGGGCTCTGGACTCCTGACCGGTGGATTGTGGGTTCAATCCCAGATGGGGGATATTGCTGCTGTACCTTTGAGCAAAGTACTTTACCTAGATTGCTTCAATAAAAAAAATTCAACTGTATAAATGGGTAAATGTATATAAAAATAATGTGATATTTTGTAACAATTGTTGAATAAGGGTGTCTGCTAAGAAATTCAATAATAATCAGGAATGTCCGAAACTAGTGTCACTACAGCTGGATAAAAAAGCACTGTCCTGAAAGAGGTTCTGCTGGTGTAGCCAATAAAGACCCTGATGGTGTGATCATTGGTTACCAACAGACAGTGTCAGCAGCAGTATAGCGAATAGAAGTCCACTCACCCACTGCGATGTGTACAGGGTCACTGTGAGGTGAGCTGAAGGTCTCACTTCTCCTCTGTACTTTATACACACAGCTGTAGCTGCCTTGCTTTGACTCAGAGAGGTCAGACAGAATGAAAGTCACGCTGGTCTGTGAAGGTGCAGCTCTCTGTGTTGTGATGTAGTTGCCAGAACCACTTCTGTACAGATAGAAATCAGTGCTGGTGTGCAGTCTGGAGGGGCCAGTGCAGGTGATGCTGGCCTCTTCACCAGGTAGAAATGAAGGATAACTGGACACCAAGGACACTGAAGGCTTTGTCATTGAACCTGAGCGAAACACAGCACTTTAGCAGGTTAAACACATTTTGTTCATCCTATATACAATGTTTAAGCTATGTCTGCCATTACTGTTAGTTTCTTAGCAACAGATGTTAACAGCCTAGCAATGCTGATTTGCCTTATTTAGTCCAATCAAGAATCAGTGTGGATTAATGATTATGGGGGCTCTGGACTCTTGACTGGGGAGTCGTTGGTTCAATCCCAGGTGGGGGGACACTACTTCTGCTCACAATTACTTAATTGATCTAATTATTTACTCAATTTGACATTTTTTAAAATGTTGTTTTGCAAGGAATTTAATTTAAAATGTGTCGTTGATTCAAGGTTAAATTTGCTTATAATATTTTGGGGTCTGGATTAGGTATTAAATGTATCCAGCTATTAAATAATTAGACCAATTAAGTCACTGAGGACTTGGGTGGAACAAAAACCAGCTGACACAAACACTCTGCAATGCTGATAACAGAGGTGAATGCATTAATCACAGGGATCAAACATTTATTTATATGGGCAGTTAAGCCTGTACTTCATTATCAGTTCACATGCACAGTCGAGCTTGTCTCCTGTATGTACAGTTAAACATTTCTCTTCTGTCAGTTTACATTATTATTATTATTATTATTATTATTATTATTATTATTATTATTATTATTATTATTATTTACAATTATGATTGAACCCACAAGCATCCAGAGTGCTTACTCCACACTGCTGTCAGTATATGTAGTGATGAGATTCTCTCTTTTCTCAGTATACATGCACTTTTAAGCTTTTCTGTTAGTGTGTAATTTTGCACTTTGTGCAGCTATAACACTAATCCGCTGTGTTTGAATTAAACAAAAAGTGATTAAAGTTTACTGATTGGCTGTAATATATTATTCCTCTGAACTATATGAATTCTAAATTGAGATAACGGAGTTCAAAATAACACACAAGCCCAACAGCAATTAAGAGGCCCAGGAATGCAACAAAGAATTAAAATACACAGGGCAGAAAGTAAGGTGTCTGCAATAGTCAATGCTGGATGAGAAGTTTTTCATTCCAGGAATCAAGGTCCCTGGGACTTTGGGAGTAGAAGTTAATTGTTTATAAAATGCTCTGTTCATGGACTGTTTTAAGTGATGTGTTATCAATGGTTGTTTAAGACCTTTTTCATCAATGACAATGCTATTTTCTTATTTAACCTGAGAGAATGTTTATAACACAAAAAAGGAATCCAACAAATGAGTTCTTAAAGTTGCAGAAGAGGTCCTGATACTGAGATGTTTTTTTTTTTTTAAATAGAAACAAATATATCTTTCCTACCTGAGCAAACCACTCCAGCATCTTCACCGTGGTTACAGTCATGTTTACCCCATCCTTGTGATCCACAGCTGTGCAGTGAGGTCTCTGATCCACTGCATGCCACCTCATCCAACCAGATTGTTCCATTCCCTTGGCCAAAGTGAGCACTTCCTGGAGCCAGCACAGCAGAGCCACAGCCCAGCTCTCTGCACACAACCTGGGTGTCGTTCATGTCCCAGGAATCATCACACACTGTCCCCCACTGGCCATCATGAAGAACCTCAACTCTCCCAGAGCAGCAGCTGTTCCCACCCACCAGCCTGACAGTAACACTCTGCAATTCTGATAACAGAGGTCAATACATTAATCACAGGGATCAAACATTTATTTATATGGGCAGTTAAGCCTGTATTTCATTATCAGTTCACATGCACAGTCAAGCCTGTCTCCTCTATGTACAGTTAAACATTTCTCTTCTGTCAGTTTACAGTATTATTATTATTATTATTATTATTATTATTATTATTATTATTATTATTATTATTTACGATTATGATTGAACCCACAAGCATCCAGAGCCCTTACCACTACTCCACACTGCTGTCAGTATATGTAGTGATGAGATTCTCTCTTTCCTCAGTATGCATGCACTTTTAAGCTTTTCTGTTAGTGTGTAATTTTGCACTTTGTGCAGCTATAACACTAATCCACTGTGTTTGAATTAAACAAAAAGTGATTAAAGTTTACTGATTGGCTGTAATATATTATTCCTGGGAACTATATGAATTCTAAATTGAGATAACGGAGTTCAAAATAACACACAAGCCCAACAGCAATTAAGAGGCCCAGGAATGCAACAAATAATTAAAATACACAGGGCAGAAAGTAAGGTGTCTGCAATAGTCAATGCTGGACGAGAAGTTTTTCATTCCAGGAATCAAGGTCCCTGGGACTTTGGGAGTAGAAGTTAATTGTTTATAAAATGCTCTGTTCATGGACTGTTTTAAGTGATGTGTTATCAATGGTTGTTTAAGACCTTTTTCATCAATGACAATGTTATTTTCTTATTTAACCTGAGAGAATGTTTATAACACAAAAAAGGAATCCAACAAATGAGTTCTTAAAGTTGCAGAAGAGATCCTGATATTGAGATGTTTTTTTTTTTTTTTTAATAGAAACAAATAAATCTTTCCTACCTGAGCAAACCACTCCACCATCTTCACTGTGGTTACAGTTATGTTTACCCCATCCTTGTGATCCACAGCTGTGCAGTGAGGTCTCTGATCCACTGCATGCCACCTCATCCAACCAGATTGTTCCATTCCCTTGGCCAAAGTGAGCACCTCCTGGAGCCAACACAGCAGAGCCACAGCCCAGCTCTCTGCACACAACCTGGGTGTCGTTCATGTCCCAGGAATCATCACACACTGTCCCCCACTGGCCATCATGAAGAACCTCAACTCTCCCAGAGCAGCAGCTGCTCCCACCCACCAGCCTGACAGTAACACTCTGCAATTCTGATAACAGAGGTCAATACATTAATCACAGGGATCAAACATTTATTTATATGGGCAGTTAAGCCTGTATTTCATTATCAGTTCACATGCACAGTCGAGCCTGTCTCCTCTATGTACAGTTAAACATTTCTCATCTGTCAGTTTACAGTATTATTATTATTATTATTATTATTATTATTATTATTATTATTATTATTATTATTATTTACGATTATGATTGAACCCACAAGCATCCAGAGCCCTTACCACTACTCCACACTGCTGCCAGTACATGTAGAGTTGAGATTCTCTCTTTTCTCATATACATGCACTTTTAAGCCTTTCTGTTACTGTGTAAGTTTTGCACTTTGTGCAGCTATAGGGCCCCAAAGACAACATAAAACACTAATCCACTGTGTTTGAATTAAAGAAAAAGTGATTAAAGTTTACTGATTGGCTGTAATATGTTATTCCTGGGAACTATATGAATTCTAAATTGAGATAACCGAGTTAACAAATAACACACAAGCCCAACAGCAATTAAGAGGACCAGGAATGCAACAAATAATTAAAATACACAGGGCAGAAAGTAAGGTGTCTGCAATAGTCAATGCTGGACGAGAAGTTTTTCATTCCAGGAATCAGGTCCCTGGGACTTTGGGAGTAGAAGTTAATTGTTTATAAAATGCTCTGTTCATGGACTGTTTTAAGTGATGTGTTATCAATGGTTGTTTAAGACCTTTTTCATCAATGACAATGCTATTTTCTTATTTAACCTGAGAGAATGTTTATAACACAAAAAAGGAATCCAACAAATGAGTTCTTAAAGTTGCAGAAGAGGTCCTGATATTGAGATGTTTTTTTTTTAATAGAAACAAATAAATCTTTCCTACCTGAGCAAACCACTCCAGCATCTTCACCGTGGTTACAGTCATGTTTACCCCATCCTTGTGATCCACAGCTGTGCAGTGAGGTCTCTGATCCACTGCATGCCATCTCATCCAACCAGATTGTTCCATTCCCTTGGCCAAAGTGAGCACTTCCTGGAGCCAGCACAGCAGAGCCACAGCCCAGCTCTCTGCACACAACCTGGGTGTCGTTCATGTCCCAGGAATCATCACACACTGTCCCCCACTGGCCATCATGAAGAACCTCAACTCTCCCAGAGCAGCAGCTGCTCCCACCCACCAGCCTGACAGGAACACTCTCTGAAAGAGAAGACATCGATAGGAGATCTGATTCTCAGCTCTTAAACTGTCATACTTACCTACAAACAGTGTCCCTCGTTGGACTTCAGTTAAACTGGACAGCTTGGATCCTGACTGCTAACTAACACTGAATCCCATCTGAGTGAATTAGTTTAATTGGAAACAAGGCAGACAGTTTATTTACATCAGGGCTACTCAACTCTGGCCCACGCGATCCATTCCAGTCCAGGTTTTCATTGCAGGCAGATTCTAAAATACAGTCAAACCTGTATTAAGAGACGACTCAAGGGACAGTCAAATAGTGGCCTCTTAACACATGTGGCCTCTCAAAAAACGGCCCATAACTTATGAATGCCTTCCTATAATTCTGTATGTTTAAAATACACTGTAAAAAGACTAGAAAATGGAATATACCAAAATGAAGCACTGTAATTGAATTACATTTGTTTAGATAATGCATTTACAAAGCATTGTGAAAGAAGCACTGATTCTGTCATATCTAGGGTGAGGAAGACCTTTTGTTTCTCCATGTTTTCTCTCTTCCTTTACAAGAGAGCACTGTTGTTTTAATAGTATGTTTATTGATTGCAGATTATTTTTAAATAAAGCCTGCTACAATTGTTGCTTAATACAGGTTTAAGTCCATTGTTTAGTAAGAGGACTGTGGTCACTGGTAGACAGGTGGTCCTTTAATACAGATATCATTTAAAGTGGTCACTTAGACCAGGTGGTCTCTAAATAAAGGTGCAGGTCACACATAGCCTTAAGCCTATGCAGGCTATGCGGTTGCATAGGGCCCCGCTGCTGAAAAGTCTTTCCCTCCACATTTTTTTATTTATTTAAATGCTAGTTCTATCGTCTTGCACATGCTGGCACGTGTGGGTATGCTACAGCTTTAATTGACATAGTAGTGTATGTTGCTACAGACAGTGCTTCCCATACACCGCCCACCCCCTCTACTGATGGAAAAAAAGAGATTGGAGACAGTGTCTGCAGACCTGTGGTTGACAAAAACTACATTTCTGTGTAAAGCTATACACAGGTAAGTAAGCGATAGCTCATGTGGAAATTCATTTCCCATAAAAGAGTGTATTTGTCTCCTTGTTCCGAGTTGTCAGGTGGTATAATTTGATTATTAGATGTCGTTAATGTCATAAAAAATGTTCTCTTTCAATGCACAGTATATTGAGAATTATTCATTCAATTAAGTACGTTTCTGCCATTTTATTCATGGTGTAAAAAAGGTGCACTGTGCTGTACATTGCTATATCACAGAGCAGTGTAGATGCACTGTGCTGTACATTGCTATATCACAGAGCAGTGTAGATGCACTGTGCTGTACATTGCTATATCACAGAGCAGTGTAGATGCACTGTGCTGTACATTGCTATATCACAGAGCAGTGTAGATGCACTGTGCTGTACATTGCTATATCACAGAGCAGTCTAGATGCACTGTGCTGTACATTGCTATATCACAGAGCAGTCTAGATGCACTGTGCTGTACATTGCTATATCACAGAGCAGTCTAGATGCACTGTGCTGTACATTGCTATCACAGAGCAGTCTAGATGCACTGTGCTGTACATTGCTATATCACAGAGCAGTCTAGATGCACTGTGCTGTACATTGCTATATCACAGAGCAGTCTAGAGGCACTGTTCTGTACATTGCTATATCACAGAGCAGTGTAGATGCACTGTTCTGTACATTGCTATAACAGAGCAGTCTAGATGCACTGTGCTGTACATTGCTATATCACAGAGCAGTCTAGATGCACTGTGCTGTACATTGCTATATCACAGAGCAGTCTAGATGCACTGTGCTGTACATTGCTATCACAGAGCAGTCTAGATGCACTGTGCTGTACATTGCTATATCACAGAGCAGTCTAGATGCACTGTGCTGTACATTGCTATCACAGAGCAGTCTAGATGCACTGTGCTGTACATTGCTATATCACAGAGCAGTCTAGATGCACTGTGCTGTACATTGCTATCACAGAGCAGTCTAGATGTTACTATGTCGTTGCTGCTGCGGTATACTGCCCAGTTTAAGTGACCGAAAATGCAAACTAAAATAAAACTACTGAAAATCCAGCAGCTAGAGTGTGAGTGTCGTGTCATTCAAGAAGAAGCGAGTGATTAGATGTCCGAAAGAGGTGTGAGCGTGGCTCTCTTTCAATTTGAAGATGACCGCCAAATTGAATACTTTGGGGATATGCCTGCTTGTCATGTATTCGCTGAGCATTTTATATCAAAGCTGCCGATAGACCCCTCCACGGAGTGACGTCCTCGGTCCCACCTCACAGAGGTAATAAATAGTCCCTGCGCGGAGATCTCAGTCTCTTTTCCCTTTCACAGGCAGGTAGGTAAAGTGGTGAGTATTACTCTAACCCTTTTTTGCCAGTTGTGATTGACTCTTTAGAGCTCCTTCTTCCAGTTTTTGTGAGTTCCCTTGCAATTAGGCTGAGCTAACGCATATGCAACTGCAACTGCGTTTCGTTTAAAAAAAATTAATAAAAAGTCTTCATCAGCCTACATCTCTCAGTGATTGCAGCCTGCTTTCTAACCTCTGCAGCTTGCTGCACGTTCCTTCTGTTTTTTCCACTGCTCTTTACAGCTGTACAGCGAGTCCAGCTTTGCTCTGCAAACGCTGTTGACTCGAGGGCTTTGTGCGACCTCAGTACGCCCACTCGGTGTGCACGGCCTAGCGCCTCTACAGGTCGCCGATTACTATTGATTTTACTGTCAGGAAAAAAAAAAGAAAAAGACAAAACTCCAGCTTGCTGTCGAGCGTCTCTTTTCCACTGCATTGCAGTTTTAAAAATAAATAAATAACCTCCATTAGGACAGCTACCGTACTTCAGTTTGAAAATCAAAGCCTCTCATTGGCTGAACAGGTTAACAGGTAACAAGGAGGAACACTGATCTCCCCGATGCGGGGTGGATGGGATTGATTGACAGTTTGCAAGTGCATGCATCGAATGGATAAAAAGCACATCGAATGGATAAAAGGGACATTGAATGTATAAAGCTCATATTTAATGTTTGATGCTAGTTTTTAACATTCGACTGTTGCATTTAACATTCAATGGTAGTATATAACATTCAATACTTGCATTTAATATTCAATGTTGAATTTATGATTTGATGTTAAGATTTAACATTTGATGTTAAAATGTAACATTTGATACATTAATTTAATATTTAATGCTAGTATTTATTGTTTGATGCTAAAATTCAATATTCAATACTAGCTTAAATTTAACATTTAATGAATTGTCATTCATTATTTAATTTGTTACTTTCACCTCCCATATTGACCTGCAAATTTCCAATCAACCAGGCAAACTTCCCTGCAAACTTCCCAACAAACAGACAAACTTCCAACTGTCAATCTCGCACTGTGCCGAAAACACTGCAACCTTTCTAGCCAATGGGAGCACACACTAATATTTTAACCAATGAAAATCCAGCCTCACTTAAAACTGCTTCAGCCAATAATATTACAGTTTATTAGAAGGGCGTTTCCAAAGATATTCTATTGAACAAGATATTCGACTCAGCTGATTTTCAATGGAGACTTCCGTCTCACTGCGCGCAAAGCATTGTGGTATATTCAGAGCACTCGTCAAAAAAAATTCTATGGAAAGTCAATGGAGGTGTAAGAAATGTTGTGAAATGTTAAAAAAATGCATCAAGCACAGTGCGAATTGCTGGACAAACGGACGAATTCATGAATTGACAAACAAATTGACAAATTAATGGCTGGATAGTTTTGGCACAAATGGCGCTCCATATATACTTGTCAGCTGTGGTGCCCATTTGTCGAATTTAATAATGTGTGTATGTATGCGACGCGACCTCCCTGAGAGAGACGTGACCATGGCATCGTGCAGTGTGTTCTGGGCTGTATGTTTACATATTGATTGCATATGCATAATACCATTGGAATTTTATGCATAGGTACATATGTATCTACAAAGAGACTACTATGTAAATACACAGTAATTACAGGTACAATGGCCTATATTCATCAAGGGTTTTTACACAAATTCTCTATTTCCGACATTTTTTTAAACTTGAATAAAATGCAAATTAAAGTTAACATGCGTACTTCACAGTGCGTACAGTATGATTTAAAGATGATGTGTGTAAGTAAGTAATTTTTCATTCATTTTACTGCTTATTCTCTTTAGAAAAAGTGTCAGAAATAGCGAATTTGTGTAAAACCCTTGATGAATACAGGCCAATGTAACGTGTTACCATGATTTTTATATTGAAGATGCACTGATGGCTTCACTATGGTCTTGTAACAAATGATCACATTTCTTTGTAAAGTTCAATGCAGTTTTGCAGCTTTTCAGTAACATGACCTGATCTGCTTGGAAACAGTGAAAGATGCCTACCTGCTACTGGAAATGTGTTCTGCTTTCCAAAGAGATGACCTGGAAGAAACAGACACAGCTTCAGTACAGATCTAACGCATGATTAGATTATTCAATATATTTACTAAGCATCTAGTCTACGATATTATACATTATAATGTATCGACAATATACTACATAAATACAATATGAATATGCTGTATAATAAATGCACAGTATACTGAATGTCTTTTAAAAAGTACATAAATGATATACTAAGAATACAAGTATCTGAATTTGTCTTAAT
The DNA here is from genome assembly GCA_030684275.1 of Acipenser oxyrinchus oxyrinchus. Lineage (NCBI taxonomy): Eukaryota > Metazoa > Chordata > Actinopteri > Acipenseriformes > Acipenseridae > Acipenser > Acipenser oxyrinchus. Next base: position 10,954,494 of record CM060277.1, on the reverse strand, counting down.
ATAAGAGACTATTTCAAAGAATGTGAAGAAAGAAAACTGCAATTTTATGAGGAGGCATGAATTAGCTTTTAAAAAAGAAATCTAAATTGTATATGTAATTACTCAAGACAAAGTCAATTGTGATCAGCCTCTAATGGACCAGTGCTTCTCAATCCTGGCGCTCGTTTCTATATTGTGCGATCGTAAGTTCAAATACGATTGGTCTTTCCAGCACTTATCACCTGCTAATGTGATCGGTTATCACCAGTTTCTATAAATACTATTATTATTATTTATTTCTTTGCAGACACCCTTATCCAGGGTGACTTACAATTGTTACAAGATATCACGTTATTTTTAAATACAATTACCCATTTATACAGTTGGGTTTTTATTGGAGCAATGTAGGTAAAGTACCTTGCTCAATGGTACAGCAGCAGTGTCCCCCCACCTGGGATTGAACCCACAACCCTCCGGTCAAGAGTCCAGAGCCTTAACCACTACTCCACACTGCTGCCCTATAAGCCACTCGAATCGGTGTCGGTGTCCGACACTGCCGTATTATCTGAAAATGGATTCATCACGCAGCATAAGAATACCATGTACTTTGAATGGTTTAGAAAAGTATATTTATTCAGTATATTTATTCATGTAATAGACAGAAAGTAGAATTTGAAATGTCCTAATATCACATTTTCCATTTACACAGTGTTTATGTAGGACCTATTCTTGTTTAAAAACATTTATAGCTGCACCATAAAAACAGCATTGCGTTGCCTTGACAAATAATGTATTAATGTAATACGAATGATCACATCTATCAAAACACGTGCGACACATTAGAAGCCACAATATATATATATATATATATAATTTTATAATCAATATATTTTTATATTATGAACTTATTTTCAAACTAGGCACTTTGGAGCCATTTGGAATGAACATTCTATTCTGAGGTCGTCATCATCATCATCATCATCAACATCATCAACATTTTGTTTAAAAGACTACTTGTTTGTTTTTTATCAGCTTCTTAAAGCACTGTTTTTTTGTATTCAGCCGATGAAGGACTTGTAATCAATTTTTCTACCTTTTCTATATATATATATATTGTAACACAGCAGGGAGGGGGTTAATATCCTCCCTGCAGAAAACATGTGCGGATGCGCATTTTGTTTAATTGTTTTATTGTTTTGTTAATTGTTTGCTTAATTATCACCCGCACCTGGTATATATTGTAAATTAATGCCAGGTGCAGGGTATTTAAGACTCAGCAGCTTGTCTGTACGGGACTGCTGAGTAGAAGGAGACAGAAGGTGTGCTCTGTTTCCGAGCAGTCAAAAGGAAAGTGCTGTGTTAAGCCTGCGTGGTTTTGTGTGTGGGTTGGGCAGGTAAACGGCTTAGCCGTCCTGCGAGTTAGTCAGGGAATAACCTGTTTAGTTAGCGCTCCAAAACGGAGTTAGGTTTTGTTTTGTGTTTGTTTTATTTTTGTGTATTAAAAATAGCGCGTCAGCGCTTAAACTCCATTTCTTGTGTCCTGGGTCTGGTTTAAAGGGGCAAACGAACGACCGTGAGTGCCGGCCTGGTTATAATATATATATATATAGTAACAAGGAAAGTTGTTGGGTGTGTTGAGACGGTGAGAATGGCTTCTCAAACAGTCAGTAAACTAAAGCATTTTAGCAGGGCTAGAAGAAGTTCAAATTAATAGAGATTTGTACTTTTCCAAACTTAACAATTGCATAACAAGTATCTCAAAAAAGAAAAAAATGTACGACAGCATTGCTAACAGAATGAGTTCTGTTAGTGAAGGACTAACAATTGCACTGCTGTTGAGAGCGCAATGTCTCTTTTATTGCCGGTGCACAAACAGGTCAAGAAATGTAAAATCATTCTGGATATCCTCCCTCTTCAAATGGTACTGTGCAATAATGTCTTCATCCGAAACCGTGTCAAACATACTGTGTACATATCTTCTATTAATATTCCTATGAGCCGATGCTTTCATTGTAAATAGCCCTGTCTTTGCCTTAAATACACTGCATGCATTAGAGCAGCCATGTTTCTGAAAGGTCAAAGCAGGATATTACATCGAGATTTACCCCTCGTATTTATACACCAAGTAAGTTGGTGTCGATAGCATTCAGCAAGTAATACGATCAGGTAGCGTGCACAACGTTATATAGAAACACTACTTCTGTCGTATAATCTGCTTCTGACAGCATACTTGCCCAATACGCCATTGTAAGTGCATAAAGAAATGAGCCCCTGGTCCTGGGGACCCCCTGTCAGTTTCTGCTGGTTTTTGTTCCAACTGAGCACTCTTTGCCTAATCAGAGTTTTTTTTTCCATTTTAAACAAAGCTTTCAAGGATATTATATGAGGAGGTTCGGAACCCACTCCCTGCGGTGTCCCTCCTGGTTTTTGTTTCAACTATGCCCTAAATTACTTAATTGAACAAATAATTAGTCCACTTAAGTAATTTAGAGCACAGTTGGAACAGAACTCAGGAGGGACATCGGCCCTTCAGGACAAGGATTGGAGACCTCGGGCTCATACCCAAGTGTTTTTTATTTTTCCCCAAAAGTTATATAAAGTTTATTTTTAATATTTTCTGCATGGAGCACAACTAGACCATTGGGTCCCTTCCCTCCCTTCTCCCTCCCTCAAGCTGAAATAGAGGAGACTCACAGAAGCAGGTGATCAGCAGGAACCTCAGCATCTCAGAGTCCAGGTTGAGAGATTCTGCAGGACTGAAGGGTCACCATCCAGCTGAACTGCAGAGCTGCACATATACTCTGCTTTGTCTCGCCCTGCTATGTCTAATTATAATTCTTGAAGTTCCCTTTTTTCTTTGCTTTTGTCATTGTTATTTTTAAATGTGTTAGACTTTGCTGCTGAATGTCAGTGGGTTTACTTTGAAGAGAAACAGAGTGGTGTAGAGGCCAGTGAGGGCTTTTTTTTTCATTATCAATTCAGGATTATAGTTAAATTGTATGAAGTAGGCATCCTTGTTCTGCAAATTGCAGGTGTAGTAGTCTGTCATCTGTATTGAAATAGAGTTTCTTGTTTGGAAAAAGCTGATGTCCGTGTTTTGAAGTGGTCTGTTTTGTTGTGTAGTGCTGTGCTCCAGTTCCAGGTTTTCAGTATAACCACTAAGTGAAGCTGCAGACCGCCGCTGTTGAGTCTTTCTTTTGATATCAATACAGTTCATAAACATAGAAGCTTGATCTCTGCTTATTCTTTTATCACAAAGGACACTATATCATCAAGTGTGGGTACATCATTGGCAATGTGGAAAACAATATAAAATAAGGAAACACCATATTATTATTTTATTTCTTAGTAAGGCGACTTACATTGTTAAAAGATATCACATTATTTTTACATACAATTACTCATTTATACAGTTTTTTTTAGGTAAAGTACCTTGCTCAGGGGTACAGCAGCAGAATTGGCACAATAAAAGGAACAAAGAAAAAGCTGTTTAAGAATGAAAGACTTCCCCTTTGTTTATTTTTCACTAGATTTCATGTTCTACAGTTTAATTCATTTCATGGAAATTACTAATGTACCTTGTTTATTATTATTTTGCTCCTTAGCAGAAGCCCTTAACCAGGGTGACTTCCAACTGTTACAAGATATCACATTATTTTTACCCATGTATACATGTTTTACTTGAGTAAAGTAGGTAAGAAAGTACCTTGCACAAGAATACAGCAGTAGTGTCCCCAACCTGGGATTGAACCCACAACTCTCCAGTCAAGAGTCCAGAGCCCTAACCGCTACTCCACACTGCCCTTATTAGTATAAATTTGTCACTGGATCCACATACATGAGAGAAAAAACAAAAAAACAGGCGTTTCAGTAAAAGTTGAAACACAAAAGATCTGAGATTTTTATTTTATTTTTATTTTTTTTTATAAATTTAGTCGTTGCCAATTATTTTTATTATTTTCTCCCATTTTGGAATGGCCAATTATTTTATTATGCTCAGCTCACGCTACCACCCTCGCTGACTCGGGAGGGCAAGAGCGAACACACGCTGTCCTTGAGGCGTGTGCCGTCAACCGACCGCTTTTTTTTACACTGTGGACTCACCATGCAGCCACCCAAGAGCTACAGCGTCAGAGGACAATGCAGCTCTCGGGGCAGCTTACAGGAAGCCGCAGGTGCCCGGCCAGACTACAGAGGTCGCTGGTGCGCAGTGAGCTGAGGACACCCCTGGCCGACCTAGCCCTCCCTCCCTCCCAGGTGACGCTTGGCCAATTGGCGCTGCCCCTGGGAGCTCCTGTCCTCGGTCGGCAAAGGAATAGCCTGGACTTGAACTCGCGACGTCCAGACTATAGGGCGCATCCTGCACTCTAGGCAAGTGCTTTTACTGGATGCGCCACTCGGGAGCCCCCAGTTCTTTGAGATATTGCACTTAGCTTGTGCTAATGTGTGCTTGAAAACTGTTATTTTCCAGAAATTATTCTTAGGATTCACATGTAAAACAGAGACTGTGAAACAATTCACAATTTGTCTCCTTTAAATTAAAGTTGGTTTGAGCACTCTAGCTTTTGTGGTTGGCGAGACACAGCCATTTTCATTCATGTCGGGTTAGCTTGAGTCGAATATCAACCGAATATCAAACGTCAAGCTAACTTTACCGCGGTAGCATATTTTAGTTTAGAAAAGTAAATGATGGCTGGCGCAATTACCATATTGTATTGATGGGGCTGGTATTTCACAGGACGTCTGGGAGGATGAGGATTCCAGCAAATGGTCAGATGCCACTGCCACTGGCCGGTCACCCATTAACCAGTGCATTTCCTCCCAGAACCGAAATTGGGACCTCGAGCTTTGACCGGAGGACTGCAGGCATTTCCTCTCCTGCAGGTACAGCTATTTCAGTTTCTTTAATTTATCTCGTACCTGTAGGAGCATTCTATTTATACCAAGTTCAGCCAGAGCACCGGTAATACTGGTGAAAATGGTGGCATTTCTTTGGCGAGGTCGATCCAGTTCATCCATAACCCCCAGGTCCGCAGTAATTTGGAGAAGGGAACAAGTTTCCTCATCTGTCCAGCAGACCTATAATAAATAATGGTATAAATCAACATCTCAACATCAACATCTCTATATGCAATTTATATATAATTTAGCCGAGACCCTCAACAGGAGAAGCGGATCGATAATAATGGATGGATGGATATTTAACTGATTTGTATTAGTAAGACTGGGATAAGGAAAATCTTACTTACGCTACAGAGGAGGACAGAAAGACCGTTCTCAGAGAAGAGTGTTCTTTTATATAGGGGAAGTGGAGGAGGTATCATTTTATTTCATGAAAGTCTATCGTTTAGTATTTTGCACGACTGTGGAGTTGTTGCTATGGGACTAATTAGGCCAATTAGCGTGCACTTTACTGTGCTTTACCAAAGTGTAATGACACTTAAGTCACACACTTTTTTTGCTGTGCACTTTTGGAAAGAGCACAATCATGCGTTATTTGCACGTGACACGTCATGAATGCACTATAGTAGCGTGATTAAAACTTGCATGTAAACACCACCATGTCAATAACAGATTCTAAGCGATACTTCATTTAACACAGCAATACGATATAGAACAAAATAAAAAAGTAAGCAGCCCAAGCAGCTCAATTACACATCTTCCCAATAGTATCACAACACAGTGCAAAACAAAGTTAAAAAATAAACTATTCAACAAATCAATCCACTCAAAGCAAAGAAACCCCATATAACATAACACCATTAACACAATATATACAATTGGCAAAAAACCAAAATATTAGCAGCACAGAGCAAAATGGTTGAGTTAGATGAATGAACAAGTTTAAAATTTATAAAAATGACATCACCGTAAAGAATAACGGCAATGAGGTAGATCCTGTAAACAAAGCTCACAATCCACTAACCTCAGACAGAACATAAAATCCACACACAACACAATTAATACAGTGACTGAAATACACATTTACCGGTTTCAATTCACAAAAATAGATACATCATAAAATCAATTAACCCATAAACAATAAACAGTGGCCCAATGCGAGGGAAAAACAGAGAGCCAATATATTACAAAAGTCAGTTTAACCGTATACTTTCTTGTGGCAGAGCAGGGCTCTGCCCTTGTAAATATTGGCAGGGATGGGGTTAAATTCTCCTCCCTGCCCAGGTTTATTGTGTAAGGTGAGAGTAATTAACAATCAATTAGCACCCAGCCACCTGACATAAAAGGAGGCTTTAGCGCCTCAGTAGAGAGAGGTAGCTGAGGAAGTAAGGGTGATTTTTCTTTGTGTGCTGTTTTTTTGCAGTCCAGTGAAGGCAAAGCTCAGCCTGGATCCTTATTTTGTAAGTTTTACTTTGTGTTTATTGTTTGTGTTTTAAAAAACCCTTTTGTTTGGCCCTTGTGCCTGTTTATTTTGTGTTTTCTATTTAATAAAAGTCTTTTGTTTGAACTGTCTGTCTCTGGGCCTCATCCCTAGCGCCATCCTGTCACATGTGGTGTCAGAGTGGGATATAGCACCTCCGGGAGGTTCAGAGCAGTACTGCAGGATTTTTTTTTTTATTATTGTGAATAGTGAATTTTTTTTTGAGCGTTTTTAAAAAAAAAAAAAAAAAAAAAGAGAAGAGGATGGGAGGAAAAAGGAGGAAGAGCTGCAAGAGGCAGCAGCAACAGCTGCCACCGGGGGACATCGGCCCAATATACATAGTAGATGAGTGGTGCCCTGGTTGTGGGGAGTTTGGGCACACAGTGGCCATCTGCCCCACCCAAACAGAGGCGAGGAGAAGGAGGCAGAGAGGAAGGAAGACATGGGAGGAAGAGGAGTGATGCACCCACTGCATGCAGTATGGGCATGAGGAGCACCACTGCCTGGAGGTCTTACAGGACACAGACCTGGAGTGGGAGGAGCCTGAATGTCCTGCGCCTGAGTGGGAGGAGCCCGAACGTCCTGTGTCTGAGTGGGAGGAACCTGAACGTCCTGTGCCTGAGTGGGAGGAGCCTGAACGTCCTGTTCCTGAGTGGGAGGAACCTGAACATCCACAGCCCAAGAGGGGGGAGTCGGTGCGTCCACAGCCCAAGAGGGGGGAGTCGGTGCGTCCACAACCCAAGAGGGGGAAGGCTGAAAGTCCACAGCCCTGGTATCCACTTGTGTGTCTCTCCCACCTCTGCCAGCAGAGGGAGAGTTCCTGCTGGTTCCACCTCCACCTTCGTGGGAGGACGACTTGCTGCTCCCACCTCCACCAGCAGAGGGAGAGTACCTGCTGGTTCTGCCTCCATCGCCGCCACCAGCAGAGGGGTCATGCCTCCTGGTTCCCCGCTGCTGCCGTCCCGAGAGCCAGAGGGGGTGGAGCTGCCGTCCCGAGAGGCAGAGGGGGTGGAGCTGCCGTCCCGAGAGGCAGAGGGGGTGGAGCTGCCGTCCCGAGAGCTAGAAGGGGAGGTGCCACGGACCCGAGAGCCAGAAGGGGAGGAGCCACGGACCCGAGAGCCAGAAAGGGAGTAGCCACGGACCCGAGAGACAGAAGGGAAGAAGGCTGACGCCCCTCAGCAGCCCTTGCACATGCGGCTGAGAGGAGCTCAGTTGAGGCGCACCCGACTGCGACGGCAGGAGGTGCCAGACCGACCTCAGAGGTCTCTAGAATGGCCACAGCCACCACAGCTGATGCTGGAGTGGCTGGAGCCGTTGCCACCGGAGGAGCTGGAACTGCCGTTGCCGGAGTGGCCGCGTCTCTGCCTGCTGTTCCCGAGGGTCCTCCATTCATGCCTCCGCCACCAGAGGGAGACGAACCGCCGTTCCCACCTCCGCCACCAGAGGGAGACGGGCCGCGGTTCCCGCCTCCGCCACGAGAGGTGCCACCAACGCTGCTCCTGCTGGAGGGTCCAGGTTCCCTGCCAGCGTCCACGTGCCCCCGCCATTGAAGAAGGCTTGGGGGCTCCGATATCAACCCCGCCCACCACCGCCACTGAAATAGCCCACCTGAGGGACATAAGGGGACTCTTGGGGGAGGGCTTGGGTTCAAAGGGGGAGGGGAGTTTGGCGATTGCGGCCTCGTACTTGTAATGCGTGGGGAGGTGTGTGGCAGAGCAGAGCTGAGCTCTGCCCTTGAAAATATTGGCAGGGATGGGGTTAAATTCTCCTCCCTGCCCAGGTTTATTGTGTCAGGTGAGAGTAATTAGCAATCAATTAGCACCCAGCCACCTGACATAAAAGGAGGCCTCGGCTCCTCAGTAGAGAGAGGTAGCTGAAAAGCAAGGGTGGTTTTTCTTTGTGTGCTGTTTTTTTTTTTTTAATTTTGCAGTCCAGTGAAGGCAATGCTCAGCCTGGAATCCTTATTTTTGTAAGTTTTACTTTGTGTTTATTGTTTGTGTTTTAAAAACCTTTTGTTTGGCCCTCGTGCCTGTTTATTTTGTGTTTTCTATTTAATAAAAGTCTTTTGTTTGAACTGCAGTCTGTCTCTGGGCCTTATCCCTTGCGCCATCCTGTCACATTTCTCAACTACACAAATTTGGTTTGTTCTCACCACACATAACAATCATAAACGGATCACGACTCTTCCGCAGGTCAACTCATTCATGGGTAGAACAATTCATCTTCCAGTCAAACTGCAATAAACACTAAAAACAAAACTAAACAAACACACAAACTAACAAACAAAAGGCGCTCTGTCTTTCCCTGGCGTTCACAAGCACAATTTCTCTCGGTCAAGGGCACACGCGGTTATCATACAGCAGCCAGCTGTTAAAGCAGCACATCAATTACGACAGCCCCTTTATCCAATGGACTGCAGGCAGGACATATTGCTCTCGTTAATTTAAATGAAGTCGTCATGGTAACAGTAACAGGACCAAGAGGAAGAATCCCCAACTGGTTAGATACAAGCAAAAAACGACTTGTACAAAAAAGTGAGAGAGCAAAATCAACCACTGCTGTAATCCAGTACAACATATATTGAATACAAAACATTAAATGACGTGTGTATTCATTTAACAACTAGGGTTTCCGTGGCAATTGTTAGGGAGCGTGTTCAAATTACACGCTTTAACATTTCCATTTCTGTGTTCACCGGTTTGTTTTGAGGGTGGTGTTTGCTAACATTTATGTGCAAGTGCTTGTGTGAATGTGAGGCACTGTGTATGCAGTAATACAATTGGAGAGAGAGAGAGAGAGAGAGCAATCCATTTGCTAAAGACCGTCCTCAATAACACTTTGCCATTGACCAAAGATCCTGCGGATGAGATGTTAAATCATTGTCTTCTGTAAAGCCCTTTGTGACGGCGGTCCACTATGAAAGGCGCTATACAAAAATTAAGATATGATTATTACATTATTATAAGATCCTCTTGCAGTCTTCATTACTCTGCAGCTCACAACTCTACACGCCGCCGCTACAATATGTGACAGAAATGCTCAGAGTTCCATAAACTGTTATCTTAGCTAACATGTGCAGTGATCTGTGCCACAAACGGGAACCCCATTATCAAAAAGATGTATCTCTCTGTGGCGGAGTGTCCCGCCCCTATGCATTTATTTATTATTATTTGTATTTGTTTGCGGCGCGGATAAAAGCGCCGCGTCTTTTGTTATTATTTGTTTTGTATACTTAAAACCCGTGAGGATGCGTGGCTGATCAGCTACTGATTATTTAACAAGCTGACAGTCACGCATCTTACCAAACGCGTGCAGCCTGTGGCGAGGGTAATAAGATAATTAACAGCTAGTTAACCCCTCGGCCAGAGTATAAGAACCTGCAGCTGTCCGTGCGCAGGGTTGGGTGTACAGAGAGGAGGTAATGGGAGAAAGAGCGGAGACAGAGTTTAAAAATAACAATTGCTAAAACGTACTGGAGTAACCAGCACGACACTTACTTGTTTGTTTATCTGTCTGGTTTGTTTGGCCCTTGTGTCTTTTTGTTTTGTATTATTATTTATTAAAAACGCTGACCGCAGTAGCGTTCAGCTTCACCCGCCCATCCATTGTTGTTTTGGTTCAGTTACTTCCTGGTCCGTGATGTCACCACACCTCACCACTGCAAGCCATCCTGCCACACTTTCCTTATTGACACATTACATATTTGTTCGCGATGAGATACAGGTATGAAGGATTTTTATTTATATTTAACAAATGATTGGAGTGTATGTACAGGTAAATTAAAACCTATACATACTGTATTTACCTTAGAACGTTCTGTTTATTAATCTGCTAAAACTAGCCTACTCTGAAGTAAAGGGATGACCAATTTAAATAGTTAAATAAACAATGGGTCGATTGTTCAATGCTGGCTCATTACGTGGCTTTCTGTGGAGGCTATATTGAGATCTTGTGCCTGGAGGACTAAATTACAGTAAAACAAGTGATAAATGCTTAGCGCTGGTAATGGGTTGGTTCACAATTCTATCTGTGGTCTAGTTCCTTCTTGCTTCAGAATCCCAGTGGTGGATGGTGTTGCATTATGGGTATTTTAGCTTAAATAATACCTTCTTGAAGGATCCCAGGGTGTCAGCTTCAACAACATTACTGGGGAGTTGGTTCCAGACCCTCACAATTTTCTGTGTAAAAAAGTGCCTCCTATTTTCTGTTCTGAATGCCCCTTTATCTAATCTCCATTTGTGACCCCTGGTCCTTGTTTCTTTTTTCAGGTTAAAGAAGTCCCCTGGGTTGACATTTTCTATACCTTTTAGGATTTTGAATGTTTGAATCAGATCGCCGCGTAGTCTTCTTTGTTCAAGACTGAATAGATTCAATTCTTTCAGCCTGTCTGCATACGACATGCCTTTTAAACCCGGGATAATTCTGGTTGCTCTTCTTTGCACTCTTTCTAGAGCAGCAATATCCTTTTTGTATCGAGGTGACCAGAACTGAACACAATATTCTAGGTGAGGTCTTACTAATGCATTGTAGAGTTTTAACATTACTTCCCTTGATTTAAATTCAACACTTCTCACAATATGTCCGAGCATCTTGTTGGCCTTTTTTATAGCTTCCCCACATTGTCAAGATGAAGACATTTCTGAGTCAACATAAACTCCTAGGTCTTTTTCATAGATTTCTTCTTCAATTTCAGCATCTCCCATGTGATATTTATAATGTACATTTTTATTGCCCGCATGCAATACTTTACACTTTTCTCTAATAAATTTCATTTGCCATATTTCTGCCCAACTCTGAATGCTGTCTAGATCATTTTGAATGACCTTTGCTGCTTCAACAGTGTTTGCCACTCCTCCTATTTTTGTGTCGTCTGCAAATTTGACGAGTTTGCTTACTATACCAGAATCTACACTACCGGTCAAAAGTTTTAGAACACCCCCATTTTTCCAGTTTTTATTGAAATTTAAGCAGTTCAAGTCCAGTGAATAACCTGAAATGGTACAAAGGTAAGCTGTAAACTGCCAGAGGTTAAAAAAAGTTTAGGTTACCAAAAACTGACAAATAATGTACATTTCAGAGTTATACAAAAGGCCTTTTCAGGGAACAAGTAATGGGTTAACAACTTACAGCTGTTCGGCAGCAATGGAAGTAAATTAAGCCTTGAAAGTTGATGCTAACAATTCCTACAGGTGTCCCAACTTTTGTTGATTACTTACAAACCCTCTGTCTGTATAAAAGCAGTGTTGGAACAGACTGTGTTACTACACCCTCTTAAGCATTATTTGGACAGTATTGTACTGCAGGAAGTAGTATACGGTAGCATTGCAGGTGCTTTCTTTTTGTTTTACTTGATTGTAATTTAAAATAAATATTTTCTTCACAGACTATTTTTACTATTTAGTCATTAGGGGTTGAGGCAGTTAAATATGGTCTTTAGCAGAGTGAGACTATAGTGGTGTTTTATCTGTATGTGGTTCCTAGCAGCATTATCTGAGCCCTGCAGCAAGATTACATTAATCTCTAATGAGCTACAGCACTGAGAATGTACACAGTGTGGTCACAGCGGTGTGCTTCAGAGCATCGTGTCACACTCGGGGGACGTCACTGTGAGGCTCTCTGCTCGCAGGGTCAGTTAACCAAACTGGGAGGCAGGGCGCATTTCAGGCCTTGCGGTTTCACAAGAAATATGCAAACCCCCTTGTGTACAAAAACCACTTCAAGAATCAACACATGATTTCCATTACATGAGAGTAGATGTTAAAACTTCATGCTGATTTGAACTTGGCTCTCGCCAAGATAAGCACCAACTAAGACGTAGCTTCACAGTAAACTAATGTGATCCATATGTGTCTCCATCCATTTGCGCCTCCTTCCATATGATGATGTAGATATCCTTCTGTCTGGTGTTGATGGCTGAAGTGTAATGCTGGCTCCAGGGATCAGCTTATTTTGCCTCCCTAGCGCATCAGCACACACAACGGCTGCGATGCTGGCTCTGGGATCAACCATAGTGCGGTCTCCCCAGCGCATCAGCATGACAACCGTCTGGATTGAGCTAAGTAGGGTACATCTCTGGGGTCTTCAAGTGGGCACCTTCCATCCTCGGTGTTTCGTCGACTAGCCCACGACACCTCAAGAGGGCTTGACGGTGATTCTGGCGTCCCAGCATCACCCCCCTCCGTCTCCCACTCAACTCAGCCCAGCTTACTTACCTGTACATCAGCCTTTCTTTCTTTCTATTATGCTTGAGATCCCCAGCCAGAATCTTTCCGTCTCAACCACAGCCAGTTGCTGCTCCTCTCTGCTGCTTCAGATAAGTTCTTCACTGTGCGACGCAACTCTTGGCCATTGAATCCGACATCTCTGAGAAACCGGGTTGTAGAGTGTGCCACAAATCCTCGACATCCCACTTCCACTGGGTAAACCCAGACTCTCCATCCTCGCTGTTCCGCTTCAGTGGCTAGTTGAGCATACCGCAATTTCTTCCTCTCATACGCCTCATCTACAGCATCCTCCCATGGCACTGTTAACTCTACCAGGTGAACAAGGCGTGCTGATCCAGACCACAAGACAATATCTGGTCGAAGGTTTGTGGTGGCAGTCTCAGGTGGAAAAATAAGCCGTTGACCAACATCTGCCAGCATTTTCCAGTCTCTAGCAGCTTCCAGTTGTCCTGGGCGAGGATTGGTTTTAACACCTTTTCTTGGTGGTTGCTCTCCTGGGCGGAGGAATGTTGTCTTTTGTGTGTAATGTTTTAATGGAACAGGTGGCAACTTATTGGTCATGTTACTCTTGTCTTCCAATGCTAAGGCCAAACATCGCAGCACCTGGTCATGGCGCCAAGTAAACCGTCCTTGGCTAAGAGCCACCTTACATCCTGTCAAAATGTGCTTTAATGTTGCAGGTGATGAACACAAAGGACATGAGGGATCCTCTCCTACCCAGAGGTTTAGGTTCTGTGGTGATGGGAGAACATCATATGTTGACCTTATAAGGAAACTGATCCTGCTCTGTTCCATTGACCATAGGTCTTGCCAGCCAATTTTGCGTTGTTCCACACTCTCCCATCTCATCCATTCTCCCTGCTTGCCCTGGGAAATGGCCTTTATACACCTCATCCTCTCCTCCTGCTTTTGCACCTCGTTGACTACAAGCTTCCTCCGTTGCTGGGGCTGCCTTGTGCCATGTAGGAGGAGCTAAACTGAGACCAAGACCCCTCTTCCATGCTGAACTTGCCCCATGATATCACCAATTCGAAGGGCAGCCTTTGCATCCTCCACAGCTTTCTTTGCCACCCACTTTCTTCCAGTTTTCAACACAGGTGCTGCCTCCCTTACGCATTTGTCGCGTGACTCTACTAATGTCATTTCCAGTCGGACCTTGGCGCACTTAAACTAATAGCGCTTTGTCACAGGAAATATTCTTTAATATTTAATTTTAGCTGAATGTAGATTTTTGTAGTTTATCCGTGACCTTAAACAATACAAATATATTCCATAACATTAAAACCATGAGAAATATTTCATGAAAAAGTATTTGTAAAGCTGTAAATACCATTCATGATATATACAAGTTATAATAACAGATCATACAAACCTTGTGAATAGACCTTGTGAACTACTGTACATTGAGAAATACAGTAGGTAATACACTATTAAAATGTTAAACACTCAATCCAAAATATTCAGTATGCGTAGCATCTAAAAATAAATGTACATGTTAAGTTAAAATTAGACAAACGCATCTACAATAAAATCCAGCAGACTGAGGCTTTTAGCAAAAAGCTTCTAATAATGTTACAATGGATTAAATTTAAAATTGAAACTATCCCTTCCCTAACATAATAAGACGTCATCCAAGATTAGTGTTTCACAGGGGCTGTGAAACCTGCCGTTCGTTTTCCTTTTTTTAATCTAGCTTTTATTTTTTATTTTATTTTTTTGCGCACACAGAAGAATACATAGATGCAAACACATTCTAATAGTGGTTTCATGGTTTGAATGAAATTCCACAGTGCTGTTTAAAATATCCTCTCTCTGGCATTCCCTTTCATTGGGATTCCAGTTTGTGTGTCCTGTTATAAAACAATACAGTTTGGATGAATAAGCGTTCATTGTTTATCAAACTCTAGGAAAAGAGTCACTTAACTGACTTTTATATAGACAATCACTTTCAAACCAGAGAGCACATCCCGTTCCCTGCAGACCCTCGTCTCCCTCGCTGCTGTTAAAACATAATGATGGGTCTGTGTTTGGTTCTACTTTTCTAAAACTATATATATATATATATATATATATATATATATATATATATGCCTAGGGTACAGAGAGGTTAGAAAACTATTTGCTTTAAGTCTGAAAAAGAACAATATTATTTATATGTTAAAGTAATGTTTATGTAGAATATAAACATCAAATCAGGGTAGCAAACAACATCAACTTAATTATGATAAGCTCTTTTAGCTCAAGGTATAGATAATAAAAAAAAAAAACATGTATTTTATTAAGATTAATGATTTGAAAAATGAACCTTTACTTAAATCAGGAAGTCACTTGAGAGAAAAAAATATATGTCAAGAACCTTAGCCAAGATGGCAGCAATACAAAATTACAATCACAGTGTTAAATAATAAATCGTACCAACAGTAATAATACATGGACCTTTGAATATTTAAAAGAGCATGTCGGAAATAAAAATCAATAATATGTTTAAATTAGAATCAAGTGTAACTTCCATGATTTACAATAAATATACAAATTATTACAGAAAACCACACTTACACCTCTTAGGCTTACAGTGGTTGTAATAAACTATAGAAGTAAATGAAAAAAAATGAAAGAATGACCTTTACTGGTATGACCAAAAGCATTGTTTTCAGTGTTGCCCTACAATACTGAACCACACTATGAAATAAGTTCATGAGTATTACCAAATAAGATCACCATTTTATGATAGTCGATTAAAATGTAGAAACATGTTGATAGTAAAAATAACTTACCGAATACTGAGGTACTAATGTACTTTTTCATGAATGTCCACAAAAAGTACAATATAAACAATATCAAGATTATTTTTTCTCATATTAATAAAAATAATAAACATAACCTAAGAGACAGGAGATGGCAGGTGCAAACACCAGTGTGTGTATTTATTAATAATAAGCCAAATAAACAAACAATTTAAACAAAACAACTCGAACACTCACAAAAAAAAAATAACTCACCACCCACAAATTGGAGACCCACACTCGCCTGTCCTAAATGGAGCCTCCAGACTCCTATCTCAATTACAGAGACTGAGACAAACATTATTTTTTCTACGAACAACAATTACATGCAACACATTTTTTACATTTTGAGAAGACAGTAGAATGAACAAACCAGTGCAACAGACACTTTGATTGGCATTAAAGAGAAAATGAACGAACCACAGACATGCAACAGACCACTCAGAGACATCAACACTTGCCTATGATTCAGAGAATAAGAGGAAATGAACGAACCACTGACATAGTGCGACAGACCGCTCAGAGACGTGTGTCAACACTTGCCTATGATTCAGAGAATAAGAGGAAATGAACGAACCACGGACATAGTACGACAGACCGCTCAGAAACACATGTCTATGATTCACAGAAAAGATGCAAGACTGGGTTAATAGACTTCAGAGATTTATAATTACAATGATTTAAAAAATAGGCAACTCAACATAACTTTCATAAAAATTCTAAATTGTGTCAAACTGCAGTGTGAAGAACAGTAACACACAAGTCTTTTGTAAATACAGTGCAGTATATAAAATGTAATAGTGTGACACAACATTTTTTAAAAATCTGCTTTAATATTCGTGTCCCTGGTTTTTCCATTATTTTGAGCTTTTACCTTGTTTGTAGGCAAGTAGATTGCCTCATTTAAATCCTGCAAAGTGATCTCTTGGAACTGTAATCAGCGCTTGCTTTGTCAAGTGGGGTCTTTTCAAAGTTTCTGTCTTTCTTTTTAATTTTACATTTTATCCTTTGCACAGGGATAAAACAAGCATTGTTTTCCTGTCGATAAATGTTAGGATAAAATAAGGACACTGGAAAATTATAGTAGTCCTTAAATACAGGCTCCATTTCTTGGTACCACTGAATGTGTGCCAGAACATGCTTTTTAATTATTCCATCAGAGAAAATAAGATTGTGTTCTACGAAAAATAAGATCTGATGACTACCTGGAGTGGAGTAAATCACACCATTTATATCTGGCCAGTAGGCCATTATAAATGAAGATGAATTTGCTTTAGATCCTTTACTCCCTAAAAGATGACCAGTATTTTGGAATTGTTTTACCTTGAAACATGATGCCACAACAGTGAAACTACTTGCTGGATATATTGTTTGGTACATAGCCTCCAGCTTTTGGCATTCCATGGTTGTAAATCCCAAATTTGTTTCTTCATATATGATATAGAACTTGTGGCTGACTGTGACAGGCTGGCTTTAGTGATGATGTCAGACCACAAATGAACACACAGCACTGCGAGTGAAAATAATGAATGAAACCGCTGTTGCGTGGTTTATTAAGTACGGCAAAATAAAAGGTTTGAACAAACACAAAAACACTTTGTAAAATAAAAAACGTGGGTGGTGCGAGGCAGGTGTCTTTGGGCGGTAACGTGAAGGCATCCCCTGGTGGTGACATGAAGGCATCCCCGGGCGATGGCAAACTGAGCTGCAGCTCCTCTTGTGGTGGGAGGTGGGAGCGGCAAGCAGTCCTCCCACATTGGGGAAGGCGGAACCATCAGGTATTCACTGTCTGCTGGTGGAGGTGGCGGAGGCAGAGGCAGCTCCTGCTGCTCTACTCCTGCCGTTGAAGGTGGTGGAGGCAGAGGCAGCTCCTGCTGCTCTGCTCCTGCCGATGGAGGTGGTGGAGGCAGAGGCAGCTCCTGCTGCTCTGCTCCTGGTGGTGGAGGCAGAAGCAGCTCTTGCTGCTCTCCTCCTGGTGGAGGTGGTGGAGGCAGAAGCAGTTCCTGTTGCTCTGCTCCTGGTTGTGGTGGTGGTGGAGGCAGAGACAGCTCCTGCTGCTCTGCTCCTGGTGGAGGTGGTGGAGGAAGAGGCAGCTCCTGCTGCTCTGCTCCTGGCGGTGGCGGAGGCAGAGGCAGCGCCTGCTGCTCTGCTCCTGGTGGAGGTGGTGGAGGCAGAGGGTAGTGCTTCTAGTGGCAGAAGCGGTGGAGGTGGGAGCAGCGTGTAGTCTCCTGGCAACAGAGATGGGAGCAGTGTGTAGTCTCCTGGCGACGGAGGTGGGAGCAGCGTGTAGTCTCCTGGCGATGGAGGTGGGAGCAGCGTGTAGTCTCCCCCTGTTGCAGGGGACTGGTGCGGCTCTCCCTCTCTTGCAGGGGACTAGTGTGGCTCTCCCTGTCTTGCAGGGGACTGGTGTGGCTCTCCCTGTCTTGCAGGGGACCGGTGCGGGTCTTCCTCTCTTGCAGGGGACTGGTGCGGGTCTCCCTCTATTGCACGGGACTGTTGCGGGTCTCGCTCTCTTGCAGGGGACGGGTGCGGCTCTGAAGGCGCAACCAGCAGGCACTTTTCCTCTGCTGGTGGAGATGGGGACAGCAGGCATTTTCCCTGTGCTGGTGGCGATGGGGACAGCAGGCATTCTTGCTCTGCTGGTGGAGATGGGGACAGCAGGCATTTTTCCTCTGCTGGTGGAGATGGGGACAGCAGGCATTCTTCCTCTGCTAGTGGCGATGGGGACAGCAGGCATTTTTCTCCTGGTGGAGATGGGAACAGCTAACTCTCAGGTTTTTTATTCCCGCGGTCCCCCCGTCTGGGCGCTGGACGCTCGCGGTCCTCCCACTCAGGCATAGGACGACTGTGATCCTCCTCCTCCTCCTCATAACTGCGGAAGGGACAGGAGGTAATGCTTACCCTCACAGAGGGGGCACAACGGCCATGACAGCCGGTCGGATCCTAGCTTCCTAGCCTTCCGGCGGAACCACTCCTCAGTGTCTTCCCCCCATCCCATCTTTCGGGACAGTACCCGAAGAGCCACATGGATGGAGCAGTGCATGGTGGTGTGACAGGTTTTGCCACAGGCGAAAACACCACAGCCCCGCTTCCTCCTTTCCCACTTTCCCACTTTGCTCTGTTGTTGCTGCTGCTTCCGGCTGTTTTTTTTTTTTAAACAAACAGTCCTGTAGCTCTTTTTAAATCACCTGCAGTACCGTTTCTGGCCTTTGTCTTGAAGGCGCTGTTGTCCCGTTTCCGACACCACGTGTGACAGGCTGGCTTTAGTGATGACGTCAGACCAGAAATGAACACACAGCACTGCGAGTGAAAATAATGAATGAAAGAGCTGTTGCATGGTTTGTTAAGTACGGCAAAATAAAAGGTTTGAACAAACACAAAAACACTTTTGTAAAATAAAAAAACGGCACTAGTAGCCAAAACGAACAGACAGTAAACAGACACAAACAAGTACCGTGCTGGTTCTCCAGCACGTAGTAGCAATTGTTATTCACACTCTCCTTTCTCTCTCACCCGTTCTCCACTCTCAAACACACAACCCTGAGTGAGTGCTTTGTGCATCTATATATACTGTTGTGCCGAGATTCAATTACTCATTAATTATTCACTTGAATCCCAGAACGTGAACTAATTCTGTGTAACCCTGTGCTCACATATTAAATACTTTAAATGCAGGTGAAGCGAAATGCAATCCCCGTGCCTAAATACAATTATACATTTTAAATAACTTGTGCTGCACACATTATATCCTGTGTACCAACTACAATACACCAACATTAACACACGCAACATACAACATAAAACACAAAAATACACACAGGGGCGGGGCACATTGCCACACTGACATGTTCACTTCTTGTATGCAAGTCAGGCATGATGAGACTCTACACACATCCAACAAATCTGATGTCAGCATATCCTTAAGTGTACAGCAAGATTTTGTGTCTTGCATTATATTTAGGTGCTCTGCTAAATTCTCTTCTCCTTCCATCACTTCTAGTACTTCACCAAAAAAAAGCTATCTCTTAAAAATCTTCTCATCAGCTGTAGTTCTACTGAATTTTGGTTTAATGGTTCATTGCCCAAGATAGCATTGAATCTTTCAAAGCCAAACAGCAAGAAAGAATACAAAGGCCCATAGCCTATTATGCATTCTATAATATGACCGTGCAAGTGCATGTTAGGAGCAATATAGTCAGATCCATACCTTTCTTCAAGCATCTTGCTGAAAGTCATGAGCTCCATGTCTGCCTCAGAAAACAATTCATTTGTTATAATATAAGAACATAACAAATAGCATGCTTTTACAAAGTGCTTCCAAATATCTAGGTGCTGAGAAGGCAGAATGTCTTTTAAGTAAGCAATGGAAAAATAAAGGGTACAGTTTTTCCACTGACCTGCAGTAAAGCTAGCGAATCCTGTTTGAATTTTGTTTGGTATCCGACCTAAGTCACAGGACACTTCAAATTCATCAATTCTCTGTTGAATATTTTTCATATTTTTATCAGTAATAATACCTTTTTCCTTCCAAATTTCAATTACACATTTTGCAGTTCCTAGAAAAAGATTATGCGTTGGGTCAATAACATGCATCTGTACTATATCAAAATATGGGAGCTCCAGTAGTACAGAGTAATGCACTCCATATTCACATTCAAGAAGATTGTATCTTGATTTGTATTTTTATCCAAAATGTTACCACACCACTCCTTGTGTCTTTCTAGAGTTCTTTGCGGCCACTCATCTCTCGTGAATCCACTGTAGTTTTTCTTTCCCACCTGTCCTAGGAAAAATGTCCAACATTTCGAACAGCCACGATTGGCAGCATTCCCAAGAAAACCACAAACTTTACGACAAGCTGGAATGTCACAGGCAACAGCAAAAAGGACAAGAAGAAATGATGCATTGCTACCTAGTTTTGCCGAATGCAGACTAAATCTGTGTAGCCAGGCTTCATTTAATTCTTCCACAAGATAAGAGAGGAAAGTGTTTGTTTTGGCTCTTTGTCCATGTGTGGTATAATACCCACTAGAATAATATTTTTCCTCTTATAGCGCTCTTGTTTTGGCAAGTTCAAGATGGTCAAATAAATAGCCCCACATAATACTGAACATGTTTGAATGAACAAAACCAATCCACATTCATCATCAAAACCAATCCACATTCATCATCAAAACCAATCCACATTCATCATCAAACCCAATCCATATTCATCATCAAACCATAACAGCATTCTTGAGTTAAATTATTGTATTTTTTTCCATTGAATTCCTTCCTTCCATACCTTACCATCCATAACATCCTCTTTTACTTCTTCTGGTACATCTCTGTGTCTCCATTGTTCACACAGGTCTTCAAATCCAGGGCGTCTAACCATTTCTCTTAATGACTCCTTGACTGATTTATAGCTAAACCACATAAATGGGTAAAATGTTCTTGTGCCAGGGGGCAAACTGACTTCTTTAATCAAGTGCTGGCCACACACATTTTGCTGTAGTTGACTTCTCTGCCATGGATATTTCACAAATGAACATTTCTTTGTTTCAGTTCGGCCTTCGTTTATTTGCAAGCAATCATTAACACTGTTTAATGTATAATATTTTCTACAAACAACAAACTTTCTTAAAAGGTCTTTAGAATGTCCAAATAGTTTATTTACTCCGTAAATACTTGAAGGTAAGACAGTAAGTGTCAATCCAAGGATACCTCCTGGTTCAGCAAACACAGTCAGCAAATCTTTAAAAAAAATTGTAACCATGTATCGATTGCCAGACCAGAAATAAAAAAACTTTGTCTTGAACTGTTGCTGGGCTTGCGTATAGTTGTTCTGCTACATATTCTAAATCTTGAGACTTCCTTCTTCAATATTTACAGCCATCGCTCTTTCTGCAGTTGCTTCCCACTGTTATTCATTTTCACTGTCAGAGTGGTTCTCAATATTAAATTCAGATACAGGAAAGAATGACAAAATAACTTCATCAGATACATTTTTGGGCACATCCACTTTCCAAGTTTCTTTCATTTGGCTATATATTCTTCTCCAGTTGCTCTCTAGGTCTTCTGCTTCTGGACATGGAACTGTATGAATTGTAGACGATCCACCATGGACAGAACTCTCTTCAGACTGTGCACTCATTTCATCTACATCAAGGCTTTCTGTTACTTCCAAGCTTTCATTTGGTACTTCTACATGATCTGTTCCTTTTGTACAACGATGCTAGCTGACAAATTTCACATATCACTCTCTTCTCATCTGGCTCTGTTTCTTTTCATTCTTCAGGAAGTCTGTAAAATAAAAAAGAGAGCGAAACTTTGATGAATCACTTCCCATTTAAGAAAAAAATCTTAACAAGAAATGTTCTGAAAATATTTCATAAAAACTTCTGGTCTTCAAGTTTCTGTGTACATGTAGTGTGTGTGCTGCGTGTTGTGAAGGGTTTTAAAAAGGGTATTACTGTGCAAGACCCGCTTTAAGACCGTGACCATTATTTTAAAATGTGCACAGATTAATCTACTGATTAATTAACTAATGCCCATAAATTAACCAATCAAATATTTTAATCGAGTGACAGCCTGTAACAGGGCGATGTGCCCTGTACATTGTTTTGTTTATTTTATTTTAGAGCGGGGTCCCCCTCTGCCCCTGTGCTTATTTTGTATTATTATTAGTATTATTATTATGTATGTATATGACGGTGAGCGCCGTATGTTTTTGTTTTGTTAGTGACAGCGTAGCCGTTTTGTTATTTAGTGGCGTGGATGGGAAGCCCCATCCACATTGTAATTAATAAACTCGTGCAGATTGTGGCCGAGGGGTAAGAGAATAATTAATTGCATGCTAGTTAAACCCCTCGGCCACGATATGAAAAGCCTGCAGCACTCTCAGTTTGGGGTGGGAGTTCAGAGGAGGAACGAGAACGGAGAGTGGAGAAAATAAGAATTAAAACAGGAACAGTGAAGGCAATCTGCCCAGCCTGACCTATATGGTTTATTTATTATTTAGTGTGCGAGATTTGTTTGGTGTTAACCCTTTTATTTTGCTCTGTGAGCGAGTGCGTTTGCTTTGTTTAAATATTTTATTTATTTTTGTTATAAATAAAAACGGCAGCCAGCCGATTCTTTTTACCTGCAGTACTTCCCTGGTGTCAGTATTTTTCCCTTCCTGCTTCTGCCTGACGTCAGACCACCAGTCACCCTGTCACACAGCCCTAATTTAAACTCTTACAGCCCTAATTATTACATTTAGTATACTCGATCGAGGTTCACTGTATTGAAACACTATGCCTTTAAGAAATGAATAATTTGAACAGAAGCAGGTGATATCACAAATAAGATGAAGTAGAACAAAGCAACGAAAAGTGTGTACATTCAGCAGACTACAAGATTTCCATTACACGAGAGTAGATGTTAAAACTTCATGCTGATTTGAACTCAGCTCTCGCCAAGATAAGCACTAACTAAGACGTAGCTTTAAAGTAAACTAATGTGATCCACCTGTGTCTCCATCCTTTTGCGTTTCCTTCCATATGACGATGTAGATATCCTTCTGCCTGGTGTTGATGGCTGAAGTGTAATGCTGGCTCCAGGGATCAGCTTATTTGCCTCCCTAGCGCATCAGCACACACAACGACAGTCTCTAGCAGCATCCAGTTGCCCTTTGCGAGGCTTGGTTTTAACACCTTTACAGCAGTGTACAAATGTACCAGAACACCTTGATATTTGTCATTTATATCCTTTATATACCTACCTGTATTTAAACCTCTGAGAATTTCATTTTGCAAACAATAATCAGTGACATAGAAACAATAGGCACTCGTGTGTTGAAAATGTTAGACCACTTTGTGCTTTAATTTGGCATCTTTATCAACTTCTAAAAACTCTCCTGCATTTTATCTTTTGTGGCTACAGCATGTGTTCTCTTTCTCATACTATTTTTAATTAATTGCATGTGTGGTCTATTAAAGTCATCAATTAAATTAGACAATCACTAATTTGCTTATTTTGACAATGTTCCCAGATATTTTGTGACAGTGGTTTGATTTCATATGCACAACAAATGAAAACTAAACTAAGCAATGGGGTGTTCTAATACATGTGCACCCTGCTGTATTATACACAGAAGCAATGGGGTGTTCTAATACATATGCACACTGCTGCAATTGCAAATTAAAGGTCTCCATTAGACATGCACCAATCCTGGACAGTATTGTGTGCATCTCAAAGAGCCTCACGAATCAGTTCAGTGAGATGGACAACGAGAAGTATGCAATATACTAAGATATATATATATATATATATATATATATATATATATATATATATATATATATATATATATATATATATATATAAAGACAGCAGGGAGGGGTTTAATATCTTCCCTGCATTCTGTGTAATTGTTTGATTTTATTGTTAATTATCCCCTGCACCTGGTGGTAATTGTAAATTTGAACCAGGTGCAGGGTATTAAGAGAAGCAGTCAGTCTGCTCTAGACTGCTGTGTAGAAGGAAGCAAGCGGTGTGCTCTGTTTCGAGCAGTCACCATTAATGAGTACCGGGTTGTTATTGTGTGTTTTGTTTATGCCAGGTAAACGGCTTAGCCGTCTTGCGAGCTGGTCAGGGACCTGCATACTGTGTAGTTAGCGCTCCAAAGGAGCTAGGTGTTTGTTTTAATTTTTTGTTTATTTTGTGAATTAAATATAGCACGTCAGCGCTTAAAGTCCATTTCCTGTGTCCTGGGTCTGTTTTTAAAGGGGCAACGGACCGTGAGTGGTTAGGCTCGCTTACATATGGTGGCAGCAAGTGTGGGCGCCCCTACGACCCAGAAAATGGAAAGCGTTGAAGAGTTGATCACCAGGATCAACCAGAATACTGCTGCTCAGGTAGAGCAGAATGAGAGGTGGAGAGTGGAGCTAGGGCTGAAGGAGTTGGAGCTGCTGCTCTAAAATTGGAAGCCAGCGAGAGAAGCCCCGTGATCTCCTGCACCAGAGGAGCTGGTGCTGGGTGAAGAACAGGAGGAAGAGTCCGTCCCAGAGCCAGAGGAGGCACACCACCACCACAGCTCCAGCCCACAACCCCGGAAGCGTGTCCGGCGCTGGTCAGTGCGGTCCCTTGCCCCTTTTTCCTGTACATCCTGCCGGTCTGCCTAGACCTCCCTACGTTAGAACTGGAGCCCAGGAGTCTGCGCCATTGGCCACAGCTCTGCCCCCTGTTCCTTACTCCGCTCTCCCCAAGCACCCAGACGCCTCTGGGCTGCTGCCAGACGTCGCTAGTGCTCCCCCTGTTCGCTGCTTCGCTCCCCTGGATGATCGGACATCGTTCCGCCAGTCCCCAGGTGAAGACTTCTGCCCGCTGCTGCATCCTCATGTTCCCCGGCCATCGCTTCAGTCGCCACTGTCATCCCGGTGGGGTCCCGTGTCGCCGGTTCGCGGTCCTACCCTGGAAGCGCCGGAGGGACCGTCCCACGCTCAAGCCCGCCCGTGGAAGAGGGAGAACATTAAAGAAATCAGACTTGAGGATGGGTGGTCTTTTAAGGGTGGAGGGAGGTGGCCGTTAAATGGCCAGTGTCTTGTAAAGACAAGGGAGAGGACGTGTAAGACAGCAGGGAGGGGGTTAATATCTTCCCTGCACAAAACATGTGCTTAGCCACATTCTGTGCAATTGTTTGATTTATTTTATTGTTAATTATCCTGCACCTGGTGGTAATTGTAAATTAGAACCAGGTGCAGGGTATTTAAGAGAAGCAGTCAGTCTGCTCTAGACTGCTGAGTAGAAGGAAGCAGAAGGCAGTGTGCTCTGTTTCCGAGCAGTCACCATTGTGAGTACTGGGTTGTTATTGTGTGTTTTGTTTATGCCTGGTAAACTGTTTTTGTTTATTTTGTGAATTAAATATAGCACGTCAGCGCTTAAAATCCATTTCCTGTGTCCTGGGTCTGTTTTTAAAGGGGCAACAAACCGTGAGTGGTGAGGCTCGCTTACAATATATATATATATATATATATATATATATATATATATATATATATATATATACAGCTCTGGAAAAAATTAAGAGACCACTGCAAAATTATCAGTTTCTCTGGTTTTACTATTTATAGGTATGTGTTTGGGTAAAATGAACATTTTGTTTTATTCTATAAACTACTGACAACATTTCTCCCAAATTCCAAATAAAAATATTGTCATTTAGAGCATTTATTTGCAGAAAATGACAACTGGTCAAAATAACAAAAAAGATGCAGTGTTGTCAGACCTCGAATAATGCAAAGAAAATAAGTTCATATTTATTTTTAAACAACACAATACTAATGTTTTAACTTAGGAAGAGTTCAGAAATCAATATTTGGTGGAATAGCCCTGATTTTCAAGCACAGCTTTCATGCGTCTTGGCATGCTCTCCACCAGTCTTTCACATTGATGTTGGGTGACTTTATGCCACTCCTGGCGCAAAAATTCAAGCAGCTCGGCTTTGTTTGATGGCTTGTGACCATCCATCTTCCTCTTGATCACATTCCAGAGGTTTTCAATGGGGTTCAGGTCTGGAGATTGGGCTGGCCATGACAGGGTCTTGATCTGGTGGTCCTCCATCCACACCTTGATTGACCTGGCTGTATGGCATGGAGCATTGTCCTGCTGGAAAAACCAATCCTCAGAGTTGGGGAACATTGTCAGAGCAGAAGGAAGCAAGTTTTCTTCAGGACAACCTTGTACTTGGTTTGATTCATGCGTCCTTCACAAAGACAAATCTGCCCGATTCCAGCCTTGCTGAAGGACCCCAGATGAGTCCAATTTTCAGCTTTGCCCAACACCTGGTCGTCTAATGGTTAGACGGAGACCTGGAGAGGCCTACAAGCCACAGTGTCTCGCACCCACTGTGAAATGTGGTGGAGGATCGGTGATGATCTGGGGTGCTTCAGCAAGGCTGGAATCGGGCAGCTTTGGCATGAATCAAGCCAAGTACAAGGTTGTCCTGGAAGAAAACTTGCTTCCTTCTGCTCTGACAATGTTCCCCAACTCTGAGGATTGGTTTTTCCAGCAGGACAATGCTCCATGCCACACAGCCAGGTCAATCAAGGTGTGGATGGAGGACCACCAGATCAAGACCCTGTATGGCCAGCCCAATCTCCAGACCTGAACCCCATTGAAAACCTCTGGAATGTGATCAAGAGGAAGATGGATGGTCACAAGCCATCAAACAAAGCCGAGCTGCATGAATTTTTGCGCCAGGAGTGGCATAAAGTCAGCCAACATCAATGTGAAAGACTGGTGGAGAGCATGCCAAGACGCATGAAAGTTGTGCTTGAAAATCAGGGTTATTCCACCAAATATTGATTTCTGAACTCTTCCTAAGTTAAAACATTAGTATTGTGTTGTTTAAAAATGAATATGAACTTATTTTCTTTGCATTATTCGAGGTCTGACAGCACTGCATCTTTTTTGTTATTTTGACCAGTTGTCATTTTCTGCAAATAAATGCTCTAAATGACAATATTATTTGGAATTTGGGAGAAATGTTGTCAGTAGTTTATAGAATAAAACAAAAATGTTCATTTTACCCAAACACATACCTATAAATAGTAAAACCAGAGAAACTGATAATTTTGCAGTGGTCTCTTAATTTTTTCCAGAGCTGTATATAAGGTAAATGGGTAAATGGCTTTACTGTACATTGTGTTGAAATAGTATAATGACAGCATTAATAGATTGTGTTGTACTGTTTTCAGAGGATGCTATTGTTTAAATACTAGTACGTCGAATTCAAAATAATATGGAAATATGCACTAGAACAAATCTACAAATAGTTTTATTAAGTCAATATTAAAGTACATTTACTGTACAAATACAGTATTTTTTACAGTGTTGGTTTGTCAAATTATTAAATAAATCTCTTATAACACAAAGACACTCATTGTAAAACACTTCTGCTATTGCTTTATTTCAAGTTCCTTTATAGAACAGTGTAAAGAACTTACGCCTGATTGCAGACTAGATTCTTTAATTCACAATGCATCCGTATGAAGATACATTCAACACTCATTCCTACCATGCTCATGATAAACCTGCCCCTGTTCATGAGAAATGCATGCTGTGGGGTTCAGTATTAATAGAACCTGTCCCTGTTCATGAGAAATGCATGTTGTGGGGCTCAGTATTAATAGAACCTGTCCCTGTTCATGAGAAATGCATGTTGTGGGGTTCAGTACTAATAGGTGTGGAATGCAATATTACATTCAGGTTTTATGCAGAACTATGAAACACTGAGGAGGCAGTGATACTAAAATACAATTCTAAAATTATAAATAAAAGTTACAACTAGAAGTCTTCCTCATCCATAACTTCAAAACGCTCAATAAGAATTCTGCAGTAAAACGACTGAAACGACTCAGTCAAGTAGACACACATTCTGACCAGTGCCTTCTTCATTGGAATAAAGCATCACCAAACCTTTAGCTGAATATATTAATATTAGAGGTTACTTAGAGGTTCTGTACATGTCCTTCACACAATTAAAGAATTCAGATGCGTCCCAAAAATTCTATCTGCCAATAACAATCTACACTGTATATGAATAAGATATTCTTCTGTCATTGTAAATGCTGTTTGCTCATGTAAACCCCATATTCTTTTAGTTTGACTTGCATGCATAACTCAGCTCTGCAGATACACACACAATAGACTACCATTCTGAATACTTGAGTATTACATGATGATACACTTTTTAAATTGTATTTTACATCCACATTATGTTTAAGAGATATTGTGGTTGTACTTTTTTAAGTTTTCCAAGTGTTCGGAAAAAAAAAAAAAAGTTTAATTTTTTTCTAAGTTTATATATGATATTGTGTAAGATATCACAAAAGCATATAAAATAAAAACGAAAGTTCCATCGCATATATCACAACATAACAGCAGAGCTCAAGGAAGAGAGTCATTGTGCATCCCTGTCGACTGAATAGAATACCTGTTCAAAATGGGACATCATTACAATAGAATAATGTCATTTAAGTGGTTGATTCTAACTTGTTCTTTTCCTTGAACCTTTAATTAATGATGGATTATAGAATAATCTTTTTTTTATTTTGTATGAAGTGTGAGCCGTGGTAAATTCAAGCATTCACTAACTATTAAACAATCAACAGTGGTGAATGTTGAAAGACTAAAAAACTTCAATTCAGTGACAAACGTTTCGACTATAGCAGTCTTTTTTACATTGAATGATAAAGCAACTTTTAAAAGGGTTTAAATAGTGTTGCAAATCCTGCTTTATAACAAGTAACTGAATATATAAAGATCTCAAATTGAAATGTGATCCCGTCGGCTTAGAGTTCACAGTGCAGAGCAAATGATCAGCATGTATTACAAATGTATTTTTCTGTACAATTATATGGGAGCGCACTTACAATAGCTCTGCAGTAATGAATGTATGCGTTTGGATAATGTTTCACATTTTTAATAATTCAGATTGGAAACTAACCCCTTAATCTGCTCCCTATTTTACTGCATTTAATCCTGTACTTTAGAGTACTATATTCTGTCACAGGTGTTATTTAATCTGTAGTATTTTGTATTTAATTATATCCTGAATGTAATTATCACTGACACTGTTATTTGCTCTGATATTGGTTCGTATTTTGTAATATACTTGTACTTGTTACAACCGAAGTCATTGTATTTTATCTTGCTCTTAATTGTATTAATACTTGTACTGTGATTCTTGAAATGTATTTTTGTTTACGACTGCAAGTCGCCCTGGATAAGGGTGTCTGCTAAGAAATAAAATAATAATAATAATAGCTCTTACCAGTAACAATCCATTTGTTACAAATGTTTTTTTTTTACAGTGTATGGTCAATCAAACACTTTGATTAATTCATTACATTAAGAACTTCTCAAAATGTTTGTAGACATCTGTGAAAGGACAGTGTCTTAGTCAAGGCTGGTGAATGTCAGGAAGCAGATGCAGAGACAGAAGCGGCAGTTTAAAGGTGCTGCTGCACACTTTTATTTAACACCAAACAAAGAAAAAGGCACAGGGGCCAAAACAACAGGTTTAAACAAAACACTCCTGTACAAACACTTGTCAGGCTGGGCATTCGCTTTCACTGACCAATGCACAGCATATTCACAATACAGCACAGCGCAGCACAGCACAGCATAGCATAGCATAGCATATTCACTATACAGCACAGCACAGCATAGCATAGCATAGCATAGCATATTCACAATACAGCACAGCATAGCATAGCATAGCATATTCACTATACAGCACAGCATAGCATAGCATAGCATATTCACAATACAGCACAGCATAGCATAGCATAGCATATTCACTATACAGCACAGCACAGCATAGCATAGCATAGCATATTCACAACACAGCACAGCATAGCATAGCATAGCATATTCACTATACAGCACAGCACAGCACAGCATAGCATAGCATAGCATAGCATAGCATATTCACAACACAGCACAGCACAGCATAGCATAGCATAGCATATTCACAATACAGCACAGCATAGCATAGCATAGCATAGCATATTCACAATACAGCACAACACAGCACAGCACAGCATAGCATAGCATAGCATATTCACAATACAGCACAGCACAGCATAGCATAGCATAGCATAGCATATTCACAATACAGCACAGCTCAGCACAGCACAGCACAGCACAGCATAGCATAGCATAGCATATTCACAATACAGCACAACACAGCACAGCACAGCACAGCATAGCATAGCACAGCATATTCACAATACAGCACAACACAGCACAGCACAGCATAGCACAGCATATTCACAATACAGCACAGCACAGCATAGCATAGCATAGCACAGCATATTCACAATACAGCACAACACAGCACAGCATAGCATAGCATAGCATAGCATAGCATAGCATATTCACAATACAACACAGCACAGCACAGCATAGCATAGCATAGCATATTCACAATACAGCACAGCACAGCACAGCACAGCATAGCATAGCATAGCATAGCATATTCACAATACAGCACATCGCAGCACAGTGTAGCATATTCAGGCCACACAGGCCACACAGGCCAACTCCCTCTCCCAGACGAAGGATTTCTCCTCTCCTATATGCCATGTGGCTGGAGCCTAATTAACCACCAATCATTCAATTAAGGCTCCAGCCACATTCTCACATGTATTCTGGCAGGGTTGAATTTAACCCCTCCTGCCAACCCACTATTCCTCACACACACACGCACACAGACATTACACCGGCAGGGCTTCCACAAATCACACAAAGATTCTGTAAGGGGACAGCACAGAAATGAAGAAACTTAATCTTCTATTGTACTAATTAGTGAGTGTGTAGAGTACCTTATAAAAGCTAAAAACAATAAATCTGCACAGTAATGTTACAGTTTCTACATGTGTTTCTGATACAATTGTGTACTTATATATATATA
Organism: Acipenser oxyrinchus oxyrinchus; assembly: GCA_030684275.1. Lineage (NCBI taxonomy): Eukaryota > Metazoa > Chordata > Actinopteri > Acipenseriformes > Acipenseridae > Acipenser > Acipenser oxyrinchus. Next base: position 10,923,681 of record CM060277.1, on the reverse strand, counting down.
TCATGCAAAAAGATTTACACATTAAGTACATTGTAACTATGCATAATAACGTTGTAATGATGTGTAGGTACACAAGTATTTTACTAAGTAACTACTATGTAAATACACAGTAATTAGAAGCAATTCATTTAAAGTGTTACCCCATTCAATGCAATAACTCCTTTATAAAAAAAAAAACATTATGTCTACAGATCATAGAGATGCATCAGCAGCAGACTCTTATTAAACATATAGAAACACAATTTGTGTTTGATTCTTATGTTTAGCTGAATAACATTCTCTGTCTTTCATCAAGATGTGTAGTGTGGGTCAGTGGGCATCTCTGGTCTGCTTACCCAAAACTAAAAATCTAAAGTGGAAATGAGAAGCAGTAGAAAACCGAAGGTTCATTTTTCCTGAGATTACTGTGCATACTGCACTCATACCCAATGAGGGGCACACACAATAAGAACAGAATACTCGGACAGGATCACTGGCATCTGCTGTGGACTGCCAGTGCTGACATCAAGGTGAATAAGCTGGGGCAGGAGTGATTGTTTTCTGGGAGATTCTCTCTGAAAAGCATTGCCATTCTCTACTATGGCCAGCAGATGTCACTCTCGTGTTATTTACAGCTTTTGACAAGAATGGAAATCAGTTTCTACTGCATCAGCAGATGAGAGCAGAAGCTCAAAGTAAATACTTACTCATAATTACAATCTTATTATGCATAGCTACAATGTATTTTATGTATTCATTTTTTGCATGATATAACACTAATTAAACCCTAACTCTAAACCTAACCCTAACCCTAACTCTAAACCTAACCATAACCCTTTTCTGATACAATTGTGTACTTACATATATCATGCCGTCTGATTTACATGTTACGTACCTTGTAACTATGCATAATAACATTGTAATTATGTGTGAGTGCACATGTATTTACTAAGTAACTACTATGTAATTAGAGACACACTATAAAATGTTAACCTTTCTTTGATTACATATTAACATATGTAGCCCTAATGGTTTATAAACTGATAAATTTCTATGAAGATAATGTGAACTTATGCATTGAACATTCCTGTTGTTATCTACACTATGCTTATTTTTCATTCTTTTTGGGAGGTAAAAAATAAATTATTCACATGATTTAATTATTCGCTAGATTGCTTTCTTCAGTGCTGTTAAACTGATACATCTTTGGTACAGATATTCACAAAGACAACACTTAAGCCATGTGCCTGTAAAATAACCAATAAATCTGCTTTTAATTTACTTTGCACACACAAACCGCTGATTGTTTTGCATTAGCTTTTAAGAAGACGTGTGCTTGTGCGTTTTGAGGTTGTAGATCCAATAAGCAGCCTTTAGACTAATACTGAAACATTACACAAGCACCTTCCCATCACAATAAATACCTAAACCCCCAAATAACACTCAAATAATAAACAGTATGTCTTGCAGATTCTTTGTCTTCTCTGATTGATCTCATCACCCTTTATGTACTGTACACAAGCACCCCCTCATCACAATAATCCCCAAAATAACTAGTAAATAAATACTAATAAATAATGACATCCTGCAGGGTTGCAATCCGGTCTAAGTGGTCTCTACTTCACTCTGTACATGAATCACCACCCCATCACAAACATCCCATGTGATAATAGTACAGTAGAGGAGTCTCGTTAGGACTACATACTGTGTTCTAGTTGATACATTGTTTGGGGATATCTCTTGTATAACCACACACACAGCTTACACATTACAACAATAATTACACACAGGAAATGGTGTTGCTATCTGTTGTGATGACCTGTACAAACACATTGTATGACTGTATGGGCTGGTTTCACAAACACTACGTTTCCTTAGCCTTACTCTTAAACTTACTTTACTATTACTGTTAAGTGGTCCAACATTATTGCTAATCAGGTTCTGTGAAATCAGCTAGACAGACCATTTAAGCGCCCTTCTTCAGTATTGTTTCCATCACTAACCACTAGGGGGCAGTGACGTGTCATGGTTCTGTTCAACTCCCACCAATGAAGTAATTTAAAGAAGACGCTTGTCCACCAGTGTTAGGACCTCTAATAGTGAATGAGAGGCTCATTTGGTGTATTATTGTCAATACAAGGACAGTAAGTATAATGCTAGGGAGTGTTCTCTATACATGATTGTAACATCTGATGTAGTTTATAGTGTAATCTTTATGCAGTATAGATTTATTTCTGCACGTCTTGTAAAAGGGTTTGTATTTGATCATTTTGGTAAATTGAGTTGTATCTAAATTGAACAAATGTTGTGGGACAATGGGATGTACAAAATGTTCTTGCAAGCAAAGTCTATCAATCCTGTGCTGCATAGTAAGAGTGTGACACAGTCAGGCTGTACCCCCATTTTTCCACTAGTAAAAGTTACTAAAATCTGTTCATATCTGTCTGGCTCGTACGGTCTACATTCTCATCTCCCTGTTCTGGGAGTGGCAGGGTTTGCTGTATCCTCGGGTGTTCTGTGTGTAGCCGCTATGTTGTGTAATAGAAAGTATTCTGAGGAGAGTATTACAGCACATCTGAATGATAAACACATCTAAAACACAAGTACTTCATTACAATTCTCCTCTGCTTCACTGGAATTCTCCTCAGCCTCATTTCAACACACAATACAATGTCAGATTAGGGGTTATAATCTTGACATTGTCTATTGATCGATTAATCATCTGATCTATGATTGATTACTCACACCTGTTTGCTTGTGATATGAAAAGGTATTGAAAGACAATTACACGTAACACAATGTCTAAACACAATGTTATTTACTGTAAATGTTTCATAATGCCAGCTAATGTTTTATATATTGTGGTAGTGTGGCGGGCAGTCAAGACTGACTAGCGGCAGGAACAGCAAACACCCACAGACAGAGTTATCGTTCAGCGCCTTGGCGCACTTTTATTCTCACAAAATAAAACACAGGGACAAAGTAAATATTTGAACCAAAATACTATAGACCCTTTTTACAAACAGAACAAACCAAAAGCCTATCTTCACTTGAAGATACTAACTTCACTGTATTGAAGTCCCTAACTCACACAGGACAGCTAAGCTGTTTCCCTGTCTCAAATCCAGTTTATCAATTATTTTAATCCCTCTGTACTTATTATTATTATTATTTATTTCTTAGCAGACGCCCTTATCCAGGGCGACTTACAATTGTAAGCAAATACATTTCAAGTGTTACAGTACAGGTAATACAATAAGAGCAAGATAAATACAATGACAAGTTCAAGCAAGTACAAGTGTGACAAAATACAATTCAATACAGCAGATAAGTGACAGTTACATCAAGATATGATTAAATACCAAATACTACAGTTTAAACATATGGCAGATTACAGTACTCTGAAGTACAGGATTAAATGCAGTAAAATAGGGGCAGGTAAGAGTAAGTAAAGCAAATTTAAGGAAGGGTGAAAGTGTCCCAGGGGAAACAGAGGAGTTCTACAGGTGCTGTCTGAAGAGGTGAGTCTTAAGGAGGCGCTGAATGTGGTCAGGGACTGGGCGGTCCTGACATCTGTAGGTAGGTCATTCCACCACTGCGGAGCGAGGGTGGAGAAGGAGCGGGCTCTGGAGGCAGGGGAGCGTAGAGGAGGTAGAGCCAGTCTTCTAGTGCAGGCGGAGCGGAGAGGTCGAGTGGGGGTGTAGGGAGAGATGAGGGTCTGGAGGTAGCTGGGTGCAGTCTGGTCAAGGCATCTGTAGGCTAGTACAAGAGTCTTGAACTGGATGCGGCGGTGATCGGTAGCCAGTGGAGTGAGCGGAGTAGTGGAGTTGCGTGGGAGAAGCGAGGCAGAGAGAACACCAGGCGGGCAGCAGAGTTCTGGATGAGCTGGAGCGGACGGGTGGCGGCCGCAGGGAGGCCAGCCAGGAGGGAGTTGCAGTAGTCTAGGCGGGAGAGTACCAAGGCCTGGACCAGGAGCTGGGTGGCGTAGTTGGTGAGGAAGGGTCGGATTCTTCGGATGTTGCTCAAGAAGAATCGGCAAGTGCGTTCCAGAGTGGAGATGTGCTGGGAATAAGAGAGGCAGGGGTCCAGGGTGACTCCGAGGTTCTTAGCGGAGGAAGAGGGAGAGAGTGTGGTAGATTCCAGAGGAACAGAGATAGAGAGATCAGAGGAGGGGGAGGAGGAGGGAAAGAAAAGGAGGTCAGATTTAGAGAGGTTAAGTTTGAGGTGATGCGAGTGCATCCAGGAGGAAATAGCAGACAGACAGGTAGAGATAATGGGAGGAGATGGTGGAGTCAGAGGAGGGGAAGGAGAGGAAAATCTGAGCATCATCAGCATAGAAATGGTATGAGAAACCATAGGATGCGATGAGGGGCCCAGGGAGCGGGTGTAGAGAGAGAACAGGAGAGGACCCAAGACTGACACTTGGGGACTCCTGTTAAAAGAGGGTGAGGTGTGGAGGTTGCTCCACGCCAGGTTACCTGGTAAGTGCGGTTGGAGAGGTAGGAGGAGAACCAGGCCAGAGCAGTGCCAGAGACTCCCAGGTCAGCGAGAGAGGACAGTAGAATAGAGTGATCAACAGTGTCAAAGGCAGCAGAGAGGTCGAGGAGAATTAGGACAGAGGAGAGAGAGGCAGCTCGGGCAGACTTAAGTGAGTTGGATGACAGACAGGAGGGCGGTTTCAGTGGAGTGAGCAGAGCGGAAGCCAGATTGGAGAGGGTCGAGCAGAGAGTGGTTGGACAGGAAAGCAGAGAGCTGGCGGTGTACAGTCCGCTCAAGGGTTTTGGAGAGGAAGGGTAGGAGGGAGACAGGACGGTAGCTCTGGAGGGAGGTGGGGTCGAGGGTAGGTTTTTGAGGATGGGAGTGATAGAGGCTTTTTGAAGGCAGAGGGAAAGAGACCAGAAAGTAGAGAGGTGTTGACAAGGGAGGAGATGAAGGAAGTAGAGCAGGAGCAGCAGCTTGAAAGAGGTGAGTGGGGAGGGGTCCAGGGCACACGTGGTGGGTTTGTGACCCTGGAGCAGGGAGGAGAGGTCAGAGTCTGAGAGGGGCGAGAAGGTGGAGAAGGAGGGTGAGTTAGTAGGGGATGCAGTGGGTGTAGGGGTTGGAGCAGGAGGAGGTGCGGGGAGGGAGAGGTGTTAAAGAGTTTATGGATATCTGAGATTTTAGAAGAGAAGAAGGAGGCAAAGTCATCAGGGGAGATAGAGGAGGGAGGAGGAGGGGGGGAGGGTTTAGGAGGGAGGAGAAGGTAGAGAATAGTTTACGTGGGTTGTTAGTGGAGGCTTGGATTACAGATTGGAAATAAGTACATTTAGCAGAGGAGAGAGTAGAGGAGAAGGAGGAGAGGAGAGTGCGGTAAAGGTCTAGGGCAGCAGGGAGTTTGGTTCTCTTCCATTTCTTTTCAGCAGATCGCAGTGTGATTCTTGCCGAGCGGAGTGCAGAAGAGAGCCAGGGATCGGGAGGTGAGGGGACAGAGGGAGTCGAGAGAGGAGGTGAGGGAGGAGAAGAGGGTGGAGGTAGCAGAGTCTACGGAGAGTTGTGAAAAGGAGTCGATAGGAGGGAGGTGAGAGAGAGCAGTGGAGGCAAGGACAGAGGGGGAGAGAGAGCGGAGGTTACGGCAAGAGGTGACAGTGGGAGTAGGAGGAGCAGGAGAGGGGAGAGACAGAGAAAAGGAGATGAAATAGTGATCGGAGAGGTCCAGGGGTGACAGAGAGGGTGGAGGGGCAGCAGGCCCTGGAGAAGATGAGGTCCAGTTGACGGCCAGCTTTGTGGGTAGGAGGGGATGGAGAGAGACAGAAGTCGAAGGAGTGAAGGAGAGGGAGGAATCCAGCAGAGTGGCTGGGGTTGGAGAGATGGATGTTGAAGTCACCTAGCAGGACAGTTGGGGTAGACAGAGAGGGAGGGAGGAGAGTAGATAGTCAAGTTCATCCAGAAAGTGAGCGAGAGGCCCAGGGGGCGTACAGTACAATGAGCAGGAGTTGACAGGGAGAGGTTAGTTGGACTGCGTGGAAATTCAAAGGTATTGACAGAGAGTGAGGAGAGATCGGAGGGGACAGAAAAGAGTAAGGAGGGAGAGAGGAGAAGACCAGTCCCACCTCCCCGCCCAGTGAGACGCTGGGTATGGGACAGGACATAGAGAGAGGACAGGGCAGCAGGAGTTACAGTGTTATCAGGGGACAGCCAGGTTTCAGTGAGAGCAAGGAAATTGAGAGAGAGGTGGGAGGCAAAGGCAGAGATGAAATCAGCTTTGTTAGCAGAAGAGTGACAGTTCCAGAGTGCACCAGAGAGTGTGCAGGAGGGGGGAGAGGCAGAGGGATGAGGTTAGAGGGGTTGGAGGAGCAGCAGCGGAGAGAGGGCAGAGGACGGGGACGAGAGGACAGAACAGGGATGTGAGAGACAGTCATAGCAGGACAGGCAAGACAAAAGGCACAGTAGGAGCGGTGGGGTGGAGGGTACAGACCTGACTAGTAGATGGCTTCTTCCAGAGCGCTGTTAGGTTCGGATCTATTCCAACAGCGTCTCGGCGCAGGCCTCCCCTTGCTGGACTCCCACAGCTAGACTCCCGGCTCTTTTGTTGAGGCTCTTCGGTTTGCTGGCGCGATCTTGCCTCTGACGCTGGTTACCTGTAGACTCCCACAGTTAGACTCCCGGCTCTTTTGTTGAGGCGCTTCGGTTTGCTGGCGCTTCTTGCTGGCGCTATCTTGCCTCTGACGCTGGTTACCTGTAGACTCCCACAGCTAGACTCCCGGCTCTTTTGTTGAGGCTCTTCGGTTTGCTGGCTCGATCTTGCCTCTGACGCTGGTTACCTGTAGACTCCCACAGCTAGACTCCCGCTCTTTGTTGAGGCGCTTGGTTTGCTGGCTTCTTGCTGGCGCTGAAATAGGCTGCTTGATTAAATGTTACGACTGCGTGGCAAAAGAACCAACTAAACTGTGTGGAAACCAATCAAATAGCAAATCAACTTCTAATCAATTTAACCACTCACCTGGTACTAATCACACACTAACTCAGCTAATTCAAACACCACCTTACAATGTTACCAAATGTAGTTAGTTTAAAATTACTTGAAGCAGGAACTTACCTATCTGCCTCGGTCCCCACGTTCTCCACATTCAACACTCCTGCCACCTCCTTTTCTTTTTTTTCATCACTAAGCACAAAAGGACCGTTTATATAGGACAGATGATTGCAAACACTCAGTCAATTAACACCCTTTCTACCCAATTAGACAGGTGTTTTTTCCTTTTCTGGCTGAATACCATCAGCCCGAAAGGCTTCTGGGAAATGTAGTTTCCCCAGCCACTTCGGCCATGACGCCTATCATGAACTACAAGTTTTTCACCTTAACAGGGGAACATAGATCTTGTCAGCCTCAAACTGACATACTTATTAGCCCTCACTTCCCCACAATACATATATTTACTTCCTTGTAATTTGGCAGTTTGACAATATTTTCTTACCTGTAATTGGAAGTTAGCCACAGTGAGTCATTTATTTATTTATTGCATTTATATAGCACTTTTTATACAAAAGTATCTCAAAGCACTGTACAGTACATAGCAGAAAAAAAGAACAAACCACAATACATTTGTATAGCATGTTATACATACAACTGCCACAATCAAACTATTTTAATAACATATTTAAATTACAGTATACACGTAATATAAAGGCAGCAATTTTAAAGTTACATTAAAACCCACTAAGATAAGAAAGACATTTTATAAAAGTGTGTTTTTAGTCTTGACTTGAAAACTGTAACGGTCCCAGCTTCCCTGACAAACGAAGGCAGAGCATTCCATAATTTAGGAGCTCTACAAGAAAAAGCCCCTCCTCCCGTGTTGCTTTTGTTGACCCTAGGAATAACCAGCAGCCCCATATCCTGTGATCTCAGAGTGCGGTTTGGAAGATACAGGTTTAGTAACTCCTGCAAATAACTAGGTGCTAATCCATTCAGGGCCTTGTAAGTTAACAGCAAAATCATAACATCAATTCTATACTGCACAGGGAGCCAGTGTTAAGAGGCCAAATCAGGGGTAATATGTTCACTTTTCCTGGTTTTAGTCAGAATTCTAGCGGCGGTATTCTGAACAAGCTGCAAGCGGGATACCACATGTTTTGGGACGCCAGAAAAAAGTGCATTACAATAATCAATTCTAGATGTATCATTAGATACAGAAATAATTGGTCTAAGTTTGGTTATATTTCTTAAATGATAAAAAGATACTTTAGTAACTTCCCTAATATGAGTTTCAAATGATAGATCAGGACGAAAGATGACCCCCAAACTATCAATTTCCAGTTTAAGTTTTGATGCACGACTGCAAGAGTCAAGGTCATGTAATCTTACATTTTCTTTTAGTTGGTTCTGTGAGCCCACTAGCATAACCTCAGCTGGTGTTTGTTGTTTCCAGCGGCCCTTTCGCCAAGGTGTTTAGAAGTACCCTTGGCCTTTTTTCAAGATTTCTTTTTGAAAGCAACGGTTGCTAGGTAGACAAGATTAATCGATCAATATTTTTTAAATCGATCAAAGCCCACAGATGTGATTAATCATTAATCTATTAAAACCCCTACTTTAGATCATATCCACTGTCACCTGTAAGACAAAAGCAAATGTGCTTTTTCTATATACAGTATTATTCAAATCAACATTACCTAGTGAGCATGCATCTACAGTACACTTCAATAACGATTTCAACATTACCTAGAGATAATGCATCTACAGCACACTTCAATAAAGATTTCAACATTACCAAGAGGTAATGCATCTACAACACACTTCAATAATGATTTCAACATTACCAAGAGATAATGCATCTACAGCACACTTCAATAAAGATTTCAACTTTACCTAGAGATAATGCATCTACAGTACACTTCAATAAAGATTTCAACATTACCTAGAGAGCATGCATCTACAGCATACTTCAATAAAGATTTCAACATTACCTAGAGATAATGCATCTACAGTACACTTCAATAAAGATTTCAACATTACCTAGAGATAATGCATCTACAGCACACTTCAATAAAGATTTCAACATTACCAAGAGGTAATGCATCTACAACACACTTCAATAATGATTTCAACATTACCAAGAGATAATGCATCTACAGCACACTTCAATAAAGATTTCAACATTACCTAGAGATAATGCATCTACAGTACACTTCAATAAAGATTTCAACATTACCTAGAGAGCATGCATCTACAGCACACTTCAATAAAGATTTCAACATTACCTAGAGATAATGCATCTACAATACACTTCAATAAAGATTTCAACATTACCTAGAGAGCATGCATCTACAGCACACTTCAATAAAGATTTCAACATTACCTAGAGAGCATGCATCTACAGCATACTTCAATAAAGATTTCAACATTACCTAGAGAGCATGCATCTACAGCACACTTCAATAAAGATTTCAACATTACCTAGAGAGCATGCATCTACAGCACACTTCAATAAAGATTTCAACATTACCTAGAGAGCATGCATCTACAGCACACTTCAATAAAGATTTCAACATTACCTAGAGAGCATGCATCTACAGCACACTTCAATAAAGATTTCAACATTACCTAGAGATAATGCATCTACAGCACACTTCAATAAAGATTTCAACATTACCTAGAGATAATGCATCTACAGCACACTTCAATAAAGATTTCAACATTACCTAGTGAGCATGCATCTACAGCACACTTCAATAAAGATTTCAACATTACCTAGTGAGCATGCATCTACAGCACACTTCAATAAAGATTTCAACATTACCTAGAGAGCATGCATCTACAGCACACTTCAATAAAGATTTGAACATTACCTAGAGAGCATGCATCTACAGCACACTTCAATAAAGATTTCAACTTTGATTTAATGATATGATTTTATGTTACAAAGTAAACGATTAAAAATTACAAAGGAGGTACGCACACCAATAAAGTAGTGAGGTGACGGTTTACAAGGCAGTGCCAAAACAAAATGTTAAAAAAAGGAAATAAGCCGCACACTCAAAAGGCAATCCCTCTAAAATAAAATCATTTTGTTTTATTAACCAACGTTCCGGTACGAAGTACCTTCATAAGGGTAAAGAAACAAACACTTGCAGGTGTTTAAATAGAAGTGATAGGAAGATAATTGAATACCAGTGATGTTCAATTACTTACCAATTGAATAATTATACAGATAAACATCATACATCATTAAAATACGTTACCAACCCTAGGAGCTGGGGTTGACCCTTTTCGTGGCCACTGTGGCCCGGGCAGTTTTCCCCCGTGCGCCGCTCAGCAGCATATGCAGGGGCTGCTGAGGACCACCAGCATCCTGTCCTGGTCCTTCTGGTAGTGAAGACAAAGGCAGCTCCTGATACTCTGCTTCTGGCGGTGGAGGCAGCAGAGGCAGAGGCAGCTCCTGCTCCTCTCCTCCAGGTGGCGAAGGTGGCAGGGGCTCCTCCCCTTCTGGCTGTGAAGGCCACAGGGGCTCCTCCCCTTCTGTCGGCAAAGGCGGCATTTCCTTTCTCCTTTCTCCTCTCACTCTCACTCTCCCGTACTCTCCTCTGTAAACCCACCATGAGTGCAGAGAGCTGCAGGCTTATATGCAGGTGACCATCTCCCGATTAGGAACAATTAAATAATTAATTAACTCGGGAGATGGTCACCTTTTGCACAAGGTTTTTAATGTGGAAAACAATACAAAACATACGGCTCTTCGCTGTTACATACAGAAATAATAAATCATAATAACATTATTATTTATTTATTTAGCCGACGCCCTTATCCAGGGTGACTTACAATTGTTACAAGATATCAAATTATTTTTACATACAATTACCCATTTATACAGTTGGGTTTTTACTGGAGCAATCTAGGTAAAGTACCTTGCTCAAGGGTACAGCAGCAGTGTCCCCCACCTGGGATTGAACCCACGACCCTCCGGTCAAGAGTCCAGAGCCCTAACCACTACTCCACACTGCCGCCCTGTTTGTTGGTGTAATAATACAACAACAAAGCAAATACAAAATAATAAATTGCACAGGGGCGGAGGGGTACCCCATTCTAAAATAGACCATTACTTTTATGGCAGGGCTTTGCCCTGTCCCCTTTTCATGTGCAGGGCTCCTCGCCCGGTCACACGGCAGTATTAAGATGTTTGTTTTTATAACCTCTATTTTCAAATCTAACCCTCATATCAGAAAGAATTTCTTCAAAATCAGACTTGCGTTTACAGTTTCGCCTAATTCTGCAGAACTGACTATAAGGTAGACTGTTCTTGAGGTGTAGTGGGTGAAAACTATCTGCTCGTAACAATGTATTATGATCAGTAGGTTTTCTTTACAAGGTGTTATACAGATAGTCCCCATCTTTAATGATCCATAGATCCAAGAAATTAATCCGCTCATAATCATGTTGCATGATAAATTTGAGGTGTTCATTGCAAGAATTTAACAAAAGGTGAAATTGCTGAAGCTCTTGGACATTTCCTTTCCATAGAACAAAAATATCATCAATGTATCTCTTCCACACTACAACATGTTGAATAAACTGATTGATTTCTGGATTCAGAATAAATAATTCATCCAGGTATCCAACATATAAATTAGCATAATTTGGGGTTAAAGAGGCACTGATGGTTGTACCTTTAATTTGGAGGAAAAAATCTAAGTGAAAAGCAAAATAAGCAAAATAAGAAATACAACAAGGCAAAACCAAACACTGTTCAAAACAAAGCTAACAGAATAAAGCTGGCCTACAGGCTGCCGAGCGCTACCTCCACTAAAGGAGGGTCCCGCTCCCAGAGCCTTCTCCCTGACACACACTCAGATATACGGAGGTGGGATTAAAACCCCCTAAACTAATCCCTGCTCCTCAACACCAGGATCTCGGTTAACACACGTTGGGGCATCTAGTACTCAATAAATCAATGAATGCCTGGCCACATTCCACACTTGTCCTAACCAGAGCTGGGATCCTAACTCCAGACCTGCCATATCTAGCACAAACTGAAAAATATGAACAAACATTATTTATAAAGAAACAAAAACTTAGAACATATTATTTACATGTGCTTCAGTCCTGCCACCAGCACCTGTGTATAAATATTGTTCCAGTCACAATGTCATTTTGCTTGCATCAATAAATAAGGCCACTCAAACACACCAGCTTCATACTGCTTTCATTAAAAATGGTCACTGCACATTGCGAGGGAGACTCACTGACACTACACAGCCATCGAGATGAATGAGGAAGCAGAGATTCTCTGATGCTCAATGAGAATTGTTAATGAGGTTTTAAACAGGGCTGCACTGTCTTGAACACCTTGGCAAAGCCCCAAACCCCAGGAGTAGCTTTGTCTGGTCAAAGACAGCCAGAACAGTGTGCTGTTGGGTTAATGGCATGGCATAACCTCATGGCATAACCTCAACAGGGACTGTGTGGGAGCAAGTTGAAGATGAGAAAGTGTAAAGGCAGTCTCTCATGTTAAGATAATTTGCAGTTTGACAGAATATGTAAAAATTGTGTTATACAACTCATAAGTATTATAACAAGACTCATAGCAAGTCTTTATAAAACCTAAAGATGGGTAAAACTAAACAGTACCAACATCATTAATGATACACTGATGTTCAAAGCTGTGAAATGAAGCTCTGGTGTGTTTATCTTGTATCCAAAAAAACAAAGGAATTAGCAACAGTTATTTTCAGGCTGCTGTACATTATTCCTTTTCATTTGAATTATTAGTATCTGTTCATTCATTCTTTACAATAAGTTCACTCTCTTTCAGCGGATGCAGATGAACGATACATTGAGGTTATAAAGAAAATACAACTACCTGGTCTTTAGATGACGACAATGAGAGGCTTTGATTGACCAATGCCATTTGTGTATTGCTCTTGATCTTTGGTTACTTTAATAGTCAACTTTTACATGTGTAACGGAAACACTTGTTCAGTGAGAGAGGATGCTGTCGTATGTGCATTACTGTATTGATCTAATCATTTACACTGTTATGTTTAGTTGTGTTACAAACAGAGGAACTTCATACTGGTAGTTTCAGAAAGTAATTTGACAGCTTGCCAATATGCCTTGGGGTATTCATTCAATCATGCTGTGTAAGTATAATTTCTTTGATAAATATTTCAGTACATTTGAAATGTTGCTTTTCTTATTTGTAAAATGATGAATTTGTTTTTCAGTTTTTGCACTTGGAAACGTGCTGCTGGTTTTGACAGGTATGTGTGTCTCTAACACGTTTACAAAATAAGATACAATTATTAATGCTTGATTACATTAGAGATGAATAACATTTAGAGTGAAATTCACAAACATTTACTCTGAAGTGTCTTTAGCACCATTAATCCTGTTAGAATAAACACACACACAATGAAGTTACTCAACATGAAATAAACAACTCAGGCATTGAATTCTTAGATATTCTTATGATGTTTATTTCTAGTTTTCTAACATTAATGGGTGTCTTTCTCTTTTCAGAAAGAAGTGCAAATGATAGTTTGGAGTAAAGGGCTTTCTAAATTGTGTTTCTTTTCCAAATGGCATCACTGTTACTATTCTGAAATGCTTGAGCTAGAGCCAGTTTCAAATAGCTACATGCAATAAACATGTGTTTATGAAATGAATGATAAATGTATTAACATTTGCAAAGGTGCCTTTTTTCTTGTATTGTCAAACTGATAAATCTGTTTTTGAGAGAGCACTTAATTAAAACTTTGTCTTGTATTGAATTCCTCAACATCTTCACCTTTTATACACTTCTTATATAACATCTATAACACAAACACACATAACCATAACAACAAATAAATAAAATAAAACAAATGTATCTAAACTCTTCTCCAGGTTACATTTTACTGATAAGGTATGCCTTCATGAAACAGAATGGATTAAATGTTTCAAATCAAGTGAAAACAGAAAAGTGGAGTTTTCAGAGAACAAATGGTCTTATTGAATTTTCTGAAAACTGCATGTTTCAAACAGATTGGTATACAATGAATTTCCAGTGTCTATAAAGAAGTTTAATCTCACTTCAATATGTGTCCATATATCCATGTTCTTAATTGCTTTACAGATTGGTCTCTCATGGTATTTTTAAACTGTTTAAATTATTTTTACAGAGCCACTCCGTACAGCAATGGTTCAAATTGGGAAAACATCTGTAGTGGAAGGGGAGAAGGTTGAATTCAAATGTGTAACATCGGCTGTGCACAGAGAACAACCAGAGAACAAGGAGAGGAATTGGTTCCATTTATATAAAAACAGAGAGAAGATCAGCTCACTGGCAGAGCACGGAGGAATGGGAGCTGTCACATTTATAAAACAAGACATCAGAAAGAATGATGCTGGAAACTATACCTGCATGTATGGAAATAAGAATCCAGGAGATGTGAAAAACATCAGCCGTGGTTCTTCAGTTTATCTCAGTGTACAGGGTAAGTACAGCACCAAACAATGAGGAACCACCTGAATGTCACATTTTTGTGAAGGAAATTAACAAATTTAAATATACAAAATATAGCAAAAACACATATGAAAATGCTTGGCTTTGTTCTTTAATAGATGTGCTATATTGTTGTATACATTTTTGTTACAACTACTTCTAGGATTTTCAAAAGTTTGTAAATTATAACCAGTGTTAATCAACAAATCGGTATGTAGCATTGATTTTGGCATTTTCAAGCGTTGTTATGTCTATTCTGTAATTATATAATGTGATTTCCGAAATTATGTTGATTTGCGAAATAATGTTAATATCTTAACGAGCAGGGCTTCTTGCGACTACTTCTTTTGTTTGCGTGGGAATTTAAAAGGAAATCCGTGTTAAATGTCATAATTTATCAGGAGTTAATTTGCACTTTGAAAAGGAGGGCTTTAATTAATTAAAAAGTATATAACTCACCTTGAAACAAAAATGAAACAGACCGCGGCTGTGACACCGACGATACAGAGAGAGAGTGTACAGGAGCATGGTTAAATTCTTACAGACTACCTACATAATCCAGTATTTGTAGTTATGCACCTAGTATATTGAACTCTGGCTACATACATTATATGTCAACTGACCTGTACTGTAGATTTTATTTGAATTATACAAAAAAAAACTAAGAGTAATTAATTAAATATTAGTATAAAAAATGGCATAATAGATATTACTTTATGTACACTTTCATCTTCACACGTCTGTATGCATACAAAATGTTCTTCTAATACTGTAAGTGTTCGGTGGCTACTTCTAATCATGTTGTTTATTTATTGCAGCAGCGAGCAAAGAGTACCAGAGAAAATGCATGATTAGAGGATTCATTAATTATAAACAAATTATGTATTGGGTTTGAGAGTTCAATCATAATTTTAAAAGCTTAATAAATATATAATAAAGTGTTACATACATGGTATACATGTATAATATCTAACAACTACAAACACAAATAGCACTTCAAACATATTTATTTATATCCTACAATCGTAAAATACAGACAAAAGTAGATGTCAACATAAGAAAATAAATTCCAAGCAAGCCTAGAGGGCTTAGAGTATTATTGTTATTTTTTTAACTAAAAAAAGATTGTAAAATGCACGTTTAAAGAGTTGTATATAGTAAGCTGTGGCAAAATATCCCCCCCGAATGAGGGGAAATGACTAATGGGGTTTAATTATTATTTTTTTTTTAATCTGTGTCGTCCGACTTTTACCCACATGCCAGATAATCGTAAATCAGCATTTTATATGTGAAGTGTTCTAAAGAAATGTATATTCTGGATGTCAAAATTTACAATTTTAAATGAAGTTTACAAGGCAGTCCCATTATTTTTTATTTCCATTTGGCTGCTGTTCGCTGGTGAGAGAGCCGTCTCCCTGTACTCTAGTAGTTTCCATAATAGCGTATTCTGCTTCCATTCATTTTTCTTGACCTCGTTAACATGCATTTTGATTAAAACACTGTTATTGGAGAATCCCCTCTAAATCAACTAATGTTATTTCCAAGTTTGTAACATAAATCAATAATAGACCACTCCTTCAGTCAACTGAAGGAGTAAAAATGAATCCTCAAGTTGTATTTAAATTATTTAAACAACAATTCCCATACACTAGACTCCCACTAACCCAAACCATTTTATGATAATTAAATGCTTGCTGATATCGACTAAAGAAAGTTCAATATTATAATTATGTGAGAATGTATAAAATAGATGTCTTGAATGAATACTTAAAATGGTTATTACTAATTTATCATTTGATATAACAATCAAACATTGGACTAGATGCGGTGTTTCTAATATGATACTGTGGAAGGGCAGAGCTCTGCGTGTAGATATGTTATTATTATGACATGATATTATTATGATTTAAATGTATTGTTTTATGTTTGTTGGGGAACAAGACCAGCACGATAATTGTTTTGGTTTTGTTTGAAGCCTTGTGTCTGTTTGTTTTGGCCACTGTGTCATTTTCTTTTCTAAAGATGTTTCGTTTCATTTAAACCTTTTATTTGTTTGTTTAAATAAAAAAAAGAGCAGATTGGCAACTCACCTGCACTCAGCCATCCTGCCACAGGTACAAATTACATTCAAACCACTAATCTGAACAGGGTGTTTTATTAGTAAGAGTCTACTGTCTGTTCTTGCATATTTTAGCTGCACTCAGAAGGCATATTTTTAACACTTTATACTGTATTTTCAGAGTCCACCTACCAGCTCACACTTCAGCTAGATAAACCGAGCGCAGTTGAAGGAATGGACATATCATTTCAATGTATAATACCAATTGAATTCAGAGATGCAACAGGAAAAGAGAGTTTTTTCCATCTATATAAAGATGGAAGCCTTGTCAATTCACAAGCCGATCCCAAAGGCCTATCAGCTGTCAAGTTTTCCATTAAAAAAGTTAAGAGGAACGATACTGGAAACTACATCTGTGTCTATGGAAAAGAGAAGCTTGTGAACTCAGCAAACAGCAAACGCAGTCGCCCAGTCTACCTTCATGTGACAGGTAAGGACTGAGCTGAATACTTTGTGACACAGTACAGTCGATTCACTTGATCTAAACTATGACACATACAGCCTCCATATTTTAATTATCAGATGAGGGGTCTTTGTGAAAACCAACATCTGTAATGGTGTCTTCTTTTCAGTAAATTTAGTAAGATGAAACTAACAAGAAATGTCCTAGGTTGGGCTATACTACAATGGTAAAGATAAAATAAAATAAAATGCATTTAATAATAATAATATACAGTACTGTGCAAAAGTTTTAGGCAGGTGTGAAAAAATGCTGAAAAGTAAGAATGCTTTCAAAAATAGACATGTTAATAGATTATATTTATCAATTAACTAAATGCAAAGTGAGTGAACAGAAGAAAAATCTAAATCAAATCCATATTTGGTGTGACCACCCTTTGCCTTCAAAACAGCATCAAGCATCAATTCTTCTAGGTACACTTGCACACAGTTTTTGAAGGAACTCGGCAGGTAGGTTGGCCCAAACATCTTGGAGAACTAACCACAGTTCTTCTGTGGATTTAGGCAACCTCAGTTGCTTCTCTCTCTTCATGTAATCCCAGACAGACTCGATGATGTTGAGATCAGGGCTCTGTGGGGGCCATACCATCACTTCCAGGACTCCTTGTTCTTCTTTACGCTGAAGATAGTTCTTAATGACTTTGGCTGTATGTTTGGGGTCGTTGTCATGCTGCAGAATAAATTTGGGGCCAATCAGATGCCTCCCTGATGGTATTGCATGATGGATAAGTATCTGCCTGTACTTCTCAGCATTGAGGAGACCATTAATTCTGACCAAATCCCCAACTCCATTTGCAGAAATGCAGCCCCAAACTTGCAAGGAACCTCCACCATGCTTCACTGTTGCCTGCAGACACTCATTCGTGTACGCTCTCCAGCCCTTTGGCGAACAAACTGCCTTCTGCTACAGCCAAATATTTCAAATTTTGACTCATCAGTCCAGAGCACCTGCTGCCATTTTTCTGCACCCCAGTTCCTGCGTTTTTCGTGCATAGTTGAGTCGCTTGGCCTTGTTTCCACGTCGGAGGCTTTTTGGCGCAAGTCTTCCATGAAGGCCACTTCTGACCAGACTTCTCCGGACAGTAGATGGGTGTACCAGGGTCCCACTGTTTTCTGCCAGTTCTGAGCTGATGGCACTGCTGGACATCTTCCGATTGCGAAGGAAGTAAGCATGATGTGTCTTTCATCTGCTGCAGTAAGTTTCCTTGGCCGACCACTGCGTCTCACGGTCCTCAACGTTGCCCGTTTCTTTGTGCTTCTTCAAAGAGCTTGGACAGCACATCTGGAAACCCCTGTCTGCCTTGAAATTTCTGCCTGGGAGAGACCTTGCTGATGCAGTATAACTACCTTGTGTCTTGTTGCTGTGCTCAGTCTTGCCATGATGTATGACTTTTGACAGTAAACTGTCTTCAGCAACCTCACCTTGTTAGCTGAGTTTGGCTGTTCCTCACCCAGTTTTATTCCTCCTACACAGCTGTTTCTGTTTCAGTTGATGATTGTGTTTCAACCTACATATTGAATTGATGATCATTAGCACCTGTTTGGTATAATTGTTTAATCATACACCTGACTATATGCCTACAAAATCCCTGACTTTGTGCAAGTGTACCTAGAAGAATTGATGCTGTTTTGAAGGCAAAGGGTTGTCACACCAAATATGGATTTGATTTAGATTTTTCTTCTGTTCACTCACTTTGCATTTAGTTAATTGATAAATATAATCTATTAACATGTCTATTTTTGAAAGCATTCTTACTTTTCAGCATTTTTTCACACCTGCCTAAAACTTTTGCACAGTACTGTATAATAATATAAAATGCATTTGGGGCATATGGTATAGTAAAATACATATAATAAAATACTGTCTGCCATGCACAACATAATGACCCTTCTCATATTACTTATTACTGTAATTTACAAATAGTTTGTTTTATTTATTTACTTGTTTCAATGTTTGATGTTCATCACTACAAATACCATCATTAAATATTCTATGATATATTCTAAAGCTGGTATGGGGATGGAGGATAGAACTGAATCTCCTTTAATGTTTGTCTGCTTGATGACATGTTAACTATTGTGTCTCTCATGTGGTTTCAATTAGACATGAAACTGCTTTGAAGTGTTGCAAAGATCAATTTCCACGCAGTTCATGAATCTGAAGAGATCATCAGAATCCCTAGGTTTAATAATTGTTGGTCTGAATTATTTATTAGAGAAACTGCCACCTCAGCTTTAGTTTCTAATTGTTGTTGTTTATATTCCCACATAATATATGACAACTCCATCCCAACAGAAACTGACAGGCAAGTCTCTATTTGTTTTTTTTTCTATTCAGTTTTCTAATTTCAAGGTTTTTGACAAAATAGTTAAAACCGTTTCTATTTCACAATTAAAATGATTGACTAGGAGTTAACCATCATTGCACACAGTATATGGCAAGCCAAGATATCATTTAGAGATATATCAAATTGCATTTGAAGATATCTTGAAATATTTAGAGATCTGTAAATCATTTGCAGATTTCTTTAAATGAATATGAGATATCTGTAAATAAACCCTTTGAAGGTATCTTCATTTCATTTTGAGATATAAAATAAAATGAAGACATCTGAAATTGATTTACATATATCTTTAAATAATGTTTTGCTAGCATTGTACACTAAACTGTCATTTAGAGATATCTTGATATGAACAGGAAATTATTTCAAGATATCTGCTTGTCTCCTCTCTCCATTGCTGATGTTTCTGGCTTTCTGTTGAAATCAACTACTGCCACATGCCCCCTGGACCCCTGGCCGACTAACCTTGTCCGTCTCTGTGCTTCAGATCTTGCTCCCTCCATTATGCACACTCTCAACCTGTCCCTGGACTCTGGCTGGGTTCCTGCTGCCCTCAAGCTTGCATGAGTTACACCAGTACTCAAAAAACCCTCCCTTGACCCGGCTGAATTATCTAATTTCTGTCCCATCTCCAATCTCCCTTTTCTCTCAAAAGCTCTAAAAAAGGGCTGTAGCCAGTCAGCTGATGAAACATCTGACGGACAACAATCTGCTTGAATCTCTACAGTCAATCTCTTCAGTCATCACAATACTGAAACTGCTCTGCTCCAGATTGTGAATGATCTCCTGCTCAATGCTGATGCTGGTGCTCCCTCTGTGCTTGTCCTCCTTGACCTAACAGCTGCTTTTGACACTATAGATCATGGCATTCTTCTTGACCACCTCAACAGCATGGTGGGATCTCTGGAACTTGTCTCTCCTGGATGTCCTCTTACCTATCCGAAGGCATGCAGTCTGTCTTCTATGATGGAAGCAGTGGTGTTGCAAACCCAGTCACTTGTGGTGTCCCCCAAGGATCTGTTCTTGGGCCCCTTCTCTTCAATATCTACATGCTTCCCTTGGGTCACCTCATTCGCCAATACAGCCTCGTGTTTCACTCCTATGCTGACGACACACAGCTCTACTTAAAACTCGACCCTGGAAGCCCCTCTGCCATGGTCTGGCTCTCGGCTTGCATTCAAGACACTGAGGCCTGGATGTCTGCCAATTTTCTTCAGCTGAATACTAGCAAATCTGAACTCCTTCTGGTAGGATCTAAAACTCAACTTAAGAATCTAAATATAGCTGTCCTGAACCTCGGAAACTGTCTGATGCTGCCTTCCTCCACAGTACGAATCCTTAGTGTACTTCTTGACATCAACCTGATGCCCACATATCCGTAGTCAAATTTTCCTTCTACCATCTTCGAAACATCTCCAAAGTCTGTCCCTACCTTTTCCTTCCAGATGCGGAGATACTTTGTCATGCATTTGTCTCCTCTTGACTCGATTACTGCAACTCTCTATATGGTGGTCTCCCGGCATGCACCATAAACCGACTGCAGCTAGTCCAGAATACCGCTGCCAGGATCCTTACCAGATGTAAAAAACGTGATCACATCACCCCACGTCTTGCCCAGCTGCACTGGCTACCTGTAAAGGATTATTTTCAAAACTCTCCTGCTCACCTACAATGCCCTTCATCACACAGGTCCCGAGAACCTCCTGAACCTGCTGACCCACTATGTCCCTGCTTGCAAACTGAGGCCCTCCGACTCTGGACTGCTTGTTATTCCCAAGCAAAAGTGCACCACTCTTGGAGAATGCTCGTTTAGCTTCATGGCTCCGACTCTCTGGAACTCTCTCCCAGCTTTGGTGCGTAATGCTCCCACCGTTGCTCGCTTTAAATCAACTCTCAAGACCTACCTGTTCTCTATTTCCATGCTCTTTAAGCCTGATATCTTCTATTAGCTGTGGTGTTGCTGCTACTATTTCATGTATTATGTCACAGGGCAGTATTTCAATCCACTATTCACATTATTAAAAATACCATGTTATCATCAAATTAATGTTGGTCTGAATTATTAAAATTATTGAACAGCTGGCCACCTTGTTGGCCTAATGGTGATACTTTTCTACACGTTGTTGGTTATGTTCTCACAGGAGATATGACAACTCCAATCACATCCATAAAGACACAACAATAACCTAGTTTTTTAAACACATATTGATCACGCTTTTATGTCAGTAGGTTATTAGTGAATTATAGAATCTGTTTGCACATATTTAACTGGATCTTACAATGAATCCCATTTGTATGTGGATCCTCCCAGGATCTGCTCCAGCTCTGTACCTGGGTGCAGGGGTAGGATCTGGGGTCCTTGTGCTGCTGTTACTGCTGATAGGAGGAGTGCTGAAGTGTCTGCAATCCAAACGAGGTAGGGCACAGCATTCTTCACCACAATGGATACAAATGAAGTATGTTTAAATGTGTCAATTTGTCCCTCAACCATTTGATCATAGCTGCCGGTATCTGTATGTCTGTCCACTATATTGGGTTTTTAAAAGCAATTGACAAACCAATGGATAGAACAGTCATCATCCGCTAGTCAATGGCAACATTAACCCTTTAACATTAGAACCGCCACACCGGTCAATTTGACCGGTTTGGTTTTAAAATGTAAATGAATCTGTGTTTGTGAATGCAATGCGGTTGTCCTTTTTATTTATTTATTTGTTTATTTTCTTTTTTTTTTATCGGACAACCGCATTGCATTGACCGTACGCAGATTTGTTTACATTTGAAATCCCATTAATCCCGAGTCTGTTCTATTGTTAAAATCGACTTGCTAACTTACCAGCGCCCGTCCTCTCCAATTATTCAGCACGTTGTTTTCATCTGCTTTCACTGGCTAGTTTGAGAGAGGTTGTAAAACAAATATATATATACAGTAGTTTGATAAATAAAAAAAACAGCGATTCAGCTTATTGTATGTTTCCAATGTTCGACTACCAGTTGAAGGAGCCAATGATAGCGAGGTAGCTCGTAGTCTGAAGCAGTGCAGTGATACAAACAGAAGCGCTGAGACTGATTAACACCAATTGTGCATGTGACAGCTCAATGTGAGAATGGTAAATCAGAATGAATTTGTGTACAAATCAAATCCAGTACTTAATATACACACACAATCCATAAACATGGGCACTGGCTTATAATAACATAGTATCAGTGTTATGGTTGCTCATTTGTGTTACTAGTAAGTTAATATATAGTAACCAATTCATAAACTAATAAAAGGGCATCCTATTAAAAAAAATGTAACACCATTTCAATAACAGGATTAACTTGGGGCTGATGAAATATATATTATCAGTCTATTAACAAAAACTGAACTTGTGGTTTGTGTAGCTGTTCACTAGCTGTTTTCACCCCCATGCCATTCCAGATCCTGCTATCCACACTGAACCTGTATACGCTATGATGGTAAGTCCTATATGTTACATGTCTCAGAACCAATCTACTGATGCATACAGTATACAGGTTCTTTCATGTTTAAATCAAGAACTGTCCCTAATGTAGCCCTCTTAAAACACTATTCCAACAAATAATGAGATTCTGGCTTCAGTTGTGAATAATGCATGTGTTTCAGTATTTATCTTTGTGGGTCCACAACACCTATGTATTCAGGCACATGCACAAATAATTAAACACTCACATGGAACGTCAGGGGGAAATGGTTTTGTACCCACCAGTGAAGATTTGAGCATTGCATTGCCAGAAATAACTGTTTATTAATTATCAATTATTATTTAAGTGGAGTTGTTAAGGTATTACAAGCAGGTATTGTGCAACTACTGGTATATATTTACAGCCCGTTATCAGGACCCCTGTTTTAATAAAGTGCTGAATCTACTTGTAACGCAATTGATTATTCACAGTTCAGCCTTCCTGACCTGTCACATCACCTTATATAAGAACAGAAGAAAATTACGAACGAGATCGGTTCCTTGTAGCTGATTAATCTCAAAACTTTGTCGAGTTGGGTCTGAAAGGATCCAAGTGACATATGCCTGATATATCCCTTGCTCCACACTCTGTCTCTCTCCAATTAATTTACCTTTTTATTTATTGCAGAATAAGTTGAATCGGTCTCCACGGCAACAGGACGACACAATCCCCGATCCAGAAACACAGACTCCCCCTGTCCCCAAGAAAACATGTACATCAGAATCTGACGGATCTGTTGTAGAAAATGCAACAGCTGAAACTCCCACAACTGACAACCCATTGGAGATGTAAAGAATCTGGCAGGTTACCTGTCAGCTCTGCCAGCCCCTCTTACTCTCCTTTCTATAAACATGTAGGTGCTGCTGGTAGAGTGGACAAGGTAAAGGCAGATTTATTAGAAACATGATATGAACTCAATATTGGAGCAATGGAACCAGGGCCTCTTAGAAAGAATGATAATTGCAAACTCTGTAAAACAGTAAAGCTAATGATGTTAACAAAACAATTCATACCCAATGTACTGTAATGACACATTTATCTGTGTATTGCCCAATACATGTTTGTTTTTTCATTCATGAATACACTTTTGAATAAAAAATGTCTATTCAATGTGTTACAAATATTTTTTTTTCTGTTCTATATTACAGATTTTAATATTTAAAATGACCTATGATTTTACTGCTGATGCAATCTACTTTTTAATTTCAGTTATTTTACACTGAGATGTCCCCTGAGATGTCCCCTGGGACCCAGTCCCCTGGGTCAACACTGTCAATACCTTTAAGAATTTTGAAAGCTTGAATCAGATCGCCGGGTAGTCTTCTTTGTTCAAGACTGAACAGATTAAATTATTTTAGCCTGCCTTCATATGAAATGCCTTTTAAACTTTCTTTGCACTCTTTCTAGAGCAACAATATCCTTTTTGTACTGAGGTGACCAGACCTGAACACAATATTCTAGGTGAGGTCTTACTAATGCTTTGTAAAGTTTTAACATTACTTCCATTGATTTAAGGTCAACACTTTTCACTTTTTTTTATAACTTCCCCACATTGTCTAGATGAAGACAACATAAACCCTTGATCTAATTCATAGATTCCTTCTTCAATTTCAGTATCTCCCATATGACATTTATAATGGACATTTTTATTGCTTGTGTGCAGTACCTTACACTTTTCTATATTAAATATAATTTGCCATGTGTCTGCCCAATTCTGGACGCTGTCTACATCATTTCAAATGACCTTTGCTGCTGCAGTGGTGTTTGCAACTACTGCTATTTTTGGTTCATCTGCAAATCTAAGTTTGCTTACTATACCAGAATCTAAATCATTAATGTAGATTAGGAATAGCAGAGGACCTAATACCGATCCCTGTGGTACACCACTGGTTACCACGCTCCATTTTGAGGTTTCTCCTCTAATCAGTACTTTCTGTTTTCGACATGTTAACCACTCCCTAATCCAGGTGCATGACATTTCACCAGAGTACATCTTTTCAACGAAAGAACCTCACGAAAGAAAATCCCCCTCACGACCAAAGAAATCATATATATATAAAAATATATATAAATATATATATATATATATATATATGATATATGTTCAATTCTTTGTTTTTAATACATGCTGTGCTCGACACCCTGTGTATTGGAATTTGAGCGTTCTGTTTAGCTTCTCTGATGGGATGCTACTCCACTTCAAAACCGCCTTGAATTATCAGTGTATATGATGTGCTAGATATTGTGTATCTGAGTTTACTGATCCTGTTTACACACCATTGCTAACATTAATTAATTCAACACTCAGAAATATGTTAATACATTTAAGAAAACTCCTTCACTCCTTCACTCCCACCCGATACAACCTAAAGAAACAATGTTGAAATAAAAAGTCAAATCTAACACATTTAAATTACAACATAGTTCCTGCCACACAGCAGCTTGTGTTGTGTGAGCGCAAC
Organism: Acipenser oxyrinchus oxyrinchus; assembly: GCA_030684275.1. NCBI lineage: Eukaryota > Metazoa > Chordata > Actinopteri > Acipenseriformes > Acipenseridae > Acipenser > Acipenser oxyrinchus. The sequence continues at coordinate 10,898,378 of CM060277.1, read as the reverse complement.
CACACTCACATTGTGTTAACCCAGGCCTAGAGATTGTTATACATGGATTGCCACATGTGTGGGCTACAGGGTGTGCATGAACAATATTTTTAGTTGCAGTGTTTAGATGAAACAAAATATCAAACAGAACGAAATTTCAATGTACCATTTGTAATTCAGTAATATGTGTAATATATACAGTATATATGTTTGAAAAGCGATATAACTGCAGTGTACAACATTTTTTAAAAGTGCTCAGTCTCTGTGATCACCTGCTCTCAGATCTCAGATCCAGGTGTTCAAAGTGCTGCTCGATTCTTTGTTTTTAATACATGCTGTGCTCGACACCCTGTGCATTGGAATTTGAGAGCTCTGTTTAGCTTCTCTGATGGGATGCTACTCATCACATCACCAGACAAGTTATTTCTAGGTGCAGGAAGTGTCTGTCACACGTGGCCACCAACTGTAAAGTCTAACAAAATAAACAAACACAAAAATTAAAACAAGAAAGTGCTGCTAACTTAATCAGGGACAATCAACAATTGATGTTTTTTCTTCCTCATTTGATAGACATGAAAAACCCAACCAGTAAAGTTACCAAACAGCAAATAAAAAACAGTGTTGGGTTGTTTCTTATCAGTGTTGTAATTGTAATTGGTGTTCACAGCAGTCACTCCAAAGGGGAGCCCAGTTAGATAACACTTAGACAGAGCCTCATCAGCAAAGCTCTGTATGTATTTCATGTCATTGTTATAAAGTTAATTTCTATTTGCTTTTTGGTTTTCTATTATTTTACACACATTACATATTCTCTTCTTTTCATCAGGGCACACTGTAACCACCAAATAACATGTTGTGTGTTGATGGCCTCTTAACATTTCTATTTTAAATCCTGTGGTTTGCTGAAGCAGTGTTTTAAGCTCCTTTCTAAGCTTGCTAAAATGAACTCTGTACACGTCTCAAACAGCCAGGCTATGAGCAGCACTGGCTCAGGCACTTGAAGAGTCCCAGCCCCCGGGTTCTGATGGGTTTCCATGCAATACGCTTACCTGCACGCAGAGCATGGACTCCCCTGTTGTTATGTCTGCTATGTTATCTCAAGCTTTCCAGCTGCCCTTTGCACACAGTCTTACAAACTATGTCCTGGAGGTCATTGTGGCACAGCTAACATCAGAGGATTAGGATTGATTTGTAAATAAATGAAACTGTATTTGTATTCCTGTTGGCATTTCTTGTAGTTTTCAAAGCTTTTCTTTGAATTATTTATAATAAGTGAAGATGAATATCCATGGTTTACCCTTTCATTGCTGTTATGCAATTTCTTTACTTTGACTTAAGTTTGGGGAGGAATCACATTTTACCCACAAGCTCATGAATAACTGTTGACTGGCTGCCACAGTGTTAGTGCTGGAGCTCAGCCTGTATGCTGACTGTTGATTTATTACATAGTGCTGCACTTGTATGAAAAGCCTCTATCCTGTTTTCCTGGCTACATAAAATGGTTGTGTCTTGTTCTTATCAAAGAAAAGGACCTTGGCTAAAATGAGACCCATGAAGATATATTGAATTGACCTAATCAGCTGTGGATCTCAATGCCACCACCATTTAAATCATAAAAATATGAATCTTACACTTTTAAAAATTTTCTCACACATAATAAGAACTAAAGACACTAACATGCACTGTTGCCCTTTATTCATTTTTTGAAAGTGTTGGTATTTAAATCCACTGTTGTCCCGATCAGTTGAATATTCTCCATGGTCTCTTAAAGTTGTTCTCCAGTTAATCAAAGTCGATACTTACTGTAAACCGACATTCTTAATCCCTCTATCCAGTATAGTACAGTTGGTTTAATTTATGTCTCTTTAATAGCCAAGAACCAGTACTGTTGTAGACTGCATGAGTCAGCACTTCCTCCCATAAACCACTGTGTATTCTACTGTTCTGAGAAACCTAATACTGGTCACCATCTCACTCAAACACTTTGCTCTTCTAGACACAGGCCTCAGCACGCCTTCACTCAATCTATTACCCACTTTGAAATATATTATTTAACAGCAGGGAACATTCAACCACTGAAGTGTCCTCCAGTATTCTGTGTACAAACTGAAGCACCTCTTACATTTGTTCTGTGAACTCAATCATGTTGTGCTCACACTGTACAGCAGGGGTGGCCAAAACTGGTTCAGGGGAGCCACAATCCTGCAGGTTTTCGGGGTATCTTTAAATAATCAATAGCTGAAGACCTGGAAGAAATGTTAGTGTTGACCAATTCAGAAAATATTTGGTTCAGTTAAGTAATTGAGAACTCAGGTGGAATGAAAACCAGAAGATCCCATGCTCTCCAGGACCAGGGTAGGCCACTCGGCTATAGAGCATAATGATGTTTTGGAAATCCATTACAGTTATACAGTATAGGAATTACAAAAAGGATCCAACACCATGTCAAATCTTGGTAACGCTTTACATTAAATGTCTCTGATTACTCTGTAATTACATTGTACTTACTTAGTAAATGTGTACTTACACATAATTACAATGCCGTTATGCATAGTGTGGCAGCGATGGGGTTAAATCCTATCCCTGCCAACAATCACAGATGTGGCCATTCCCCAATTAGGTAATTGAGTGCTAATTGGGGTGTGGCCACCTGTATAGAGGGGAGCAGAAATCCTTTGTTTGGGAGTTAGGTGAGTGTATATACTCTGTTTAGACTGTGTTTTTGAGAATTATATAGTGAAGGCGAATGCCCAGCTGTACTGTTTTTGTGGAAACCTTTTGTTTTGACCCTTGAGCGTTTTACATAAATGTGTGCCTGAGACTGCAGCTTCTCTCTCTGGGTCTCTAATTCCTGCCGGTAACATCTTGGGCGACAGCGCATTCCTTTCACACAAAGTTACAATGTACTAATGTGTAAATCCTTTTGCACGATATAACCCTTACCATAACCCTATTCCTAACCGTAACCCTAATGCTAACTCTAAACCTAACACCCTAACCCTAATGCTAATCCTAGCTCTAACACTTTTCTGATACAAGTGTGCATATCCTGGGTGCCTATGTGGCATTGCACCTAGGCAGGGTTAGTCCATCCCTGTCCATCCCCAACCCATCACTGTGATTAGTCTGTTTATGGTGTGTGTGGTCAGCAGTAGGGAAGAGTTGTATGGGTGGTGGATTTCTGTGGCAAAGTGCCCGCCCCTGTGTGTATTGTATGTTACGTGTTTTGTGTAAATGTTGGTGTATAGGCATTGGTACACGGGATATAAGCGGGTCTGTGTTTCACGTGTATTTAAAAATGTAGATTTGTATTTAGGCACGAGGATGGCACAAATCACTTCACGTGCTGGTTAAAATGTAATGTGTGGTCACGGGAGTACACTTAATTAATTCACGTGCAGTTGTAACGAGATTCCAATTGAATGATTGACTAGCAATCGAGTCTCGGTACAACTGCATAAAAGCTGCATGTTTTCCCTCACTCGGGGTGGTGTGTTCGGTGAGTGGAGAACGGGAGAGAGAGAAGGAGATATAAATAATTGCTATCGCGTGCTGGTAGGACCAGCACGATACTTGTTTGTTTAGAAGCTCACCGTGTTTGTCTGTGTAGTCCGGTTTTGTTTACCTGTTTATTTTGGCCGCAAGTGCCGTGTCCTGTTTTTGTGTTCTCTCTTATTTTGTTTATTAAATGCTGAGCACAACCAAGTGCTCAGCTTCACCAACCTCACTGTCTCTGTCTGTTCTTTGTTGCTCCCGGTCTCTGGTCTGACGTCACTCACACACGCCATCCTGTCACAATTTCCCATAGAAAAAGTAAAGAAGAATGAATATAAAAAAGAAAGAAATGAAAAAATAGAGAAAAGGTAGATTAAATTGATGAAGTAGTGTTATTTTGTTAATTTTGTTAATTTTGTTAATCTTTACAAAATACATTGTGTAAAATGGCCCACTATTAAATACAAAAACAATAACTGTGTATAAATATTGTTCCAGTGACAACATGTTGAATAATTTTGCTTGCATCAATACATAAGGCTACTGAAACTGATCAGCGTCATATTGCTTTCACTAAAAATGGCCAGTGCACATTGCGAGGGAGACTCACTGACACTACACAGCCATCGAGAAGAATGAGGAAGCAGAGATTATGTGATGCTCAATGAGAATTGTTGATGAAGTTTTAAAAAACAGGGCTGTGCTATCTTGTACACTTTGGCAAACCACAGAAGTACCCATGTCTGGTCAGAAATAGCCATACAAATGTGTTGTTGGGTTGATGCAAAGATTCACCCATAAAGAAGATGGCATAAACTCAACAGGGACCGTGTGGGAGCAGAAAGTTGAAGAGGAAGTCTCTCAGGTTAAGATCCTTTGCAGTTTGACTGAAGATGTAACAGACTCATAGCAGGTCAGTCTAAATCCTAAAGATGGGTAAAACTAAACTGTGACAACATCATTAATGCTACACTGATGTTCAAAGCTGTGAAATGAAGCTCTGGTGTGTTTATTTTGTATCTGAAAAAAATGAAGGAATTCTCAACAGTTATTTACAGGCTGCTGCATGTTATTCCTTATCATCTGAATTATTAGTATCTGTTCATTCATTCTTTATAATAAGTTCACTCTCTTTCAGATGATGCAACTACCTGGTCTTTAGATGACGACAATGAGAGGCTTTGATAGACCAATACCATTTGTGTCTTGCTCTTGATCTTTGGTTACTTTAATAGTCAATTTTTGTATGTGTAACGGAAACACTTGTTCAGTGAGGGAGGGTGCTGTTGTATGTGCATTACTGTATTAATCTCATCATTTTCACTGCTATGTTTAGTTGTGTTACAAACAAAGGAACTTCATACTGGTCGTTTCAGAAATTCATTGGACAGCTTGCCAGTATGCCTTGGGGTATTCATTCAATCATGCTGTGTAAGTATAATTTCTTTGATAAATATTTGAGTACATTTGAAATGTTCATTTTCTTATTTGTAAAATGGTTAATTTGTTTTTCAGTTTTTGCACTTGGAGACGTGCTGCTGGTTTCGACAGGTATGTGTGTCTCTGACATGTTCACATAATAAGATACAATGATTTAATGCTTGATTATATTAGAAATGAATAACATTTAGAGTGAAATTCACAAAGACATTTACTCTGAAGTGTCTTTAGCACCATTATTCCTGTTAGAATAAACACACACAATGAAGTTACTCAACATGAAATAAACAACTCAGGCATTGAATTCTTAGATATTCTTATGATGTTTATTTCTAGTTTTCTAAAAATAATGGGTATCTTTCTCTTTTCAGAAAGAAGTGCAAATGATAGTTTGGAGTAAAGGCCTTTGTAAATTGTACACTTGTGTCTCTTTTCCAAATAACATCACTGTTACTATTCTGAAATGCTTGAGCTAGCGCTAGTTTCAAATAGCTACATGCAATAAACATGTGTTTATGAAATGAATGATTAATGTATTAACATTTGCGAAGGTGGCTTTTTTCTTGTATTGTCAAACTGATAAATCTGTTTTTGAGAGAACACTTAATTAAAACTTTGTCTTGCATTGAATTCCTCAACATCTTCACCTTTTATACACTTCTTATATAACATCTATAACACAAACTCACATAACCATAACAAAAAAATAATTTTATAAAAAATAAATAAAACAAATGTATCTAAACTCTTCAGAATGGATTAAATGTTTCAAATCAAGTGAAAAATGAAAAGTGGAGTCTTCAGAGAACAAATGGTCTTATTTAATATTCTGAAAACTGCATGTTTCAAACAGATTGCTATGCACTGAATGTCCAGTGTCTATAAATAAGTTTAATCTCACTTCAATAAGTGGCCATATATCCATGTTCTTAATGGCTTAACAGATTGGTCTGTCATGGTATTTTAAAATTGTTTAACTACATTTTTACAGAGCCACTCTGTGCAGCGATACTTCAAATTGGGAAAACGTCCGTAGTGGAAAGGGAGAAGGTTGAATTCAAATGTGTAATAGCGGCTGTGCATGGAGAACAACCAGAGAACAAGGAGAATTGGTTCCATTTATATAAAAACAGAGAGAAGATCAGTTCACTGCCAGAGCCCAGAGGAATGGGAGCTGTCACATTTATAAAACAAGACATCAGAAAGAATGATGCTGGAAACTATACTTGCATGTATGGAAATGAGACTCCAGGAGATGTGAAAAACATCAGCCATGGTTCTTCAGTTTATCTCAGTGTAAAAGGCAAGTACAGCACCAAACAATGAGGAAACACCTGAATGTCACATTTTTGTGAAGGAAATTAACAAATTTAAATATACAAAATATAGCAAAAACACATATGAAAATGCTTGGCTTTGTTCTTTAATAGATGTGCTATTTTGTTGTATACATTTTTGTTACAACTACTTCTAGTCCCCAGGGGCAGGATTTTCAAAAGGTCGTAAATTATAACCAGTGTTAATCAAAAAATCGGTATGTAGCATTGATTTTAGCATTTTCAAGCTTTGTTATGTCTATTCCGTAATTAAATTCTGTGATTTCCGAAATTATGTTGATTTCCAAAATAATGTTAATATCTTAACGAGTAGGGCTTCTTGCGACTACTTCTTTTGTTTGCATGGGAATTTAAAAGGAAATCCGTGTTAAATGTCATAATTTATCAGTAGTTCATTTGCACTTTGAAAAGGAGGGTTTTAATTAATTAAAAAGTATATAACGCACCTTGAAACAGAAATGTAACAGACCGCAGCTGTGACGCTGACGATACAGAGAGAGAGTGCACAGGACCAGGGTTAAATTCTTACAGACTACCTACATAATCCAATAGCCTTTTCTATACTTTACTTTACATTTGTAACCTTAATCATTTGTTGTATTGCTAAAATGATATACCGTTATTTGCACATAGTATATCGTTACAGAAATGATCAATGCAACTGTATCTGAACTCTGGATACATACATTATATGCCAACTGACCTGTACTGTAGATTTTATTTGAATTATACAAATAAAAAAACTAAATAATTAAAGTAAATAATTATATATTAGTATAAAAAATGGCATACTAGATAAGTTGCCTGAAAGGAATGGATTTTGCCTAAATGTATTTGTAATGTTGTCAGACTCCCCCCACACATTATTTACAATTTACACTTAGACCTTCACATGCTTGTATGCATATAAAATGTTCTTATATTACTGTAAGTGTTCAGTGGCTTCTTCTAATCATGTTGAGTTTATTTATCGCAGAGGCGAGCAAAGAGTACCAGAGAAAATGCATGATTAGAGGATTCATTAATTATAAACAAATTATGTATTGGGTCAGAGAGTTCTATCATAATTTTAAAAGCTTAATAAATATATAATGAAGTGTTGCATACATGGTATACATGTATGATATCTAACAACTACAAACACAAATAGCACTTCAAACATGTTTATTTATATCCTACAATCGTACATTCTAAAATACAGACAAAAGTAACTAAAAAAAGATTGTGAAATGCACGTTAAAAAAGTTTTATATAGTAAGCTGTGGAAAAATATCCCCCCAGATGAGGGGAAATGACTAATGGGGTTTAATTATTATTATTTTTTTTAATCTGTGTCGTCGGATTTTTACCCACATGCCAGATAATCGTAAATCAGCATTTTATATGTGAAGTGTTCTAAAGAAATGTATATTCTGGATGTCAAAATTTACAATTTTAAATGAAGTTTACAAGGCAGTCCCATTATTTTTTATTTCCATTTGGCTGCTGCTCGCTGGTGGGAGAGCAGTCTCCTGTATGCTAATAGTTTCCATAACAGCGGATTCTGCTTCCATTCATTTTCGTTAACATGCATTTTGATTAAAATACTGTTTTTGGAGAATCCCCTCTAAATCAACTAATGTTATTTCCAAGTTTGTCACATATATCAATAATAGTCTACTTCTTCAGTCAATTGAAGGAATAAAAATGAATCTTGAAATTGTATTTAAATTATTTAAACAACATTTCCCATACACTAGACATCCACTAATCCAAACCATGCTATGATAATTAAATCCTTGCTGATATCGGCTGAAGGAAGTTCAATCTTATAATTATGCAAGAATGTATAAAATAGATGTCTTGAATGATTAATTAAAATGGTTATTACTAATTTATCATTTGATATAACAAACAAACATTGGAGTAGATATTCTAATATGATACTGTGGTAGGGCAGAGCTCTGCATGTAGATATGTTTATTATTATGATATGATATTATTATGATTTAAATGTATTGTTTTGTGTTTGTTTGGGAACAAGTGATTTTGTTGTTGTTTGGCAGCAAAAAGTTAAAGCCCATCCCTCTAAACGCGTGCATAATGTGTCCATCTCCGAATTGATGAAGTGCTTACTAATTTGGAGATGGTCATGGGGGTTGTTCAGAGTGGAGAGCAGGAACGAGAGAGCGAAGAGAGAAAGAAAGAGGTAACGGATTGAAAACAATTGCTATGCATGCTTGGTTAAGACCAGCACGATAATTGTTTTGGTTTTGTTTGAAGCCTTGTGTCTGTTTGTTTTGGCCACTGTGTCATTTTCTTTTCTAAAGATGTTTTGTTTCGTTTAAACCTTTTATTTGTTTGTTTAAATAAAATAAAAGAGCAGATTGGCAACTCACCTGCACTCTGCCATCCTGCCACAGGTACAAATTATATTCAAACCACTAATCTGAACAGGGTTTGGATTAGGAAGAGTCTACTGTCTGTTCTTGCATATTTTAGCTGCACTCTGAAGGCATATTTTTAACACTTTGTACTGTATTTTCAGAGTTCAACTACCAGCTCACACTTCAGCTAGATAAACAGAGTGCAGTTGAAGGAATGGATGTATCATTTCAATGTATAATACCAATTGAATTCAGAGATGCAACAGGAAAAGATAATTTTTTCCATCTATATAAAGATGGAAGCCTTGTCAATTCACAAGCTGATCCCAAAGGCCTATCAGCTGTCAAGTTTTCCATTAAAAAAGTTAAGAGGAACGATACTGGAAAATACACCTGTGTCTATGGAAAAGAGAAGCTTGTGAACTCAGCAAACAGCAAACGCAGTCACCCAGTCTACCTTCATGTGACAGGTAAGGACTGAGCTGAATAATTTGTGACACAGTGCGGTCGATTCAGATGATCTAAACTGTGACACATACAGCCTCCATATTTTAATTATCAGATGAGGGGTCTTTGTGAAAACCAACTTCTGTAATGGTGTCTTCTTTTCAGTATTGTTAGTAAGATGAAACTAACAAGACATGTCCCAGGTTTGGATATACTACAATGGTAAAGGTTAAAATTATATAAAATGCATTTGGGGCATATGGTATAGTAAAATACATATAATAAAATACTGTTTGCCATGCACAACATAATGAGCCTTCTCATATTACTCATTACTGTAATTTACAAATAGTTTGATTTATTTATTTACTTGTTTCAATGTTTGCTGTACAGCACTACAAATACCAGCATTAAATAATCTATGATATATTCTAAAGCTGGTATGGGGATGGAGGATAGAACTGAATCTCCTTTAATGTTTGTCTGCTTGATGACATGTTAACTATTGTATTCTATTCTCTCATGTGGTTTCAATTAGACATGAAACTGCTTTGAAGTTTTGCAAAGATCAATTTCCATGCAGTTCATGAATCTGAAGAGATCAGGTTTAATAATTGTCGGTCTGAATTATTTAAAAGAGAAACTGCCACCTCAGCTTTAGTTTCTGTTTATATTCCCACAGAATATATGACAACTCCATCCCAACAGAAACTGACAGGCAAGTCTGTATTTGTTTTATTTTTTTCAATTCAGTTTTCTAATTTCAAGGTTTTTGACAAAATAATTGAAAATGTGGCTATTTCACGATTAAAGTGATTGACTAGGAGTTAACCATCATTGTGTATAGTATATGGCAAGCCAAGTTATCATTTAGAGATATCTCAAATAGCATTTGAAGATATCTAGAAATATTTAGAGATTTCTAAATCATTTGCAGATTTCTTTAAATGAATATGAGATATCTGTAAATAAACCCTTTGAAGAAATCTTCATTTCATTTTGAGATATAAAATAAAATGAAGATATCTGAAATGGATTTACATATATCTTTAAATAATGTTTTGCTAGCATTGTACACCAAACTGTCATTTAGAGATATCTTCACATGAACAGGAAGTCATTTCAAGATATCTCCTTCTCGCCTCTCTCCATTGCTGATGTTTCCGGCTTACTGTTGAAATCAACTACTGCCACATGCCCCCTAGACCCCTGGCCGACTAACCTTGTCCATCTCTGTGCTTCTGATCTTGCTCCCTCCATTATGCACACTCTCAACCTGTCCCTGGACTCTGGCTCGGTTCCTGCTGCCCTCAAGCTTGCCCGAGTTACGCCGGTACGCAAAAAACCCTCCCTTGACCCGGCTGACTTATCTAATTTCCGTCCAATCTCCAATCTCCCTTTTCTCTCAAAAACTCTCAAAAGGGCTGTAACCAGTCAGCTGACGAAACATCTCACGGACGACAATCTGCTTGAATCTCTACAGTCAATCTCTTCAGTCATCACAATACTGAAACTTCTCTGCTCCGGATTGTTAATGATCTCCTGGCATTCTTCTTGACCACCTTCAAAAGTATGGTGGGATCTCTGGAACCTGTCTCTTCTGGATGTCCTCTTACCTATCCGAAGGCATGCAGTCTGTCTTCTATGATGGAAGCAGTGGTGTTGCAAACCCAGTCACTTGTGGTGTCCCCCAAGGATCTGTTCTTGGGCATCTTCTCTTCAATATCTACATGCTTCCCTTGGGTCACCTCATTCGCCAACACAGCTTCATGTTTCACTCCTATGCTGACAACACCCAGCTCAACTTAAAACTCAAACTCACCCAGCTCTACTTAAAACCCTCTGCCATGGTCCAGCTCTCGGCTTGCATTCAAGACACTGAGGCCTGGATGTATGCTAATTTTCTTCAGCTGAACACTAGCAAATCTGAACTCCTTCTGGTAGGATCTAAAACTCAACTTAAGAATCTAAATGTAGCTGCCCAGAACCACGGAAACTGTCTGCTGCTGCCTTCCCCCACAGTACGAAGCCTTGGCGTACTTCTTGATAGCAACCTCTCCTTTGATGCCCACATCTCCTCCGAAGTCAAATCTTTCTTCTACCATCTTCGAAACATCTCCAAAGTCCGTCCCTACATTTCCCTCCCAGATGCGGAGATACTTTGTCATGCATTTGTCTCCTCTTGACTCAATTACTGCAACTCTGTATGGTGGTCTCCCGGCATGCACCACAAACCGACTGCAGCTTGTCCAGAATACCGCTGCCAGGATCCTTACCAGATGCAAAAAACGTGATCACATCACCCCACGTCTTGCCCAGCTGCACTAGCTACCTGTAAAGCTCAGGATTATTTTCAAAACTCTCCTGCTCACCTCCAATGCCCTTCATCACACAGGTCCCGAGTACCTCCTCAACCTGCTGACCTGCTATGTCCCTGCCCACAAACTGAGGTCCTCCAACTCTGGACTGCTTGTTGTCCCCAAGCAAAAGTGCACCACACTTGGAGAACGCTTGTTTAGCTTCATGGCTCCGACTTTCTGGAACTCTCTCCCAGCTTTGGAGCGTAATGCTCCCACTGTCGCTCTCTTATGTTACGATCATGTATTATGCACTTTGCACTGTATTTAATGTTTTATGCATTTTTTTCCCCCTGTATAGCATGTATTATGCATTTCTCTGTATTTAAAGTATTATGGATTTCTTGTTACTGCATCTTGTAAAGTGCTTTGTGATGGTGATCCACTATGAAAGGTGCTATATAAAATGAAGATTGATTGATTGATTGATCTCTCTCTGTGAAAATGCTCTATGTTTTGAATGTACTTCCTGTCCATTTAGAGATATCTCTAAATGAACAGGAAGTTATTTAAAGATATCTCAAACACTTTAGATATCTCATTTAAAATTCCATTTAAAAATAAATATCTGGAAATAATTTTGAGATATCGCTAAATGTATTTTAGATATCTTAAAATGATTTTGAGATATCTTCAAAATATTTAAAGATATCTATACATTAATTTGAGATATCTCTAAATCATAACTTGGCTTGCCATTTTGGTAATACTAAGCCCACATAGGGGAAATTCAATCAGTCATGCTTTTGATGGTAAGGCCAAATATTTTTAATTGAAGGCATGATTAGATAGGAGTAGATAGAACTCTGGACAGGAGAACAGCCGCTAAGAACCTAGGAGTCACCCTGGACCCCTGTCTCTCTTATTCCCAGCACATGTCCACTCTGGCACGCACTTGCCGATTCTTCCTGAGCAACATACGAAGAATCCGACCCTTCCTCACCAACTATGCCACCCAGCTCCTGGTCCAGGCCTTGGTACTCTCCCGCCTAGACTACTGCAGCTCCCTCCTGGCTGGCCTCCCTGCGTCCGCCACCCGTCCGCTCCAGCTCATCCAGAACTCCGCTGCCCGCCTGGTGTTCTCTCTGCCTCGCTTCTCCCTTGCAACTCCACTACTCCGCTTACTCCACTGGCTACCGATCACCGCTCGCATCCAGTTCAAGACTCTTGTACTAGCCTACAGATGCCTTGACCAGACTGCACCCAGCTACCTCCAGACCCTCATCTCTCCCTACACCCCCACTCGACCTCTCCGCTCTGCCTGCACTAGAAGACTGGCTCTACCTCCTCTACGCTCCCCTGCCTCCAGAGCCCGCTCCTTCTCCACCCTCGCTCTGCAGTGGTGGAATGACCTACCTACAGATGTCAGGACCGCCCAGTCCCTGACCACATTCAGCGCCTCCTTAAGACTCACCTCTTCAGACAGCACCTGTAGAACTCCTCTGTTTCTCCCCTGGGACACTTTCACCCTTCCTTAAATATGCTTTACTTACTCTTATCTGCCCCTATTTTACTGCATTTAATCCTGTACTTCAGAGTACTGTAATCTGCCAAGTGTTTAAACTGTAGTATTTGGTATTTAATCATATCTTGATGTAACTATCACTGTCACTTTTATCTGCTGTATTATTGAATTGTATTTTGTCACACTTGTACTTGCTTGAACTAGTCATTGTATTTATCTTGCTCTTATTGTATTATTACCTGTACTGTAACACTTGAAATGTATTTGCTTACGATTGTAAGTCGCCCTGGATAAGAGCGTCTGCTAAGAAATAAATAATAATAATATAATAACAAATACTGCCACTCAAAATGACTTCCTCTGATGTTTCCCCCAGATTGATTCATTGAAACCCTTTTTAACATGACTACAGATAATCAGTGGAATGAGGTCTGCACAACATCAGGTTATAAGATACATTATAGGGGCACTATTTCAATCTCCCATTATTTACATCATTAAAAATAGCATGTTATCATCAAATTAATGTTGGTCTGAATTATTAAAATTATTGAACAGCTGGCCACCTTTTTGGCCTAATGGTGATAATTTGCTACACGTTGTTGCTTATGTTCCCGCAGGAGATATGACAACTCCAACAACATCTAACAAGACCCAACAGACAAATGAGACAGGCAAGTGTGAATAACTTAGTTTTTTATAAGTGTCCTTGATCTTAATAACATATTTTAAAGTAGTCCAAGTTTTAGAAAGCAAAGTTCTTAAGTTGTTAATAATCAAGGTACTAATTGATTTATGTACTGTATATACATAATAATTGAATCAGAATGGTCACAGTTCTGATTATTGCTGGTACATATGGACAATTTCATACCAGATTAAACCAACTCCAAAAACTAGGCTTTCTGTAACGTGATTTGTGTGTCTGGTGTACCTGCTCCAAGACCAACAATGTATGACTTCACTGTGGAGCATACTCTATGTACCCTGTTCACATGTTGCAAGATCAAGGCACTGTAAAAACAGGATTGGATTACATTTGTTTTCAACACATGTTGATCACACTATTATGCCAATAGGTTATTAGTGAATTATAGAATATGTTTACACATATTTAACTTGATCTTACAATGAATCCCATTTATATGTGGATCCCCCAGGATCTGTTCCAGCACCATACCTGGGTTCAGGGGTAGGATGTGGGGTCCTTGTGCTGCTGTTACTGCTGATAGGAGGAGTGCTGAAGTGTCTGCAATCCAAACGAGGTAGGGCACAGCAGTCTTCACCACAATGGATACAAATGAAGTATGTTTAAATGATGGGGATCTCACCGTGTCAATTTATTGTGTCCCTCAATCATGTTCAATACAAGTCTTCCATTGTTTAGTCCATTGTTTGGTGCAAATATATATATATATATATATATATATATATATATATATATATATATATATATATATATATATATATAAATGTTACTGATGCATAGTGTGTCACTAGCTGTTTTCACCTCCATTCAAACAAGGAAACTAATCTATTTGATACAATGCCATTCCAGATCCTGCTGTCCAGACTGAACCTGTCTACGCCATGGTTGTAAGTCCTATATGTTACATGTCTCTCAAACAATTTGCTTGTACATATACATGTTCTTTCAGATTTAAATGGATACATTCCCATTATTTATCATTCTATCCAAGCAAAATTTGCTGTTGAAGACAAACATTCTTCAAACTGGGCTGACTGATATATGTTTTCCAGTATTTACCATCGTTGTGTGATCAATACTTCCACACGTATGCTTTATATGCTTATGCACAGTTAAAAACACACAGAAAACATTGGATATAGAGACTCTGATAATAATCCAGGCATTGTTATTATTATTATTTTGACCTATGTAATGAGTTGAGTGATTTGAATTTGTGCCAGGAAAGGGTAATTTGAACTCTTTGGTTTTCATTGACTAATAGCTACATTCCCCCATTTCACCCTGAAGGTAATAAATCTTAGTTGAGTAATGTGGATAGGGCAGTGACGCCGAACAACTGCAAAAGTGGGTGGGCCAGCCAAATGTAATTTTAAAAAAAATCACAAAAATACAACACTCGAAAGTACGATTACAGGTCCTAAGATATAATAAGCAACAGAGAAATTTGCAACATTTTTATCGTTATTGTGGAAGGGTGGTGGGCAATTCACTGACACACACGGGAGACAGAAGGTTTTATTTGAAAAACCGCACTGGTGCCCAGTAATGGAAACATCGAAATAAACCAC
This sequence comes from Acipenser oxyrinchus oxyrinchus, assembly GCA_030684275.1. Lineage (NCBI taxonomy): Eukaryota > Metazoa > Chordata > Actinopteri > Acipenseriformes > Acipenseridae > Acipenser > Acipenser oxyrinchus. Next base: position 10,883,212 of record CM060277.1, on the reverse strand, counting down.
CTTGCCAATTTTACGATATGCAGAAGATGGCTCACTAATTTCCAGAAGTAGTCTCAGTTGTTTTGCTGAAATCCTCGTTGAAATTCATTAGAGCTTTTGAACTTTACAAACTCCATCAGCAGGTCAGCTGAATCAGGCATTCCTGAGAAAATATCCTCCACTTCATCTACTTCCAGGAGGAATGGAATGTTCACCAGAAACAACAATTTCTCACACGTCTTAAAATCTTGAAATCTTCCAGCATAGTTTTCAGACAATTTGTTCAGCACTTCACAGAAGACTTCTTGATTTACAACAGCATCAGGATTTTTCTCAATTTTGCTTTGGACATGAGAAAAAAAAGCTTGTATTTACTGCTCCTAACATTGCTCTGCAGTACTTGAAGTTTGCAAGAAAAAAATGTGACAGCAGAGTGTAACTCATATACAGCTTTATTCTTACCTTGCAACTTCAGGTTTAACTCGTTTAAGTACAATGTAATGTCGCAGAGAAACACAAGACACAGCAACCAGTCAGTGTCATCCATGAATTGAAAGCGGGAAGTTTCACCGCATCCAATAATGAAGAGCTTGAGTGGTTTGAACAAATCCAAAACATGGGCGAGCATGCATCCGCGAGAAAGCCACTTTACTTCAGTGTGCAGAACTAAATCACTGTACTGTGTATCAAATTTCTAGCCGCAGCCAATGGCTTGAAAAAAATTCTTAGGTCCATTTTTGTGGCAATATGCCTCAAGTACTTCGACACGTTAGCAGACCCTCTGGGCTTACGTAATTTGAAAACGATGCGGGGAAGCAAGTTAAATATAATTTAAAAATATTTTTTGTATACTCGAGGGTATTTTGGTAGAAAATTGAAATAATGAAACTCTGAATCTGAGAGGTGATTCTGTACAATTTAAATAATACATTTCCTTGTAAATTACTACTTTTGTATTGGAGACTTTAACACCCCTTTTTGATAATGTAGTAACGCCCTTCCAGCACCCTGCGAAAACGATATACTGAAGTTCGAATTGATTAAAAATAACATCTCGCGCTGTAACTTGCAGCCAGTTCTAGTACCAAGAGATGTTGTTTTAATCAATCTGAACTTCCACATAGCATTTGAGAACTCTGTCACAAAGGATTTATTAAAAGCTTCAATTTATCTCTGTAGAAACTGGTGGCATAGCTAGCGAAAGATTATGGTCTATCAGTACAGTTCTGGATATCTAAATATGTGGATTTATTTGATTTATCTGTGTCACTGTGTTTTGGAAGAATAATGAGATTCAATGTATTATTTTATTTATTTATTTATTTATTTTTCTCACCCTTGCTGTTAAAAGTGGGTGGGCAGGGCCCCCCTCTGTTTTAAAAGTGCATGGACAGCCCCCCCCCCCAGTTTTAAAAGTGCATGGGCAGGGCCCCCCCCTGTTTTAAAAGTGCATGGGCAGCCCCCCCCCAGTTTTAAAAGTGCATGGGCAGGGCCCCCTGTTTTAAAAGTGCATGGGCAGGGTCCCCCTGTTTTAAAAGTACATGGGCAGGGCCCCCCCCTGTTTTAAAAGTGCATGGGCAGGGCCCCCCCCTGTTTTAAAAGTGCATGGGCAGTGGCCCATTGGCCCACCCGTCTCCAGCACCTATGGGACAGGGTATAACAGGAAAATATTGTGCAACTACTGGTATATATTTACAGATGGATAAAAGGCCCTTTTCTTTTATTTGTTTGTATCGCTTTGTTTGGACAGTTTGTTTAGTACCTTTTAGCCACCCTGATCTCTCTCCAATCTAATAATTTATTGCAGAGTAAGCCCAAGCAGCCTTCAAAGCAACAGGACGACACACTCACCTACTCAGAAATAAACACTGCCCGTGTCACCAAGAAGAGACCCAGCTCTGCACCTGATGAAGACAATGTAACATATGCAGCAGTTAAAACTTCCAGATACTGAAAACCACTGGGGAAAAATGAATGTTGATTTGAAAAATACCTGAATATTCAATCAAAATGGTCTTTGCCTTTTATCTTCGTACTCACTGCTTTTATTCCTAACAGAATGATCATACAGAGTCCGATCAGTGGGAGACTCTGGGGGGGATTTTCAAAGACCAGTGTTATTGTATTGAACTCGCGGTACAGAAATGACAGCTTTAGTAGCAAGGGATTTTCAAATGAAATGTGTTATAAAATCAATCCGTTAATGGTTTGAAATTGAGTCGATGAGGTCGTTAAGGAACGCATTTCTAATTAAAAAGCTAATTTGTAGCAGGTCACATACATCACTTCCTGTCTCTACGACTAAATAAGGGGAACTTGTTAATCAAAATACATGTTAACTAGATCAAGAAAATGAATGAAAGCATAATTCTCTGTTATGGAAACTGCTAGTAACCAACAAGCAGCAGCCAAATGGAAATAAAAAATATAATGGGTATATCTATGTTGTGTATAATTTGTAAACTTGATTTAAAATTGTGCATTTTGTCATGCAGAATGTACATTTATTTAGAAAACTTCACATATATATATATTGGATTGAGGTGTGGTGTGAATGCAAAAGGGTCTAAAATTGGGTTCATTTGGAAACAAACTGCCAGTGTGCTTGAGAGAGGCCCAGGACTGAATGTTCAGCTTGTAAGTTTAGAATTGTAAATATTATTCTTTCCTTTCAAAATAACTTGATAACAGCTTTGAGACCTGTGACAGTCTGGCTCGCAGTGGTGAGGTTGATGACGTCACGGACCAGGAAGTAACTGAAACCAAAACAATGGATGGGCGGGTGAAGCTGAGTGCAACGGCACTCAGCGTATTTATTAATAAACAAACAAAACAAAAGATTTAAACAAAACAGAACACAAACAAAAGGGCACGAGGGCCAAACGAATAAACAGACAAACAAATAAATGTCGTGCTGGCTAATCCAGCACGTTTTAGCAATTGTTTTTATGTCTCCTCTCTATCTCCCCGTACTTCCTCTCTGCACCCAACACTCAACACCGCAGCACGGACAGCTGTCGGTTCTTATACTCTGGCCGAGGGGTTAACTAGTTGTTAATTATCTTATTACCCCTCGGCCACAGTCTGCACGCGTTTGGTAAGGATGCATGACTGTCAGCTAGTTAAATAATCAGTAGCTGATCAGTCATGCATCCTCACGGGGTTTTTAAATTATAAATAACAAAAAGACGCGGCGCTTTTAACTGCGCCGCAAACAAAACACAAATAATAATAAATAGGGGCGGGACACTCCGCCACAAGACCCTAATCTGTTGTGTTATGAATGAAATTCAGTTATAATTATTATTTCCTGTTTTTCATGTGTTTCCTGTTCATACTATAAAACAATTAGATGTATTTCAATAACCAACAACTGGTTACACAGACCCCAGTTAGCAGTAGTGCTAGATTGCCTTACCAAAGGTACACAGGCAGTCCATGATTAGTGCTCATGTGGGTCTGTTCAATCAGCCACATCTCTGAGCTACAGCCACTTCATCATGACTCTGTATGTATTTAACTTCATTGTTATAAAGTGTACAATATGCATTTGTGTGGTTGTGTTGTCTGTTATTTATGATCTCAACTCACTGTTTTTTTTTTTCAAAAGGACCACCTACCACCTGACATGTTTTGTATTGATGGTCTTTTATCATTTCTGTTTTAAATACTGTGGTTTGCTTAAGCAAGGTTCTCTGTCATTCTTGTCACCCTCTACACATGCTAAAATTAAACACTGCATATGCCTTGCACAATGAGGCTGTGAGTAGCATTGGCTTTCTCATTCTTCTGTCTAATGTCTAAAAATAATTAATTTCTGTTTGTAACTTCATATGAGTCATTTCTATTTCACCTCAGCCACGCATTGCCTGCTCTGTGCTTTCAGTCAGGGGTTCAGAAGTCAGAGTCTGGTTTCGTTGCTATATGCTGAGCTGCATGCACAGTATGTACCTAACTGTTGTTATGTTGCTCATGTGATCCGCCTGTTCCTCAAACTGTCAATAAGTCCTGGAGATCTTTTGTACCGCTGCTAAGCTAAGTAACAAAGGATTGTTATAGACAAAAGAACATAAAATTGTATTGTATCCACTAGCCATACATTTGCATTTGTTCCCTTCATAACAGAAGTAAATGAGTAAAGGAATGTGTGTCTGAATGATTCTGATTCTGAAGTGTTGTTACGTGTTCATGTTTCAATATCATTATACAGGTTCCAGTTCTATATGCTGTCCTTCCCACTCTGCCCATGATTGCTTCAGAAGAACCCCAGCAACTCATCCAGCATGTTTCTGAAATCCATTCCAGGTTGCCCTTGTCCACAAACTGGTTAAGAGTCAGTTTAGGAACAGAGATGATAAGTATGTCAGAATATAAGGTGGACATACTGTAGGGGACATCTTGAAAGCCTTGGAAGAAATTAGAGGAAAGTGAAAGACCTGAAGGCCTCTATTCACTAGATTGTGAGAGAGTGGCCAGCCCAACAGAAAGGCAGGGACAGTGTAATTCAGAATCAGAAAAGAGCGCCCCCTTCAGCTAGGAACAGGAATGTGGTACAACTTGCTGGGAGCTTGGGTGTGTCCTGCTGTTTTTTTTTCAGTGGAGCTACCTGGTGCTTGACCCTCAACGTTGCCAAAGACTGCTGGAAATAGATCTCAATCTCTGCACTTGGTTTCATGAATGACATGAATGTAATCTCCTCCCCTTTGGTTTTTGCAATGCAGCTGAAACTTCAGCATCTGATGAAATGATTCAATGGGCCACCTCTCTGGTCTTTCTGGGCAATGTCCTTTTTTTCAAGGAATATCTGGTCTTCATGGCCTACTATAAACCGTGAAGTCATAAGTGAAGGCATCCCGTTATATGCGTTGTATGGCTGCTTACCACTCCTATACGTTTAGAGCTTCATCTGACTGAAAGTCTGGAACTGAAAACAGGAAGGAGAGATCAGTTTTATAGCCAGGAATGTGGGTTGCAACAGATTAATGTAAAAATATATATGAAAATGGGCAGAGTAAGTGGAGGTCACTATTTTTAAGATGATTGTCATCACACACCTGTCATGTTTTCTGTTTGTAAGTATATTTTAGTATCTTATTCATTACTGCATATAAAGTATTGTGACATAGTCATACTACATCATTGTTGTGTGCACCTGTCTAAGGAGGCATCAAACACGGACCACATCAGAAATGTTAGAAACGGTTTATTGCAAACAGCTAAACTGATCAATAATGAATTGCTGTTGATCTGTTTCTTTGATTGTATCAGAAATACATGTGGAACGGAAACACTAGGTCAGTATTATCTCCCCATATCTATGCAGGGGCTGTGTTATTTCCATTACTGTGTCTTTAGGGGTGTTACAAATAGAGGACCTGTGCACTATAAGTAGTCAATGGACAGCTTGTAAAAATGACTTGGGATTTTAATGTAATAATGCTGTGTAAGTATAATTTATTTCATACCTTTTTTATGTGTGTACACACGCTTTTCCTATTATTATTATTATTATTATTATTATTATTATTATTATTATTATTATTATTATTATTATGTACTGTTTTGTGTTTGTTTAAAACAAGGTTTGTTATTATTGTTTGACAGCATGGATGGGATTAAAATTCCCCATCCAGCTAAACTCGTGATAATGTGGGGTCAGCAGCTTATGATTTATTGACAAATTGACTGTCAACCGCACATATGAGAAATCCTGTGCAGAATATGATCCAGGGATAAACTAGGTAATTGATAGCTAGTTAATCCCTCAACCACAATATAAAACCAGCAGCTTTTACTGACCAGGGTTGGGTTGTTCAGAAGAGAAACATAAGTGGAAATATATACTGTATATAAACAATTGCTACGCATGCTGGATTAGCACCAGCTCTATACTTGTTAAAAATTATTGTCTGTTTGTTTTGGCCAGCGTGCCTTGTGTTTTGTTTAAACGTTTTATTTATAATGTAATAAATAGGAGTGCAGTTGCGAGTCATCCCCGCAGTACTGGTGGCTGTGTCTTCCTGGTCTGACGTCACCACCAAGCCAGTCTGTCCACAGCCAGAAACAAACATGTGTAACGGAAACACACATTTCTATTGCGCATAAGTTTCCATTGCTGTATTATAATCTCATAGTGCGCACTGTTATATTTAGTTGTGTTACATATTGAGGAACTGTACAGTGTTAGTTTCAGAGATTAAGTGGACAGCATTCTAATATGCCTTGGAATATGAAATTAATCATGATACGTAAGTATTATTTCTTTTATAACTTTTTTTATATCAGTAAATTTGAAATGTTCCTTTTCTTAATTGTAGAATGATGAATTTGTTTTTCAGTTTTTGCACTTGGAGACGTGCTGCTGGTTTTGACAGGTATGTGTGTCTCTGACATGTTCACATAATAAGATATAATGATTTAATGCTTGATTACATAAGAAATGAATAACATTTAGCGTGAAATTCACAAGGCCATTTACTCTGAAGTGTCTCACCATTATTCCTGAAAGAACAAACACACACACATTGAATGTATAAAAGCTGAAATAAACACTCAGGAATGTATAATTCATGTTCGGAAACATTAACGGGTTGGAATGAAAGCTATGTTCACCTTTTCTGTTTTTCACCCAAATTACTTCAAAAGGAAAGATGATAACCACACAATCCAAAAATAATTTATTAAAAGAAATACTGACGTTTTGACACCTTTTAATATTTATTTTCTGCCGTGAAGATAAAACTATGGAGAAACAAAGTCAAGAAGACAAAGGCTTTGGCTAGTATCTTCATATCATACTGATAAAGACACTGGCCTTTACTCAGTGCTAAATTGAATATTCCTATTGAATTAACCAGTCCAAGTCATGTGTCTTATTTTGTGTTCTGATATCAGCATGTTTAATGCAGGTTGAACACGGGCACAGGTATTATTATTATTATTATTATTATTATTATTATTATTATTATTATTATTATTATTAACAATGATAGATCTAATTCCGTTTTAAATACAAATGAGTACTTCTGCTTGTTCATTTTCCAACGTTTTGCATACGGTATCCTTGTTAACCAGTCTATATAAAAAGACTGCAATAATACTTTCACTTTATACTTGAGGGTGTACAATACAATGTAATTGTGACACACAACCTGTTAACAAAGTTGCTGGAATGTTTAAATTGAGTTATGATGTTGCTACAAAGTTGTGTGTTATCGGCTTCTCAATGATCACATGAAGCATGTGAAGCTAATGATCAAATATAAACATGGGTCTCAAATAATCGCCGGTCTCCAATACGCCAGATCTGCTGACAAATATTGTAAATAAATGCCAGAGCCGTTTAATTGAAGTTTTACGGTATACGCTAAAATTGTAACCTGTGGTTAATCACACATTTTAGTCATACAATGTCCATGTTCTTATTTGCTTAACAGATTTTTCTCTCTCATGTGTAATTTTTCATTACAGAGCCACTCCGTACAGCAATGATTCAAATTGGGAAAACATCTGTAGTGGAAGGGGAGAAGGTTGAATTCAAATGTGTAACATCAGCTGTGCATGGAGAACAACCAGAGAACAAGAAGAATTGGTTCCATTTATATAAAAACAGAGAGAAGATCATCTCACTGCCAGAGCCCGGAGGAATGGGAGCTGTCACATTTATAAAACAAGACATCAGAAAGAATGACACTGGAAACTATACCTGCATGTATGGAAATGAGAATCCAGGACATGTGAAAAACATCAGCCATGGTTCTTCAGTTTATCTCAGTGTACACGGTAAGCACAATGCAAACATTAGCACCTGACTGTCTCTAGATTAAGGTGTTTTAGTACCACTAATCTAGACATGGTCCAGTCTCAATTAGTTTGTGATGAGCAAGAGTCTACTGCATTATTATTGTATAATTTAAGATGCGCTATACTGATAGATTTCATTAAACTGTATTTTCAGAGTCGCACTATTTGCTCACGCTTCAGCTAGACAAACAGAGTGCAATGGAAGGAATGGACGTATTATTTAAATGTATGATACCAGCTGAACTCAGAGATGCAGCAGGAAAAGAGGATTTTTTCCATCTGTATAAAAATGGAAGTTGTGTCGATTCACAACCCCATCCCAAAGGCATATCAGGTGTCACGTTTTCCATTAAAAAAGTTAAGAGGAGTGATACTGGAAACTACACCTGCATCTATGGAAAAGAGAAGCTTGTAAACTCAGCAAACAGCAAACGCAGTCGCCCAGTCTACCTTCATGTGACAGGTAAGGACTGCGCTGAATACTTTGTGTCACAGTGGCATCCTTTCAATTGATCTAAATAGGATTCTGTGAATACCAAAAATGGGGGATGGAAGTGAAAACAAATGTGTTTTTGCTTGTATAAATACCTAGATCTGAACATTTAATATCTTGTTTGCTTCCTGAAATACTAATGATTGCATCTCTCTTATTGTATTTGTGTTAGAATTTGGTCAGATATCTATCTAAGATTAGTTATCTGCTGTTCTTAAATCTGAATAGATAATCCAAATCCTTGTGCTGAATAGGTGTTGGTCTGAATAATCAAAAGAGAAACTTGCCGTCTAAGCTACTAAACTGTTGTTTCTTAAATTCCCACAGAATACATGACAACACCAACTCAACCGAATAGAACAGGCAAGTGTGTCTTTGTTTTGTTTTGTTTTCAATTCAGATGTTCTACTTAAATAGACGTGTTTTTAACACAAATAGCTTAAAAGGCAAATTCACTGTTGAGTGTATAGTTAAACTCAATTAGTATAGACCGGATAGCCTCTTTCTGACAGGACCACATCAGGTATAGTAGACTCTTGTTAATTCAAACCCCATTAGCTTGGATCTATAATTCCAACCATGCTGTCATAATGAAATGCATGCTATTATCAGCTATACAAACCAAACTTTCATATCATAATGTAATGATAAATCTGCTAAACATTATCTCTGAATTTGTTTTTTTTATTAAAATACATGTTTTAATTAAATATAAGTATAACAAATCAAATACACAAACAAAAGAAAACAAGGACTAGACTTGCATTTCTAATATGGTACACATTGCTATCAGTACTAGTCTGAACCAGGTCCAGTGCTATCAGTACTAGTCTGAACCAGGTCCAGTGCTATCAGTACTAATCTGAACCAGGTCCAGTGCTAACAGACAGACACATTACAGGAGCAGTTCTAGTTGCATTACTTTGACTTCATCAGATAAACTGAATCAGCCATGCTTTCAATGTTAAATTCCAGACTGATTTAAATAACCTCTCTCTTATTTGGATACCATCACAGGACAAAATGTTAAAGGGGTCCTACATGTAAACCCATTGAATTGTACTGCAGCCATTAGGTCAGTCATTTTAAAGACACTTCGGGTTTATTTTAATGATTGAAAAAGCTGTGAATAGAAATATCGCCACTCTTTAAAGTACAATAAAAATACATAGAATGAGGTCCACAAAGAATCAGGTTTGTAATTTTAAGAAGGTGGTATTTAGATTTGCCACTATTTACATCATTACAATAGTCCAGTAAATATTGACAGTTCTGTAAATGACATTGTTTATTTCCCCACAGAATTCTTGACAAATCCAACCTTATCTGCCAAGACCCAACAAACCAATTCAACAGGCACGTGTGAATACGTTTTCTTAAACTTAATAAAAACTGTTATTTTAAACTAGTCCAATCTTACACTTTTAAATTTAACTTGCTTAATGTCGCAAATGTGCTGGGCCGGTCCACAACGAATCAAATTTGTAATTTTAAGGCATCGATATTTAGATCTGCCACTATTTACATCATTAAAGCAGTCCATATTGTCGGTAAATGTTGACAGTCCTGTAAATTACATTGTTTATTTCCCCACAGAATTCGTGACAAGTCCAACCGTATCTGCCAAGACCCAACAAACCAATTCAACAGGCACGTGTGAATACGTTTTCTTAAACTTAATAAAAACTGTTATTAGTCCAATCTTACACTTTTAAATGTAACTTGCTTAATGTAGTCAGTAATGAAAACATTTCACAGCGCCCTTTGGCAATGCCAAGTGCTGTGAGAGTGTTACGACTTGCTTTGACTTTTGGGGCATCTACTGCTATGTGTGAAAACTCCTTTTCTACCCTTATCAACGTGCTATCAAAACACAGGAGCTTCACAACCGCAAAGCGCACCTCATACAATTGGCCTTTGAGAAGGATTTGACAGCAAGTTCTACGGTGAGTGGAAAAAAGTAGTAATGAAAAAATGGAATGTAAAAGGAAAGCGAAGGTTGCAGCTTCACTGAGGACGTTTTCTTCATGACATTGGTTTTGCATTTAATCGATGTGCTTTGCCGTTATATTTTGTTGATCTGCTGATAGCTATTTGCTTATTTAGTTGTCATTTGCTAATTTCAGTGGTGGATGAAGTGAGTCACCCTCCTATCCATATATTATTATTATTATTATTATTATTATTATTATTATTATTATTATTATTATTATTATTAATTCCACTTGTTCCTATATTTTAATACTGGTACAATGTTTGTGTTACACACACACACGTGTATCTTCCTATAATTGGTATATGTAAACAAGCCCCTTCACTGAAAACATGGTGCCCCCCTTGGTGTAAATAGGTCAAGAAGTCTGTCCAGCATTAGAATCCTAGACATTAAAAAGGTCCTATCCACCAAGAGGCAGTATTTTAGAACACATTAGTTAAAATATTAGAACAGAGCCCACTAGGATACAGTAAATCAATACACTCCGTGAAGGAGAAAAATAGATAGATTGGTCCTAATATTTTTCAAGAGTAGATGGCCATTGCAATATACTGTAGCTCTATATATATATATATATATATATATATATATATATATATATATATATATATATATATATATATATATATATATATATATATATATTTTAGCAGACTTATCCAGGGTGGCTTACAATCGTAAGCAAATACATTTCAAGTATCATAGTACAAGTAATAATACAATTAAGAGCAAGATAAATACAATGACTTTGGTTCAAGCAAGTACAAGTGTGACAAAATACAATTCAATAATACAGCAGATAAGTGTCAGTGATAGTTACATCAGGATATGATTAAATACCAAATACTACAGTTTAAACACTTGGCAGATTACAGTACTCTGAAGTACAGGATTAAATGCAGTAAAATAGGGGCAGATAAGAGCAAGTAAAGCGCATTTAAGTAAGGGTGATAAGTGTCCCAGGGGAAGAACAGAGGAGTTCTACAGGTGCTTTCTGAAGAGGTGAGTCTTGAGGAGGCGCCGAAATGTGGTCAGGGACTGGGCAGTCCTGACATATGTAGGAAGGTCATTCCACCACTGCGGGGCAAGGGTGGAAAAGGAGTGGGCTCTGGAGGCAGGGGAGCGTAGAGGAGGTAGAGCCAGTCTTCTAGTGCAGGCGGAGCGGAGAGGTCGAGTGGGGGTGTAGGGAGAGATGAGGGTCTGGAGGTAGCTGGGTGCAGTCTGGTCAAGGCATCTATAGGCTAGTATAAGAGTCTTGAACTTGATGCGAGCGGTGATCGGGAGCCAGTGAAGTGAGCAGAGTAGTGGAGTTGCATGGGAGAAGCGAGGCAGAGAGAACACCAGGTGGGTAGCAGAGTTCTGGATGAGCTGGAGCGGACGGGTGGCGGACGCAGGGAGGCCAGCCAGGAGGGAGTTGCAGTAGTCTAGGCGGGAGAGTACCAAGGCCTGGACCAGGAGCTTGGTGGCGTAGTTGGTGAGGAAGGGTCGGATTCTTCGGATGTTGCTCAGGAAGAATCGGCAAGTGCGTGCCAGAGTGGAGATCTGCTGGGAATAAGAGAGGCAGGGGTCCAGGGTGACTCCGAGGTTTTTAGCGGAGGAAGAGGGAGAGAGTGTGGTAGATTCCAGAGGAACAGAGATAGAAAGATCAGAGGAGGGGGAGGAGGAGGGAAAGAAAAGGAGGTCAGATTTAGAGAGATTAAGTTTGAGGTGATGCGAGTGCATCCAGGAGGAGATAGCAGACAGACAGGTAGAAATACGGGAGGGGATGGTGGAGTCAGAGGGGGGGGGAGGAAAATCTGAGCATCATCAGCATAGAAATGGTATGAGAAACCATAGGATGCGATGAGGGGGCCCAGGGAGCGGGTATAGAGAGAGAACAGGAGAGGACCCAAGACTGACCCTTGATGGACTCGAGAGAGGGCAAGGTGTGGAGGTTACTCCACGCCAGGTTACCTGGTAAGTGCGGTTGGAGAGGTAGGAGGAGAACCAGGCCAGAGCAGTGCCAGAGATCCCCAGGTCAGCAAGAGAGGATAGTAGAATAGAGTGATCAACAGTGTCAAAGGCAGCAGAGAGGTCGAGGAGAATTAGGACAGAGGAGAGAGAGGCAGTTCGGGCAGGCTTTAGTGAGTTGGTGACAGACAGGAGGGCGGTTTCAGTGGAGTGAGCAGAGCGGAAGCCAGATTGGAGAGGATCGAGCAGAGAGTGGTTGGACAGGAAAGAGAGAGCTGGCGGTGTACAGTCCGCTCGAGGGTTTTGGAGAGGAAGGGTCAGAGGACGGTACAGGATGGTAGCTCTGGAGGGAGGTGGGGTCGAGGGTAGGTTTTTGAGGAGGGAAGTGATAGAGGCTTTTTGAAGGCAGAGGGAAAGAGACCAGAAAGGAGAGAGGTGTTGAGAAGGGAGGAGATGAAGGGAAGTAGAGCAGGAGCAGCAGCTTGAAAGAGGTGGGTGGGGAGGGGTCCAGGGCACATGTGGTGGGTTTGTGACCCTGGAGCAGGGAGGAGAGGTCAGAGTCTGAGAGAGGCGAGAAGGTGGAGAAGGAGGGTGAGTTAGTAGGGGATGCAGTGGGTATAGGGGTTTGAGCAGGAGGGAGTGCGGGGAGGGAGAGGTGTTAAAGAGTTTGCGGATATCTGTATATATATATACATATATATAACTGGTGGTTTGATTTAAAAACAAAATTAAATCTAGCCAACATTGCATTTGAAAGTCTTGTATACTGGCCCTTTTAAATACACTGACAGTTTTATCCAGGCAAATACAAACTTGGAACTGAGCTATTCCATTAAAAGTGCTGTATACGGTATTAGTGTTTGTGATGCAATTGGTCCAATCAGTTTACACATGTACATATTCTAGTTATCATATTTGTATGTGGATCCCCCAGGATCTGTTCCAGCTCTGTACCTGGGTGCAGGGGTAGGATCTGGGGTCCTTGTGCTGCTGTTACTGCTGATAGGAGGAGTGCTGAAGTGTCTGCAATCCAAACGAGGTAGGGCACAGCATTCTTCACCACAATGGATACAAATGAAGTATGTTTAAATGTTTAAATTTGTCCCAAAACCATTTGATCATAGCTGTCGGTATCTGTATGTCTGTCCACTATATTGGGTTTTAAAAGCAATTGACAAACCAATGGATAGAACAGTCATCATCCGCTAGTCAATGGCAACATTAACCCTTTAACACTAGAATCGCCACGCCGGTCAATTTGACCGGTTTGGTTTTAAAATGTAAATGAATCTGTGTTTGTGAATGCAATGCGGTTGTACTTTTTATTTATTTTTTGTTTATTTTCTTTTTTTTTAACGGACAACCGCATTGCATTGACCGTACGCAGATTTGTTTACATTTGAAATCCCATTAATCCCGAGACTGTTCTATTGTTAAAATCGACTTGCTAACTTACCAGCGCCCGTCCTCTCCAATTATTCAGCACGTTGTTTTCATCTGCTTTCATTGGCTAGTTTGAGAGAGGTTGTAAAACAAATATATATATATATATATATATACAGTAGTTTGATTAATAAAAAAAACAGCGATTCAGCTTATTGTATGTTTCCAATGTTCGACTACCAGTTGAAGGAGCCAATGATAGCGAGGTAGCTCGTAGTCTGAAGCAGTGCAGTGATACAAACAGAAGCACTGAGAATGATTAACACCAGTTGTGCATGTGACAGCTCAATGTGAGAATGGTAAATCAGAATCAATTTGTGTACAAATCAAATCCAGTACTTAATATACACACAATCCATAAACATGGGCACTGGCTTATAATAACATAGTATCAGGGTTATGGTTGCTCATTTGTGTTACTAGTAAGTTAATATATAGTAACCAATTCATAAACTAATAAAAAGGGCATCCTATTAAAAAAAATGTAACACCATTTCAATAACAGGATTAACTTGGGGCTGATGAAATATATATTATCAATCTATTCACAAAAACTGAACTTGTGGTTTGTGTAGCTGTTCACTAGCTGTTTTCACCCCCATGCCATTCCAGATCCTGCTATCCACACTGAACCTGTATACGCCACGGTGGTAAGTCCTATATGTTACATGTCTCAGAATCAATCTACTGATGCATACAGTATACAGGTTCTTTCATGTTTAAATCCAGAACTGTCCCTGATGTAGCACTCTTAAAACACTATTCCAGCAAAAATGCTTCTGAGCTTCTGGATTCAGTTGTGAATAATGCATGTGTTTCAGTATTTATCTTTGTGGTTCCACAACACATATGTATACAGGCACAAATAAATAAACACTCACATGGAACGTCAGGGGAAATGGTTTTGTACCCACCAGTGAAGAATTGAGCATTGCATTGCCAGAAATAACTGTTTATTATTTATCAATTATTATTTAGGTGGAGTTGATAAGGTATTACAAGCAGGTATTGTGCAACTACTGGTATATATTTACAGCCCGTTATCAGGCCCCCTGTTTTAATAAAGTGCTGAATCTACTTGTAACGCAATTGATTATTCACAGTTCAGCCTTCCTGACCTGTCACATCACCTTATATAAGAAAAGAAGAAAATTACGAATGAGATCGGTTCCTTGTCGCTGATTGATCTCAAAACTTTGTCAAGTTGGGTCTGAAAGGATCCAAGTGACATATGCCTGATATATCACTTGCTCCACACTCTGTCTCTCTCCAATTAATTTACCTTTTTATTTATTGCAGAATAAGTTGAATCGGTCTCCACGGCAACAGGACGACACAATCCCCGATCCAGAAACACACACTCCCCCTCTCCCCAAGAAAACATGTACAGCAGAATCAGGTGGATCTGATGTAGAAAATGCAACAGCTGAAACTCCCACAACTGACAACCCATTGGAGATGTAAAGAATCTGGCAGGTTACCTGTCAGCTCTGCCAGCCCCTCTTACTCTCCTTTCTATAAACATGTAGGTGCTGCTGGTAGAGTGGACAAGGTAAAGGCAGATTTATTAGAAACATGATATGAACTCAATATTGGAGCAATGGAACCAGATCCACTCATAATGAGTGATAATTGCAAACTCTGTAAAACAGTAAAGCTAATGATGTTAAAAAGACAATTCATAACCAATGTACTGTAATGACACATTTATCTGTGTATTGCCCAATACATGTTTGTTTTTCATTCATGAACACACTTTTGAATAAAAAATGTCTATTCAATGTGTCTGTTACAAATGTTTGTTTTTTCTGTTCCATATTACAGATGTTTACATTTAAAATGACCTATGATTTTATTGTTGATGCAATCTTCTTTTTGATTTCAGTTATTTTGCACTGACATGAAGTCAAAATGAATATCTATCTATCTATCTATCTATCTATCTATCTATCTATCTATCTATCTATCTATCTATCTATCTGTCTGTCTATCTATCTATCTATCTACATCTATATATTCTTTGCAAAGAACTTTGTTAAATCATCAGTTAGGGTTGACATTAAACCAACAAAAGTAGGGAACTGCGATGTAAGAATCTCATCAAGCAGCTTCTTGAAGGATCCCAGGGTGTCAGCTTCAACATCATTACTGGGGAGTTGGTTCCAGACCCTCACAATTCTCTGTGTAAAAAAGTGCCTCCTATTTTCTGTTCTGAATGCACCTTTATCTAATCTCCATTTGTGACCCCTGGTCCTTATTTCTTTTTTCAGGTCGAAAAAGTCCCCTGGGTCAACACTGTCAATACCTTTAAGAATTTTGAAAGCTTGAATCAGATCGCCGGGTAGTCTTCTTTGTTCAAAACTAAATAGATTTAATTATTTTAGCCTGTCTGCATATGACATGTCTTTTAAACCAGGAATAATTCTGGTTGCTCTTCTTTGCACTCTTTTCACCAGAGTACATCTTTTCAATGAAAGAACCTCATGAAAGAAAATCCCCCTCACGACCAAAGAAATCACATGTGTGTGTGTATATATATATATATGTGTGTGTATATATATGTGTGTGTGTATATATATATATATGTGTGTGTGTATATATATATATATATATATATATATATATATATATATATATATATATATATATATATATATATATATATATGTAGCCTTGCAAAAGTATTCAGACACCTGACCAATTCTCTCATATTACTGAATTACAAATGGTACATTGAAATTTCATTCTGTTTGATATTTTATTTTAAAACACTGAAACTCAAAATCAATTATTGTAAGGTGACATTGGTTTTATGTTGGGAAATATTTTTAAGAAAAAAAAAACTGAAATATCTTGCTTGCATAAGTATTCAACCTGTGCTGTGGAAGCTCCCAGTTTATACCGATGAAAGAAATTGCCCTAATGAGGACACAATTACCTTACCATTGGCCTCCACCTGTGAACCATTAAAGTTGCTGTCACATTTTCTGGATAAAAACCCCACTGTTGAAGGATTATTGGTCAGGCTGTGAATCTGAAGGAAAATGAAGACCAAAGAGCATTCTACAGAAGTCAGAGATAAAGTAATACAAATGCATAGATTAGGGAAAGGGTACAAAATAATATCCAAGTGTTTGGATATCCCAGTGAGCACAGTTGGATCAATAATCAGGAAGTGGAAGCTGCATCACACCACCCAGGCACTGCCAAGAAAAGGCCGTCCCTCAAAACTCAGTGCTCAAACAAGAAGGAGACTTGTGAGAGAAGCCACAGAGAGGCCAACAATCACTTTGAAGGAGCTACAGAGTTCAGTGGCTGGGAGTGGAGTAATGGTGCACCAGTCAACCATATCAAGAGCTCTGCATAACACTGGCCTGTATGGGAGGGTGGCAAGAAAGAAGCCGTTACTCAAAAAGTACCATCTGAAAGCACGTCTGGAGTTTGCCAGAAAGCATGAGAGTGACCCAGCTGCAATGTGGGAAAAGGTTTTGTGGTCAGATGAGACCAAGTGTGACAGTCTGGCTCGCAGTGGTGACGTCACGGACCAGGAAGTAACTGAATCACAAACAGTGGATGGGCGGGTGAAGCTGAATGCTATGGCATTCAGCGTATTTATTAATAAACAAACAAACAAAACAAAAGATTTAAACAAAACACAAACCAAAGGGCACGAGGGCCAAACGAATAAACAGACCAACAAGTAAGTGGCGTGCTGGCTAAACCAGCACGTTTTAGCAATTGCTTTATGTTGTCTATGCGCTCTCTCTCTCTCCGCTCTCCCGTACTCTCTACTCCAAAACTCCACTTCGCCGCACAGACAGCTGTCGGTTCTTATACTCTGGCCGAGGGGTTAACTAGCTGTTAATTATCTTATTACCCCTCGGCCACAGTCTGCACGCGTTTGGTAAGGATGCATGACTGTCAGCTAGTTAAATAATCAGTAGCTGATCAGTCATGCATCCTCACGGGATTTTAAATATAAATATAAAAGGCGGCGCTTTTCACTGCGCCGCAAACAAAACACAAATAATAATAAATAGGGCGGGACACTCCGCCACACATGCCCCTGTGCGCAGCACACATGGCCTTTCGGCCACCTCCCCCTTATTCCCTAAAGTCCCGGCTAGCAGTCCGGCGCAGGAACAGGGGCAGCAACAGGCCAAAGGTGGCGGCCACGGTGGGATGTCCTCCTCCCACCCAAACAGCCATAGCGTTCCAATGG
The DNA here is from genome assembly GCA_030684275.1 of Acipenser oxyrinchus oxyrinchus. Taxonomy (NCBI): domain Eukaryota; kingdom Metazoa; phylum Chordata; class Actinopteri; order Acipenseriformes; family Acipenseridae; genus Acipenser; species Acipenser oxyrinchus. The sequence continues at coordinate 10,865,326 of CM060277.1, read as the reverse complement.
CCAGCGCACAGGCGGCTCCTCTGGCCAAAAATTTTAGGGGTCGTCTCCAGACCTGCCCCCTTCTTCATGGCCGGCAGCTCCCCGTGGGGCTCCGGCCACCCTCTCTCCTGCAGCGAAATTGCTGCGGGGAGCTGGTCTCCTGACCTCCCCCTTCTTCATGGCTGGCAGCTGCCCTTCATGGGGCTCCAGCCACAGTATTTCCTGCCGAAAGTGCAGCTGGGGAGCTGGTCTCCTGACCTCCCCACTTCTTCGTGGCCGGCAGCTGCCCTTCATGGGGCTCCAGCCACAATATTTCCTGCCGCAAAGTGCGGCTTGGGAGCTGGTCTCCTGACCTCCCCCTTTTCCGTGGTCGGCAGCTCTCCTTCATGGGGCTCCAGCCACAGTATTTCCTGCCGCATGGCAGGACTGGTAGCGACCCCAGGCAAAACAGGACCCTCGGGAGGCGAAGGTAGCAGCTGCAGACCTTCAGCAGGCAACGGCAGCAGCAGCGGACCCTCGGGGCGGCGGCAGCTGCAGCGGACCCTCGGGAGGCGGCGGCAGCAGCAGCGGACCCTCGGGAGGCGGCGGCAGCAGCAGCGGACCCTCGGGAGGCGGCGGCAGCAGCAGCGGACCCTCGGGAGGCGGCGGCAGCAGCAGCAGCGGACCCTCGGGAGGCGGCGGCAGCAGCAGCAGCGGACCCTCGGGAGGCGAACTCAGGAGGGAGCCCCTGGCCATGGAGGCGGCAGCGGGAGCTCCACTTCTCCCTCGTACCCTGTAACTGGTGGCTCTCCAGGCGATGCGGAGCAACAGGCAGCCCCAGGCGATGCGGAGCAGGCCTCCTTGGGCGGTGCGAAGCAGGCATCCTTGGCGGTGCGAAGCAGGCCTCCTTGGCGGTGGCAGGCCTCCTTGGGCGAAGCAGGGCAGGAGCAGTCCTTCCCATGATGGTGGATGTGGAACCAGCAGGTATTCACCCTCTGCTGGTGGAGGTGGAGATGGAACCAGCAGGTATTCACCCTCTGCTGGTGGAGGTGGGAGGGGCAAGCAGTCCTCCCACGGCGGTTGAGGCGGAACCAGCAGGCATTCACCCTCTGCTGGTGGAGCTGGGAGCGGCAAGCAGTTCTCCCACGGCGGTTGAGGCGGAACCAGCAGGCATTCACCCTCTGCTGGTGGAGGTGGCGAGAGGCAAGCAGTCCTCCCACAGCGCTTGAGCTGAACCAGCAGGCATTCACCCTCTGCTGGTGGAGGTGGAGACAGAGCCAGCAGGCATCCTGCATCGCCTCTGCTGGTGGAGGTGGGATGGAGCAGCAGTCCCCCTACTGGCGGAGCTGGGAGCCATGCTGCTCTGCTCCTGGCGGTGGTGGAGACAGAGGCAGCTCCTGCTGCTCTGCTCCTGGTGGTGGTGGAGACCAGCAGGCAGCTCCTGCTGCTCTGCTGCTGGTGGTGGTGGAGACAGAGGCAGCTCCTGCTGCTCTGCTCCTGGTGGTGGTGGAGACAGAGGCAGCTCCTGCTGCTCTGCTCCTGGTGGTGGTGGAGACAGAGGCAGCTCCTGCTGCTCTGCTCCTGGTGGTGGAGACAGTGGCAGGGCTCCTCACCCTCTAGCTGGAGACGGCAGCAATGGCTCCTCTCCTCTGGCGTTGGAGGCGACAGCGGCTCCTCTCCCTCTGGCATTGGAGGCGGCAGCGGCGGCTCCTCTCCCTCTGGCGCTGGAGGCGGCAGCGGCGGCTCCTCTCCCTCTGGCTGGAGAGGCAGCGGCGACTCCTCTCCCTCTGGCTGGAGAAGGCAGCGGCGACTCCTCTCCCTCTGGCGCTGGAGAAGGCAGCGACGACTCCTCTCCCTCTGGCGCTGGAGAAGGCAGCGGCGACTCCTCTCCCTCTGGCTGGAGAAGGCAGCGGCGACTCCTCTCCCTCTGGCTGGAGAAGGCAGCGGCGACTCCTCTCCCTCTGGCGCTGGAGAAGGCAGCGGCGACTCCTCTCCCTCTGGCTGGAGAAGGCAGCGGCGACTCCTCTCCCTCTGGCGCTGGAGAAGGCAGCGGCGACTCCTCTCCCTCTGGCTGGAGAAGGCAGCGGCGACTCCTCTCCCTCTGGCTGGAGAAGGCAGCGACGACTCCTCTCCCTCTGGCTGGAGAAGGCAGCGGCGACTCCTCTCCCTCTGGCTGGAGAAGGCAGCGATGACTCCTCTCCCTCTGCGCTGGAGAAGGCAGCGATGACTCCTCTCCCTCTGGCTGGAGAAGGCAGCGATGGCTCCTCTCCTCTGGCGCTGGAAACAGCAGCGGGGCCCCTCCCATATCTGCAGCCAGGTAGTTGAGCACCATGGCTGCGATGTCTGGGAGGGATGCTGGTTGGTGTTTCTGTTCCCAGGCCTCCCAGCTCCCCATCTCTCGCCCACAGGAGGTTGATCACAGCAGGGAGGGCGACCATTATATCCCTCTCAGGCTCCGCCAGCCAGTCCCAGATCCCCTCAGAGGAGGCGGGATTCTTCCGCCTCGGAGGATGCGGGTCCTCTCTCACCCTTTCTGGATGCTCAGGCTCCTTCCTCTCCTGCCATGGAGGGGTTGGTCCGGTGCCACGTGCCCAACCTCACCAACCGCTGAAGCACCACTCCTCACCCTTCAGGCAGGTGAGGCAGGCGTCCAGCGTGGTAAGGACCTGCTGCTGTTGCTGCGCCTCCTGCTGCTGTTGTTGTTGCTGCTGCTTTCTCCTCCGGCTACTCTTCCCCATTTTTTTTATTTTTATTTTTTTCCAAAAACACAAAAAAATACTGTTTGAAAAAACAAAAAAAACGTCCTTTTCCTGGTCCGGCTGTTGGAGGCGTTGTTTGTCCCACGCAGGACACCATATGTGACAGTCTGGCTCGCAGTGGTGACGTCACGGACCAGGAAGTAACTGAATCACAAACAGTGGATGGGCGGGTGAAGCTGAATGCTATGGCATTCAGCGTATTTATTAATAAACAAACAAACAAAACAAAAGATTTAAACAAAACACAAACCAAAGGGCACGAGGGCCAAACGAATAAACAGACCAACAAGTAAGTGGCGTGCTGGCTAAACCAGCACGTTTTAGCAATTGCTTTATGTTGTCTATGCGCTCTCTCTCTCCGCTCTCCCGTACTCTCTACTCCAAAACTCCACTTCGCCGCACAGACAGCTGTCGGTTCTTATACTCTGGCCGAGGGGTTAACTAGCTGTTAATTATCTTATTACCCTCGGCCACAGTCTGCACGCGTTTGGTAAGGATGCATGACTGTCAGCTAGTTAAATAATCAGTAGCTGATCAGTCATGCATCCTCACGGGGTTTTTAAATATAAATATAAAAGACGCAGCGCTTTTCACTGCGCCGCAAACAAAACACAAATAATAATAAATAGGGGCGGGACACTCCATCACACCAAGATAGAGCTTTTTGGCCAAAACTCAAAGCGCTATGTGTGGCGCAAACCTAACACTGCCCATGCCTCAAGACACACCATCCCTACAGTGAAGTATGGTGGTGGCAGCATCATGCTGTGGGGATGCTTCTCATCAGCAGGGACTGGGCATCTTGTTAAAATTGAAGGAAGAATGGATGGAGCAAAATACAGGGAAATACTGCAAGAGAACCTGCTTCAGTCCGCTAAAAAACTGAAGCTTGGGAGGAAATTGACCTTTCAGCAGGACAATGATCCCAAGCACAAGGCCAAAGCAACATTGGAGTGGCTCAAGAACAAAAAGGTGAATGTCCTACAGTGGCCCAGTCAAAGTCCTGATCTCAATCCCATTGAGAATCTGTGGCACTATTTGAAAATTGCGGTAGTCCAACCAACCGGAACAACCTGGAGGAAATCTGCCAAGAAGAATGGGCCAAAATCACTCTGACACTGTGTGCAAAGCTGGTACATACTTACCCCAAAAGACTTAAAGCTGTTATTGCAGCGAAAGGTGGCTCTACCAAATATTAATGTGTGTGGGTTGAATACTTATGCAAGCAAGATATTTCAGTTTTTTATTTTTCTTAAAAATATTTCCCAACATAAAACCAATGTCACCTTACAATAATTGATTTTGAGTTTCAGTGTTTTAAAACTAAATATCAAACAGAACGAAATTTCAATGTACCATTTGTAATTCAGTAATATGTGTAATATATACTGTATATACACTACCGGTCAAAAGTTTTAGAACACCTCCATTTTTCCAGTTTTTATTGAAATTTACGCAGTTTAATGTCTCAATGTACTCTGAAATTAAAGCATAGAACAAATAAACAATTGGAGATAAAAAAGAAATCATGGAATCATTTTGTTTAACAAAATTTAATCTAAATTTTTGACTCATCAAAGTAGCCACCTTTTGCAGATATAACAGCCGAACACACTCGTGGCATTCTTTCTACAATGGAAATCAAATATTGTTCGGAAAGTTCTTCCCAACACTGTTGCAGAAGTTCCCACAAATGTGTTGCACTTGTAGGTTGCTTTGCTTTCACCCTTCTGTCCAGTTCATCCCAAACCAGCTCGATGGGGTTTAAGTCTGGAGACTGTGCTGGCCATTCCATGATTTGAAGTCTACCGTCTTGTTCTTTTCTTCTAAGGTAGTTCTGACATAGCCTGGATTTATGTTTTGGGTCATTATCTTGCTGTAGGATGAACCCCTGACTAACTAGGCGTATACCAGAGGGTATTGCATGGCGCTGCAAAATGCTGTGGTAGCCGTTTTGGTTCAGGGTGCCACTCACTCTGTGCAAGTCGCCGACTCTGGATCCAGCAAAGAGCCCCAGACCATCACGCTTCCTCCTCCATGTTTGACAGTTGGTGTCACACACCGAGGAACCATCCTTTCGCCTACTCAACGGCGTACAAAAACCCTGCGTGATGAACCGAAGATTTCAAATTTTGATTCATCGGTCCATAAGACCTTCTTCCAGTCTTCAGTAGTCCACTGGCGGTGCTTCATGGCCCAGGCAAGCCTCTTTTTCTTATTTTGCCATCTTAGCAATGGCTTTCTTACTCCCACTCGACCTGTCAAACCTGCAGCTTGAAGTCTTCTCTTCACAGTTGAAACTGAGACTTGCTTACTTCGACCAGTGTTAAGCTGTGCTTGAAGCTGTTGTCCTGTGAGCCGCCTATCACGCAAGCTGTTGACTCTCAGAAACTTGTCTTCTGTTTCTGCTGTGGCTTTGGGTCTGCCAGACCTCTTCCTGTCAGAGTTTCCTCCAGTTTCCAAGTGCCTTTTGATGGTGTAGGAAACTGTACTCACTGACACCTTGGCTTTCTTTGCAATTTCTCTAAAGGAAAGACCTACACTTTTAAGGGTTATAATGGTCTCTCTGTCTTCCTTTGTTAATTGCCTTTTCTCGACATTATGATAGCAATATACTACTTCCTGCAGTACAATACTGTCCAAATAATGCTTAAGAGGGTGTAGTAACACAGTCTGTTCCAACACTGCTTTTATACAGACAGAGGGTTTGTAAGTAATCAACAAAAGTTGGGACACCTGTAGGAATTGTTAGCATCAACTTTCAAGGCTTAATTTAGTTCCATTGCTGCAGAACAGCTGTAAGTTGTTAACCCATTACTTGTTCCCTGAAAAGGCCTTTTGTATAACTCTGAAATGTACATTATTTTTCAGTTTTTGGTAACCTAAACTTTTTTTTAACCTCTGGCAGTTTACCGCTTACCTTTGTACCATTTCAGGTTATTCACTGGACTTGAACTGCTTAAATTTCAATAAAAACTGGAAAAATGGGGTGTTCTAAAACTTTATGACCGGTAGTGTATATGTTTGAAAAGCGATATAACTGCAGTGTACAACATTTTTTTAAAGTGCTCAGTCTCTGTGATCACCTGCTCTCAGATCTCAGATCCAGGTGTTCAAAGTGCTGCTCGATTCTTTGTTTTTAATACATGCTGTGTTCGACACCCTGTGCATTGGAATTTGAGAGCTCTGTTTAGCTTCTCTGATGGGATGCTACTCATCACATCACCAAACAAGTTATTTCTAGGTGCAGAAAGCGTCTGTCACCAACTGTACAGTTTAACACAATAAACAAACACAAAAATTAAAACGAGAAAATGCTGCTAACTTAATCAGGGACAATCAATAATTTATGTTTTTTTCTTCCTCATTTGATAGACATGAAAAACCCAACTAATGAAGTTACCAAACTGCAAATAAAAAACAGTGTTGGGGTGTTTCTTATCAGTGTTGTAATTGTAATTGGTGTTCACAGCAGTCACTCCAAAGGGGGGCCCAATTAGATAACACTTAGACAGAGCCTCTTCAGCACAGCTCTGTATGTATTTCATGTCATTGTTATCAAGTATATTGCGATTTGCTTTTTGTTTTTCTATTATCTGACACACATTACATATTCTCTTCTTTTCATCATGGTACACTGTAACCACCAAATGACATGTAGTGTGTTGATGGCCTCTTAACATTTCTATTTTAAATCCTGTGGTTTGCTGAAGCAGTGTTTTAAGCTCCTTTCTAAGCTTGCTAAAATGAACTCTGTACACGTCTCACTCAGCCAGGCTATGAGCAGCACCGGCTCATGCACTTGAAGAGTCTCAGCCCCCGGGTTCTGATTGGGTTCCATGCAATACGCTTAGCTGCACGCAGAGCATGGACTCCCCTGTTGTTATGTCTGCTATGTTATCTCAAGCTTTCCAGCTGCCCTTTACACACTGTCTCACAAACTATGTCCGGGAGGTCATTGTGGCACAGCAAAACTCAGAGAATTAGGATTGATTTGTAAATAAATAAAACTGTATTTGTATTCCTGTTGGCATTTCTTGTAGTTTTCAAAGCTTTTGTTTCAATTATTTATAATAAGTGAAGGTGAATATCCACGGTTTACTCTTTCGCTGCTGTTATGCAATTTCTTTACTTTGACTTAAGTTTGGGGAGGAATCACATTTTACCCACAATCTCATGAGTAACTGTTGACTGGCTGCCACAGTGTTAGTGCTGGAGCTCAGCCTGCATGCCGACTGTTGATTTATTACATAGTGCTGCACTTGTATGAAAAGCCTCTATCCTGTTTTTCTGGCTACATAAAATGGTTGTGTCTTGTTCTTAACAAAGAAAAGGACCTTGTCTAAAATGAGACCCATGAAGATCTATTGAATTGACCTAATCAGCTGTGGATCTCAATGCCACCACTATTTAAATCATAAAAATACGAATCTTACACTTTTAAATATTTTTACACACTTAATAAGACCTAACGACACTAACATGCACTGTTGCCGTTTATTCATGTTTTGAAAGTGTTGGTATTTAAATCCACTGCTGTTCCGATCAGTTGAATATTCTCCATGGTCTCTTAAAGTCCTTCTCCAGTTAATCAAAGTCGATACTTACTGTAAACCAACATTCTTAATCCCTCTATCCAGTATAGTACAGTTGGTTTAATTTATGTCTCTTTAATAGCCAAGAACCTGTACTGTTATAGACTGCATGAGTCAGCACTTCCTCCCATAAACCACTGTGTATTCTACTGTTCTGAGAAACCTAATACTGGTCACCATCTCACTCAAACACTTTGCTCTTCTAGACACAGGCCCCAGTATGCCTTGACTCAATCTATTAGCCACTTTGAAATATATTATTTAACAGCAAGGAACATTCAACCACTGAAGTGTTCTCTAGTATTCTGTGTAGAAACTGAAGCACCCCTTACATTTGTTCTGTGAACTCAATCATGTTGTGCTCACACTGTACAGCAGGGGTGGGCAACCCTGGTTCAGGGAAGCCACAATCCTGCAGGTTTTCTGGGTATCTTTAAATCATCAATAGCTGAAGACCTGGATGAAATGTTAGTGTTGAGCAATTAAGAAAATAATTGGTTCAGTTAAGTAATTGAGAACTCAGGTGTAATGAAAACCAGAAGACCCTGCGGCTCTCCAGGACCAGGGTAGGCCTCCCTGCTATAGAGCATAATGATGTTTTGGAAATCCATTACAGTTCTACAGTATAGGAGTTACAAAAGGGATCCAACACCATGTAAAATCTTGGTAACGCTTTCAATTAAATGTCTCTGATTACTCTGTAATTACATTGTACTTACTTAGTAAATACATGTGTAATTACACATAATTACAATGTCATTATGCATAGTGTGGCAGCGATGGGGTTAAATCCTATCCCTGCCAACAATCACAGATGTGGCCATTCCCCAATTAGGTAATTGAGTGCTAATTGGGGTGTGGCCACCTGTATAGAGCTGAGCAGAAATCCTTTGTTTGGGAGTTAGGTGAGTGTATATACTCTGTTTAGACTGTGTTTTTGAGAATTATATAGTGAAGGCGAATGCCCAGCCTGTATTGTTTTTGTGGAAACCTTTTGTTTTGACCCTTGTGCCTTTTATAGAAATGTGTGCCTGAGACTGCAGCTTCTCTCTCTGGGTCTCGAATTCCTACCGGTAACATCTTGGGCGACCGCACTATCATTTCACACAAAGTTACAATGTACTAATGTGTAAATCCTTTTGCACGATATAACCCTTACCATAACCCTATTCCTAACTGCAACCCTAATGCTAACCCTAGCTCTAACACATTTCTCATACAAGTGTGCATATCCTGGGTTCCTATGTGGCATTGCACCTAGGCAGGGTTAGTCCATCCCTGTCCATCCCCAACCCATCACTGTGATTAGTCTGTTTATGGTGTGTGTGGTCAGCAGTAGGGAAGAGGTGTATGGGTGGGGGATTTCCCATAGAAAAAGTAAAGAAGAAAGAAAATAAAAGAAAGAAATGAAAAAATAGAGAAAAGGTAGATTAGATTGATGAAGTGGTGTTATTTTGTTAATTCTGTATAATCTTTACAAAATACATTGTGTAAAATGGCCCAGTATTATATACAAAAACAACAACTGTGTATAAATATTGTTCCAGTGACAACATGTTGAATAATTTTACTTGCATCAATACATAAGGCTACTGAAACTGATCAGCGTCATTTTGCTTTCACTAAAAATGGCCAGTGCACATTGCGAGGGAGTCTGACTGACACTACACAGCCATCGAGAAGAATGAGGAAGCAGAGATTATGTGATGCTCAATGAGAATTGTTGATGAAGTTTTAAAAAACAGGGTTGCACTGTCTTATACACCTTGGCAAAGCCCACCAGGAGCACCCATGTCTAGTCAGAAATAGCCATACAAATGTGATGTTGGGTTGATGCAAAGATTCACCCATAAAGAAGATGGCATAAACTCAACAGGGACAGTGTGGGAAATGAAGCTCTGGTGTGTTTATCTTGTATTCGAAAAAAATGAAGGAATTCTCAACAGTTATTTACAGGCTGCTGTACGTTATTCCTTATCATTTTAATTATTAGTATCTGTTCATTCATTTATTACAATAAGTTCACTCTCTTTCAGCTGATGCAGATGAACAATACATTGAGGCTATAAAGAAAATACAACTACCTGGTCTTTAGATGACAACAATGAGAGGCTTTGAAGGACCAATACCATTTGTGTATTGCTCTTGATCTTTGGTTACTTAATAGTCAACTTTTAAATGTGTAACGGAAACACTTGTTCAGTGAGGGAGGGTGCTGTCGTATGTGCATTACTGTTTTAATCTCATCATTTTCACTGTCATGTTTATTTGTGTTACAAACAGAAATACTTCATACTGGTAGTTTCAGAAATTCATTGGACAGCTTCCCAATATGCCTTGGAGTATTCATTCAATCATACTGTGTAAGTATTATTATTTGTTTGATAACTTTTTTATGGGTGTACATTTGAAATGTTAATTTTCTTATTTGAATCAATGAAACATCTGCACTCCTGATTAGTCTCATCACGGGTGCATAGGAGAGTACATGTTACAATGAAAAATACAACACTCCCGCACATTGGATTTTACCAAATCTCACTTTTTTATTCTTTAAAAGAAAATAGAAGCTAACGTTTTCTTATTTGTAAAATGATTAATTTGTTTTTCAGTTTTTGCACTTGGAGACGTGCTGCTGGTTTCAACAGGTATGTGTGTCTCTGACACGTTCACATAATAAGATACAATGATTTAAATCTTGATTGCATTATGAATGAGTAACATTAAGGGTGAAATTCACAGACATTTACTCTGAAGTATCTTTAGCACCATTATTCCTGTTAGAATAAACACACACACAATGAAGTTACTCAACCTGAAATAAACAACTCAGGCATTGGATTCTTAGGTATTCTTATGTTGTTTATTTCTAGTGTTCTCACATTAATGGATGTCTTTCTCTTTTCAGAAAGAAGTGGTGCAGAATGATAGATTTAGAGTACAGGCTTTGTAAATTGCACCCTTGTGTTTTTCTTCCAAATAACATCACCGTTACTATTCCAAAATGCTTGAGCTAGAGCCCATTTCAAATAACTACATGCAATAAATGTGTTTTTAAAATTAATGACATTAAGTAGCATTTGCGAAGATGGCTTTTTTCATGCATTGTCAAAATGAAAAATATAAACTTTTCTCCTGGTTATATTTTACTGGTAATTTTTATGAAACAGAAAAAAATATATATTTTTATTGGATTAAATGTTCCAGATCACATGAACACAGAAAAGTGGTGTTTTCAGAAAACAAATGGTCTTATTTAATTTTCAAAAAAAGTCATGTTTTAAACATACAGTATTTATATACACGGAATGTCAAATGTCTATAAAAACGTTTATTTTCACTTCAATAAGTGTCCATATGTTCTATATTTGCTTAACATGATTGTTCTCTCTCATCTGGCATTTTTTCATTTTTAAATACATTTTTACAGAGCCACTTCGACAGCAATAATTCAAATTGGTAAAACGACTGTACTGGAAGGGAGAAAAAATAAATTAATAAAAATAAATAAAACAAATGTATCTAAACTCTTCAGAATGGATTAAATGTTTCAAATCAAGTGAAAAATGAAAAGTGGAGTCTTCAGAGAACAAATGGTCTTATTTAATATTCTGAAAACTGCATGTTTCAAACAGATTGGTATACAATGAATGTCCAGTGTCTATAAAGAAGTTTAATCTCACTTCAATAAGTGTCCATATATCCATGTTCTTAATTGCTTAACAGATTGGTCTCTCATGGTATTTTTAAATTGTTTAAATCATTTTTACAGAGCCACTCCGTACAGCAATGATTCAAATTGGGAAAACATCTGTAGTGGAAGGGGAGAAGGTTGAATTCAAATGTGTAACATCAGCTGTGCACAGAGAACAATCAAACAACAAGGAGAGGAATTGGTTCCATTTATATAAAAACAGAGAGAAGATCAGCTCACTGCCAGAGCCCGGAGGAATGGCAGCTGTCACATTTATAAAACAAGACATCAGAAAGAATGATGCTGGAAACTATACCTGCATGTATGGAAATAAGAATCCAGGAGATGTGAAAAACATCAGCCATGGTTCTTCAGTTTATCTCAATGTAAGAGGTAAGTACAAAACCAAACACCTGCATGTATGTGTGTGTGTGTGTTTTTTTGTGTGAAGGAAATTAACTGATTTCATATGAAAAATAACAAAATCACATTTTAAATTGCTTGGTTTGTTCTTAAATAGGTGGATTAGGGGAAATGCATTTTGGTAACAACTACTTTTAGAGTCTAAATCATTCAAAAATGTTATTTTACAAATGTGAAGTATATATAAATAAGTCAATTGATTATTCTTGAAATTAATCTTGAAATTGTATTAGACATATTTCAGCTAAATTTCCCATACACTTGACTCCCACTAATCCAAACCATGCTATGATAATTAAATGCTTGCTGATATCGGCTGAAGAAAGTTCAATCTTATAATTATGTGAGAATGTATAAAATAGCTGTCTCTGAATGTTTTATTCAAATGTTAATTACTGATTTATCATCAACTATAACTTAAAAAAAATATCAAACATAAGACTAGATATGATGTTTTTAATATGGTACAGATTATGATCAAACTACTAATCGGAACAGAGTTTGGAATAGTAACACTGTACTGTTTGTTATTGAATATTTTTAGGTATGTTCTGAAGGCATATTTTTAACTTAAACTGTATTTTCAGAGTCAAGCTCTCAGTTCATACTTCAGCTAGACAAACAGAGAGCAATGGAAGGTATGGATGTATCATTTAAATGTATGATGCCAGATGAATTCAGAGATGCAACAGGAAAAGAGAGTTTTTTCCATTTGTATAAAAATGGAAGCCTTGTCAATTCACAACCCGATCCCAAAGGCATACCAGCTGTCAAGTTTTCCATTAAAAAAATTAAGAGGAGTGATACTGGAAACTACACCTGTGTGTATGGAAAAGAGAAGCTTGTGAACTCAGCAAACAGCAAACGCAGTCGCCCAGTCTACCTTCATGTGACAGGTAAGGACTTAGCTGAATACTTTGACAGTGGCACATACAGCTATGGACAAAAGTTTTGCATCATCCAGAAATATAGAATTTAGACATCATGAAAAAAAATTATATAAACATCATTTAGATCTTGTATTTAACATCATGTTACAAGAAACTACAAAATAATATCTCCTGCAAGCCATAATAGTAGTACAGTATTTCATGTTAGATTTCGAAATGTCAAATTTTAAAATTGTTGTCAGTTTTGCATTAAGTATGTGCAAAACTACAAAGCGGTTTGTAGTTCAATGTGTTAATATAACATTATTTAGCAGGTTTAATTCGACTTTATGAAGCAAAATTAGGTAATTCTATAGGGTGATGCAAAACTTTTGGCCAGAGCTGTACAGCCACCCTTTTAGCCATCAGTTGAGGGGACTTTGTGAAAACCAACATCTGTAAAGGTGTTTGTGAGTCTTCTTTTCAGTATTGTTTGTAAGGTGAAACTAATAAATTAAAATTAAAAATACTTTTGGTACATATGGTATAGGAAAATAAATATAATAAAAATACTTACTGTTGGCCATATAGCAAAGGAAAAGAGCAGCCAGGTCTTTAAAAAAAATCATAATTAGCCTTCTCATATTGCTCATTACTGTAATTTACAAATAGTTTTATTTATTTACTTGTTTCAATGTTTGCTGTACAGCACTGCAAAGACCAGCATTAAATAGTCTATGATATATTCTAAAGCTGGTATGGGGATGGAGGATAGAACTGAATCTCCTTTAATGTTTGTCTGCTTGATGACATGTTAACTATTGTGTCTCTCAAGTGGTTTCAATTAGACATGAAACTGCTTTGAAGTGTTGCAAAGATCAATTTCCATGCAGTTTATAAATCTGAAGAGATTATCAAATCCCTTGGTGTAATAATTGTTGGGCTGAATAATTTATTAGAGAAACTGCCACCTCAGCTTTAGTTTCTAATTGTTGTTGTTTATATTCCCACAGAATATATGACAACTCCATCCCAACAGAAACTGACAGGCAAGTCTGTGTTTGTTTTGTTCTCAATTCAATTTTCTGATTTAAATGACCGTTTTTGACAACATATTTCACGATTAAAATGATTGACTTGGAGTTAACCATCATTGCATACAGTAGGGGTAGTTTCTTCAAATGAAACCATTCTGACAGGACTCACCATGAAGTACAGTATGGTAATATTAACCCCAGTAGAGCTGACCTATAATCTGAACCATACTCTTACAGAATTAAAATAAACACAAAACATGTATAAACACAACACAAAGACTGGGCTGGCATTATTAGTATGGAACAAGTTATGATGTGAAAAACTATTATGACATTATGCATTAATAAGAGGGGCTATTTTGTACTGGTGTTTATTCTTCTTCTTTGGGTCTGCAAGCAGCTTAACACATTATTTATTTCATAAACAGCAACATATGCAAAGTTAAATGCATCTCTATTCATGTTGATCTTTCCGTACCTTTACCAAAGTTATTTTTTGTGCACTGTATTTAAGTCATCTAATTTTAAATGCGTTTGCTTGAAGCAGTGTATTAAATCAAACGTCTTACAATGTGAATGCACAACTGTGAATATCTTTTTTTATGTGTGATGGTGCAGACCACTTAAGTTGAAAATGTCTTTACAACAGTTTTTTTTTATTTTTTATTATTTTCTGTTCATAGTTATATTCTGTGGATGCTGTGTGGTCCAGCGGTTAAAGAAAAGTTTTGGAACCAGGAAGTTACTAGCTTTAAATCCCAGCGCAGCCGCTGACTCACTCTGTGACCTTGAGCAAGTCACTTAACTTCCTTGTGCTCTGTCTTTAAGATGAGGTGTGCAGCTGAGGTCCTAATTTAAGTGACCCTGCAACAGTGATGGTTGTTGCATAGTTCACAGCTTAGCCTCTGTAAGTTGTCTCGGATAAAGGCGTCAGCTAAATAAATAAATAAATAAATAAATAAATAAATAAATAATATTATTATATACTGCTAGTATAGTTATTCATTATAAATAACATGTTTAAGCAGGAAACTTGTTTTCATGTCTTCTACAATAAAATCATTTTTATGCTTTTTACCCAACTCACTAAGTATAATTAAATAGCTTGCTGCTGGCCATTTACAAGATAGTAATACTGAGCCACACAGACATATGCGTGACCACTATCATAATATCATGTGTTTAAGTGTGTGTTTGTTTGTTTTAAATAGTTCAGTTAGCTTGGAGCAGTGTGTTCAACATGCACTTTGTTACTGCAATATGTCAGTAGGTGACATATTTTGTTTTATAGTTTACACTTCCTGCTCTACTTGGTTGTGGTTGTTTTTCTTTGCAAAGTATATTTATAATTGTTTCAAGTATGTTGATAAAGCACAATTTATTTTAACTTTTATTTCTACACGTTCCTGTGTGATTAAAATAATTCTATAGATGTGGAGACAGTAGCTAAAGTGTATTCTTAAATTCTCCTTACTGTGCAGCACAGTCTGTGCGCTTGAATTAAATATAGATAGACAAGTGGAAATGCAACTTGAAAATGAGAGGATCTCTGCTGCCATCCAGACCTATGCCGGCTTACGTCTGAGTTGTAAATGAGGCTTAGAAGTGTAATAATAATTACAAAACCACGTTACCCTGACTAGTTTTAAACACCTTGCACCCCCTAAAATTAATTCTGCGGACACCCATGCCTCCAAGGCTGGGGAACAAGCTTACCCCCGGAGTGGGAAAGAATGGGTGAAATAAGCTTGAGTGAAGAGCTCTCCTCAGTCTCAGTGGAGAGCCGTCCTCGCTGAGGTGAGGCCAGCGCTGTCAGACCTCCAAGGCTGGGGAATGAGCTTCATTTACCCCTAGAGGAGAAACTGAGGGAAAGAGAGTGTGTGATTGTGCTTGTGACTGAACACACATAGAGCCCAATAAGTGGAATGCAATCTGCACAAGATCAGGTTTATATATTATAGGGGCAGTAGTTAGATCTCCCACTATCCACATCATTACAAATAACACATTATCATCACATTAATGTTGGTCAGGATTATTAAAATTATTGAACAGCTGGTCACCTTTTTAGCCTAATGGTGATACTTCTCTACATGTTGTTGCTTATGTTCCCACAGGAGATATGACAACTCCAAACACATCTATCAAGATCCAACAGACAAATGGGATAGGCAAGTGTAAATAACTTTGTTTTTCAAAAGTTTCCTTGAACTTAATAAAACCACATATTTTAAAGTAGTCCAAGTTTTAGAAAGCAAAGTATGTTCTTAACTTGTTAAAAATAAAGGTACTAATTGATTTATATACTGTATCATAAATTATAATTGAACCAGAATGGTCACAGCTCTGATTATTGCTGGTACGCATGGACAACTACATGCCAGATTAAACCAACTCCAAAAACTAGGCTTTCTGTAAAGCGTGATTATTGTGTGTTTGGTGTACCTGCTCAAAAACCAACAATGCTGACGTCACTGTGGAGCATACTGTATGTACCCAATTCACATACTGCAAGATCAAGGCACTGTAAAAGCAGGATTGGATTACATTTGTTTTCAACACATCTTGATCATGCTTTTATACTTAATATGTTTATTGAACTATATAATATTTTGTTAACATATAGATGACAAACTCAGGTGGGTCTAGCTTGGCTCACAGTAAAACTTCATAATCCCTGTCGTGTCCCCACACAGCTTGTATAACCAAACACTGGTTCTGTTTTTTCTCAATTCAGAGTCGTACGGGCTGGGGAATGACATCAGAATCTTCCTATCCCTGGGGATCCTTCTTGTGCTCTCAGTTATTGTGGGGGAAGATTTCAGTAGCAGACAGAGGAAGCACCATGGGGATGGTAAGGGAGCTTCCCTTATGGAGTAACTATAATGTTGTTATTGACCACGAGTCATTCATATATATATATATATATATATATATATATATATATATATATATATATATATATATATATATATATATATATACACATCAAGAAGTCATACTGGATGAATATAGTGCAGTGGATATATATATATTTATTTATTTGTTAATTCTTTAATTAGGAAAAACCCATTGAGAGCGAGGCCTCTTTTACAAGAGTGTCCTGGCAAGATGACCAGAAACAGACAGCAGTCATTTCACATCCCTAAAAATAACATCACGCTAAAAGACAATCACATCATACATAATATACATTCAATCTGGATCAGAAACATCTACACTTTGATAATTCTTGGAACCGACTCATTAAAATCAATGTAATCTTAGTCATTATTTTTCGTTTAGCAGCTGATACATTTGGGTTATTTATCAATTGCTCGATCATATCCCGGATACTCTTCTCCAGACTATTGCATGCCATAGGGGGCGCTGTAGCTAAATGCTGATCAGCCAACCCAGGACCTTCTCCAAGGCACTTGATAAATAAGTGCAAGACTAGATCGTAAACCATGCTTGGGTATATTTAACTGTAGCAATAATAATACACCTACAGTCGATGCCACATTCTTAAGCCAAATATAACAAACGTTTATTGTCTATTATAAGAAGAAAAATGTATTGAGAGCTTTGCTTAAAGTACGTATTGTATTTCATCGGCTCGCAATAAACAAATGGTAATTTTAAAATGGAGATGATTTCCAAGTCTTGCAGCATTATCTTTGTTATCAGCAGTTTTCCAACTGGAAATAGTTCCGTTGATCAGACGTAACTCAGTTTAGATAATGTGTTGCAATTGGAAAGCTTTGTAGTTCGTAGAAGTGTTCTCTTTGCAATTCTTCTGTACGGCTAGTACATGACCTTAGGCCCAGCTGCTGGCTATGCTTCTGTCCGTTTCGTGGAGGGACGTGGAAACCAGGACCCGCTTTCAGATCAAGGCAGTGTTCCGTTTACTGTTTCAGTCTCTCATAGAGCAAAGAGCTAGAGCTCTCTTCAAAGCTGATTTCAGCCTTCTCAGAACATGATTTTAGCCATTCTTCAGAACATTGGTTCTTACTTGCCTTCCATGAATTCAAGCACTTGACTTCAGAAACTTTCTTCAGAGCAGTTTAGCTCCCATTTCATTCCTCCGAATTCCAAGCCACGTCCTCTCAGCACTCCTTACTTTCTTCTTGCCTCAGGAGCCTTGCTTCTAGTGTGTGGAGCTCACTTCTTGTGGAGCCCTGTTTCTCCTGTGGGGAGCTTGCTTAGTGTGGGAAGCGCGCCGTATGGGAAGCACACCCTTTGAAAGTCACGCAGCTGCTTTTGTGATTCTCACTTCCACCCTGTGATTGGTCAGTTTGTTTATTTTGGGCTGTGCCCGAGTCCACGTGGGGTGTTTCTCATTGGTTGTTCTCATTCAGAGACGGCCCCTTGTTCTCAATTGGTCTGCTGTTTTGCCCCTGTCGGCTGGATTTATGAGATGGACTGTTTTGTCAGTGGGAGAGTTTGTGACCAGAAACCAAGTAGGCAAGAAGAATGGCTTAGGACCCCCCTCTATATGCTCCATTCCTGTTAATTTCATACACAGAATGATATTATGACCCACTCTGACGCTACAGTCTTGTCAGAACATGGGTCAGGTAAGGGCGCAGTGGCGGCCTTACCTGAAAATTTCCTGTCTTTTTCGAAATTGTCAGCTCTTACCATCAAGTAAAACATAATTTTTTGTGTTTAATATACATTATTTTTTCACGGGAAGGCTGATTTAAAAACATCATATTTATATGCAATGGAAAGTTGATCCTTCCATTTAGATTGTAGTCCTCTCTGTATATCATAAAGGAAGATTTTGGTTTGCAATTTTTTTTTATTTATTTATGGTGCAACTGTTAGTTTTTGTACAAGAATAATTATCTACTGTTATAACAAGCATGTCATACAGTACATTAAATGAATGTGCACACACTAGGCTTTCATTAAAAAGGTTAAATAGTCTGAGACTCACTCTGTTAATGCAGATAACAAAACCACAGAAAAGAGAAACACTTTTTAGAAAAAAAATGTTATTGTTTGTAAAAAATATTTTAGCATGGCCAGCTCAAATCTAACAGTGTACAATGAACTTCAACATGTAGGGAACATGGAAAAAAGTCTTTGAACAAATTGTATAATAACTAAAGGAATTATGGCCATATATACAAAAGTGACCAAAAACAACCAAAATAATCTGATTCATTGAAAATGTGCAAAAGAAAACAAAAACAGAAAATAGAAACAAAAACCCATTCAAATTATTCGTCCCAGGCACCCTGATCATGTGGCACAAGATGGGGCTGTTCACTGTGGCTTGAATGGCCAGCAAGATGGCAACCAGGGCAACATAACCCTAAACAGCTCTGGTCTCATGCATCTGATCCACAAACACGAAAAACAAACATATATATTTATCAGAAAATAGGTCCTTGTGCCTCCGATGTCACCATTTCTCTTATTTTGTAAAGATTTTGTGTGAAAATGTTTGTTTACCGAGGTAGGTATGTCTTCAGCTCAGCAGCAACATTCCAAAACACTTGCATTCAAGGTTATCTCCTAATATGGTCATCTACCAGAAATACACAAGTAGGACCTCGTTTTAAAGCGCTGAATCTCCACTTTCCAATGATTTATCACATAAACAAGATAATAACCTAATCATGAACAACAGGATCTGTCAGATACCTGTAACTCTGTTAACTAGGGATTTCAACACGTAAATAAAACACTGGACTAAATCACATTAAAAATAAAAAAATAGATAAACACTTTTAAGCGCTGCCTTTACTTTTTTTTGTTCAAATGCAGCTCCCCTCGTGTATTCACAACTATACTGTATGAATTGTGTGTCACAGTTCACACGGAAGGAGGGTTCTAAACATAAATGATCAGTCAAATGCTTCAAATCCACAATTGTTTGTGAGCAATTTATTATGTGATTTTTGTGTTTGGAATCAAATGCTCAAACATTTGCCAATATTAATTAGCATGCACATTATATTCTTTCTAATACGTTATCGTACACAATATATTAGTATTACGAATATAGATATTTATGCTTATGTTTTAAAGTATATGTAATGCATATAAACTAAATATATACTGACTAATATCTTGGTTGTAAATATTTAAAAGAGGGACAATTTCATTCATTGCTACATGAACTTCTGGAGTCCCCATTGTAGATAGCACTGTCAATCATGGTATCCATCCGGGGTTTAGCTTCACAGAGTTAAGATGGGAAGAATTAAAAAAAATAAAATAAATAAAAATAAGTCGTAAAATGAAATGGAAAGTCAGGATCCACAAGAACCACAAGACATAAGTGACCTAAGGAATTCAATTTAAATTACTCACAGAGAATGATTAAACTGACGAATCCCCACTAACTTAATCTTGGTGGTGAACAATGCATGCACAAAGAAAAATTAAAATAACTTGATAAATACTTCATCAGTTTTTGGGGGTTCCTGGACGATATGGTGTTTAAACACACAGCTGTTTTTTGTTATTTTAGAGCAAAACAAACTCTAACTAATTTGTCTAAACTAATTTTTTGACGATTCTCATGAAACTTGGACGAAACAAAATTCTCCATTATAAGGACACAGAGCATATGAAATGCCATCCAGATCCGTTTTGAAATGGCAGAGAAAACATACCCCTCAAAACAAGTTTAAACCAGGCTCTGCCAGCCGCTCTTAGCTATTAGGGTGCTATTGTGCCGTTATAATATAGTAATATACTGTAGAATCCAAATATTAGACTGTATTTTTAAATACATTGCAGTATACAGTGTGACCTTGCTTAATGGTCACTTCAGGACAAAGTCCACCAGCTATCAAGGCATTTTTACCATCCTGATTAGTACTCACTGAATCAACCTTCAATATGAAGTCCACCCCACTATTACAGATTACGAGCACCATCTGCATTCCCACACATCAAAACTATGTTAAATTACCTCACTTACACGATCATCATGCTGTACACTGCCAATGAGTTTTCAAAAGGAAAAAAGAAAGAACTATGTGGATGCAATTAGCTGGGTTTGCTGAAGATGGTTCTAAAGGCTATTTGTACCTAATAAAATGTTGCTCTCTTACAGACACCAATGGACAATAAACCGGCCCATCCTTCAACGCTGTCCTTTGATCTGCAGTGCAGGTGTAACACATCTTGTAATACTGACACAAACAGCTCACAAGTTACAAAGAAATATCCTGCGAGGAAAAGGAAAGATCTACACAAAGCACCACTTAGTGAAAGCAAAGTAAATGTACAAGCTTATTGTAACAGTGAGAGACATGTAGTTTTTTTTTAAGTTTCTGAATTCAACAGTGCTGATTGTATAAAGTGTTACTGAACACCCTGCAGTATTTACAAGAAACGCCATGCTTTGCTTTTGCTGTATCTATTTTTCATACCTTCTTCAATTTATTCATGTGTTTTTTTCACACCTCATGGAAATACATTTCTCAGGAGTGTTTATCAGGAGAAGATCATTTCTCTTAATCATCACAGTGTATCCAGATCAGGCGCCCTCTGGCAGCAAAGCTGGTGCTCTGAATGAGTGGTGAGTTGTGGGAACAGGAAATTAGCATTGTTACAAGAGGGAGCATGAACTTGATACACTGCTGGGTTATTCATAATTCACACAACAATGTCAGAGATGTATTATGATTTCCATCTTGCACACTGAACTTACAGCATAGAGCTGCAGAGTGCTGCTGACATTACAGGGTTACTGTTAGCTTCATTGATCAAACACGCTTTTTATTATTTACCACAGAGATGAAAGGGCTTTTCTTTTGTTTGTGTTTTTTAAAATTGTTTTGCATAATAAAATATTTTGATCTAAGTTGTCTGATTTATTATTATTCCTACTTGTCCAGTCTTCCTATACCACTGTTTTACACCTTGTGACAGGGTATCGTCATGGCCAAGCTGTTACCAGCAGGTAGAGAGACTCAGAGTCACAGAAGCTGCAGTTTCAAGCATTAATGCACACTTTTATACAAAAACAAACAAACAGTACAGAAACACATTTAACAAACAAAATGGCACAAGGGCCAAAACAAAAAGTCAACACAGCGAAGCGGCAACACATAACTCCTCCTCGATCATCAACTTTAATTCTATTATTAGCACAATTTTTATACACCTGTGGCTGGTGCCTAATTAATCATCCCACATTCCCACGTGTTTTGACAGGGAATAATTTAACCCCCTCCCTGCTGAACACAACTAAGGTTCATGATCTGAATCTGTACTACTTTGAAACACCTGCAAGCTCTAAGGGCCCTACTTCAATTACAGCAGTATCATAACCTAAAATAAGGCGCTTTTGCATGTTGTGACTCTGAGTGTGGAATTTTTGCTTGTAAAAGTATGTAAATGTAAAATGCCAGCGAGAGTCCTGTATAAACTACTGAAACTAAAACTGTATCTACTGTCACTTAAATCTGTTGAATGTACAAAAATGGCCCAGTTAGTATAAAGGGTTCAGCCATGGGAAATCTACAAAAATGACCGAGTTATAAACCAAAAAGGATTAGCCCTGTAAAGATGTGCAGTAATGTAAAAAAGACACAATTAGGCAAACATACCCTCACTTGTTATTCATGACGCTACTAGTTCCTACTGTAATAACAATGAGGGCCAAGTTTGCCCCACTTGTTTCTTGTTTAAATTTTAAATTACATATCTACAGGGCTGCCCTTTATGATAACTTGGCTGTTTTTAGTACTTGTGTTGCACCTTCAGTCAGGACCAGATCAAAATGTGCTACGACTGAGTTTCAATAAACAAATAAAATGGAGCCCCCTATTTTCCTATATAATTGATTTTAATAATACACTTATTAAATATTATCTACATTCCCTCTAGAAACAAACACAGTAGCTTCTGTATAGTGCATCAATATGTTAGTTTGATATTTATTTATTTCTTTGTTTCTGAGCACTTTTTCTCCCAGGAGCCTGTCGTGTGGGGAGAGTCCTGTCCTTCCATCCGTGTGCTCATCAAACCACCTTCTTAAAAATCTTTTTAGGCCTGTGGTCCCTGTAGTATACAGCCCCTGTTAGTTAGTAAAGAAAATATTGTACTTCAAGAACTCATCTTTTCTGTTTGTTATCTTTATGTGACATAAAGAACCCTTTGCCTACGTTTGGCAGGAGCAAACCTTCATGAACGTATCTTTCTTCCTTCATTTATTTGAAAGGGGCCTGCAAGCGGGGCAGAGCAGTTATAACTATCTTATTTACCACTGGAGTTCCCCCTACTCCTTACAAAACCAGTTGGTGAAGTGGTCAAAGAGTTGTTTGCCCTGGTGTTTAAGGGTGTATTTTAACCAGGTGTCTAAATCATTCACTTATTAAATAATGTCTGCATTCCCTCTAGAAACATACACAGTATCTTCTGTACAGCACATTCATTAAAAATACATACAACTAAGTATCAACTGTGTCTAAACTTGGCGAGAGTCAGAAATTAGAATTATTTTGCTCTACAGACCATTGTGGCCATATAAGATTATAGTGCTGCAATAGTTGTGGTTTCCACCTTGTTTCTATGATAAACTCTGATTTTCAACCATTAATATCTCAGTAATGGTGAGGGGTATAGTGATATCCTTTGGAACATGAACACTTTGTGACATTGTCTCTTTAAATCTTTAAATAGGATTAGCATTTTAAATGCTAAAAGGGGGTAAAACGTTAACATTTCCAATGTACAATCTGAATTAAAATGCCATCTTTCAGCAGATCTGGAGGAAAAACTTATAATAGCTACAGCTATAGTACTCAGCAACGAGATAGCAGTGATTCAATCTTTTAGTGATTCAAATTTGACTGGATTTGTAGCTTTACAGTTATTTGGATTTTAATGTTGGTTTTTGTGCACATTTAAGCATTTGGGAGGTGGCAGTTTTTCCCCATCAGGTCTGCACAGAAAGACACACGCCCTTCATAACACAAGGCACTGTGTGAGAATACTGCCGCTTGACGGGGATATCTGTATCTGAGTTTACTGATCCTGTTTACACACCACTGCTCCCTAACCCTATAACACAAGGCATTGTGTGAGAATGCTGCCCTCTCGATGAGGATATAGGTATCTGAGTTTACTGATCCTGTTTACACACTGTTGCTGCCTAACCCTAACCCTATAACACAAGGTACTGTGTGAGAATGCTGCCGCTCCATGGTGGATATCACCTCTCTGTGGTTGACCTCCTGGAACTCATTCCGGGCCGCAGGCCTCCCGGTGCAGACTTCCATCACTATTAATTTCTAGAGCTGTGCTGATACTCCTACTCGGAATTGCTTTTAAGAAGTATTTATCAGCAGGTATTCAATAAACCCATTCATTAACGTGTTGATTTCAAAACAAGAAAACCTGCCCTTCGCACACGTTTATAATTGGGTACCAATCAATGAGAATTAACTTCTGCATTGCGTGTTTTAAAAGCTGATTGGAAGATTATTTTCCTCTCATCCGAGACCCTGACATTTGTACTGCCGTACCTGCGCACCAAGAGTGTAAACTGATGCCACTTCAAAACCGTCTTCAATTACCAGTGTATATGATGTGCTAGATATTGTGTATCTGAGTTTACTGATCCTGTTTACACACCGTTGCTGCTCGTCATCTTTCTTTTTTTAATTATTTTTCTATAAATAACATGACCAATATTAAACTACTAACATTAATTAATTCAACACTCATAGATATGTTAATACATTTAAGAAAACTCCTTCACTCCCACCCGATACAGCCTAAAGAAACAATGTTGAAATAAAAAGTCAAATATAAACACATTTAAATTACAACATAGTTCCTGCCACACAGCAGCTTGTGTTAAGCGCAACCACACTCACATTGTGTTAACCCAGGCCTAGAGATTGTTATACATGGATTGCCACATGTGTGGGCTACAGGGTGTGCATGAACAATATTTTTAGTTGCAGTGTTTAGATGACACCAGAGAATGTGAAAGGCTCAAACTATTTGTTTATCACTCTTGATCTTTTGTTGCCACATTGGTATTCGTCTGATTATGCCAGAAATATACATGCGTAACGGAAACACGCATTTCTATTGCGCACAAGTTTCCATTGCTGTATTATAACCTCATAGTGTGCACTGTTACATTTGTGTTACAGATTGAGGAGCTGTACAGTGTTAGTTTCAGAGATTAAGTGAACAACGTTCTAATATGCCTTGGAATGTGAAATTAATCATGATACGTAAGTTTTATATCTTTCATACATTTTTTTTTTATGTGAGTACATTTGAAATGCTGTTTCTTATTTGTAAAATGATTAATTTGTTTTTCAGTTTTTGCACTTGGAGACATGCTGCTGGTTTTGACAGGTATGTGTGTCTCTGTCACGCTGACATAATAAGATGATTTAATGTTTGATTACATTAGAAATTAATAACATTCACGGTGAAATTCACAAAAACATTTTCTCCAAATTATCTTTATCACCATTATTCTTGAAGGAATAAATGCACACAATGAAGTTTCTCACAATGAAGTTACTCAACCTGAAATAAACAGGCATTGGATCCTTAGGTATTCTTATGTTGTTTATTTCTAGTTTTCTCACATTAATGGGTGTCTTTCTCTTTTCTGAAAGAAGTAGTGCAGATGATAGTTTGGAGTACAGGCTTTGTAAATTGCACCCTTGTGTTTTTCTATCAAATAACATTACTATTCTGAAATGCATTAACAAGAGCCAATTTCAAATAACTGTACACAATAAACATGTGTTTATGAAATGAATGAAAAATGTATTAACATTTACAAAGATGGCTTTTTCTTGTATTGTTAAACTGATAAATCTGTTTTCAGTGGCCCTAGTTTTAAACAGTTTTGAAAAGTAACCGATTTATTCAAACTTTATCTTGGATTAATGTAACGCATATATACCTCAGGGCACATTTTAAAGCAGTTTCAGCAACTGCATTGGTCAACACTACAGCAGCACAACACATTCATCTGAAGAGCTGTCAAACATTTCATGTCGGTTCATTTCAATTGTTCTGAAGTCCTCGACATCTTTACCATTCTTTACACTTCTTACATAATATCCATAGCATAAACACACATGACCATCACCACACGTAACCAGAACACAAAAGAGTAAAAAAAGCAATCTTACATTTTACTGACAAATTGTATAATGCCTTTATTGAAACAGCTATGACTGAGAATCATGAGCTGAGAATCATTAAGGAAAAAGGGGCAACGGTCACAATATATTGGATTTAGTATTAACAAACATTAAAACACATGTGTTAACATGTTAATATGCTAGCAGTTATCACTTTATTAACTAAGAAAGTTACCTTTCTTTATCCAACTATGCTGTTACACACACTGTGACAGTTTTTGAAAACACGTTTTCTAAAAAGTGTAATATTGTTATTAGATTAAATGTTCCCAATCACATGAACACAGAAAAGTGGTGTTTTCAAAGAACAAATGGTCTTATTTAATATTCTTAAAACAGCATGTTTCAAACACATTTATATGCACTGAACGTCCAATGTCTATAAATACTTACTTCAATAAATTTTCATATGTCGGTATGTTATTATTTTCTTATCAGATTGTTCTCTCTCGTGTTATTATTTAAAAATTGTTTAATACATTTTTACAGAGCCACTTCGTACAGCAAAGATTCAAATTGGGAAACCAACTGCAATGGAAGGGGAGAAGGTTGAATTCAAATGTGTAATATCAGCTGTGTACAGAGAACAATCAAACAGCAAGGAGAATTGGTTCCATCTGTATAAAAACAGAGAGAAGATCAGCTCACTGCCAGAGCCCGGGGGAATGGCAGCTGTCACATTTATAAAACAAGACATCAGAAAGAATGACGCTGGAAACTATACCTGCATGTATGGAAATAAGAATCCAGGAGATGTGAAAAACATCAGCCATGGCTCTTCAGTTTATCTGAATGTACAAGGTAAGTACAGCACCAAACAATGAGGAAACACCTGAATGAAACTTTTCTGTGAAAGAAATCAATTGATAGTAATATAGCAAATAACAAAAACATTTGAAAATACTTGACTTTGTTCTTTAAGAGGTTAATTACTTTGTAAATATATTTTTATTACAACTGCTTTTAGATTCTAAATTATTCAGCTTATATTTTTTAACAAATGTGTAGCATATATAAATAATAGACTTCTCCTTCAGTCAATTGGTGATAAAAAGTCTTGAAATTATATTAAAATATTTAAAATACATTTCCCATACATTAGACTGACTAATCCGAACCATGCTCTGGTAAATGCTTGCTGATAACAGCTGAAGAGAGTTCAATATTATAATTATGTGAGAATGTATAAAATAGCTGTCTCTGTTTTATTGAAATGGTTCTGATTTATCATCCACTATAACAAAAATATCAAAAATAAGACTAGATAAGGTGTTTTTAATATGGAGCAGATTACGATTAAACCACTAATCTGAACAGAGTTTGGATTAAGACTGTGCTGTTTGTTGTTTCATATTTTTAGGTACATTCTGAAGGCATATTTTTAACAAGTTAAACTGTATTTTCAGAGTCAAGCTTTCAGCTCACACTTCAGCTAGACAAACACAACCCAATGGAAGGAATGGACGTATCATTTAAATGTATGATACCAGCTGAATTTAGAGATGCAGCAGGAAAAGAGGATTTTTTCCATCTATATAAAAATGGAAGCCTTGTCGATTCACAACCCGATCCCAAAGCCTTACCAGGTGTTGAGTTTTCCATAAAAAATGTTAAGAGGAATGATACTGGAAACTACACCTGTGTGTATGGAAAAGAGAAGCTTGTGAACTCAGCAAACAGCAAACGCAGTCGCCCAGTCTACCTTCATGTGACAGGTAAGGAGTGAGCTGAATACTTTGTGTCACAGTGGAGCCGATTCAATTGATCTAAACTGTGACACATACAGCCTCCATGTTTTAATCATCAGATGAGGGGACTTTGTGAAAACCAACATCTGTAAAGGTGTTTGTGAAGTTTCTTTACAGTATTGTGAGTAAGATGAAACTAACACCACATGTCCCAGGTGGGGCTATACTACAATGGTAAAGATTAAAATACAATTTAAAAAATCCATTTGGGGCATCTGGTATAGTAAAATACATATAGTAAAATACTGTGTGCTTCTAACGTTTGCTGTTTATATTCCCACAGAATATATGACAACTCCATCCCAACAGAAACTGACAGGCAAGTCTCTGTTTGTTTTGTTTTCAATTCAGTTTTCCGATTTAAATTAACGGTTTTGACAAAATAGTTAAACTGTGTCTATTTCACGATTAAAATGATTGACTTGGAGTTACCCATCATTGCATACAGTAGGGGTAGTTTCTTCAAATGAAACCATTCTGACAGGACTCACCATGAAGTACAGTACGCTAATATTAACCCCAGTAGAGCTGACCTATAATCTGAACCATACTCTTACAGAATGAAATACAATTATAAAAACAAAACAAAGACTGGGCTGGCATTATTTGTATGGAACAAGTTATGATGCAAACAGAGGAAATAACTAATGTAAACAGTCCCTTCTGCAGGCAAATATTTTCGGGACCGTTCAAATACAGTCCAAGGATCACAGGTTGGCAATACTATGCCCTCCTAGAGGAAATTCAATCAGCCATGCCTTTGACGTTAAAGCCAAATATGTTTATTTGAAGGAGTGGTGACAGGATTAGATGGAAGTAGATAAAACTCTGGACAGGAGAACAGCCGTGGATCCAAATACTGCCACTCAAAATGACTTCCTCTGATGTTTCCCCAGAGTGATTAATTGAAACTCTTTTAACATGACTACAGATAATCAGTGGAATGAGGTCTGCACAACATCAGCTTTATACATTGTAGGAGCAGTATTTAGATCTCCCACTATCCACATCATTACAAAGAACACATTATCAAATTAATGTTGGTCTGAATTATTAAAATTATTAAACAGCTGGCCACCTTTTTAGCACAAGGTTGATACTTTTCTACACGTTGTTTATGTTCCCACAGGAGATATGACAACTCCAACCACATCTATCAAGACCCAACAGACAGGTGGGACAAGTGTGAATAACTGTTTTCTATCAATACACTTATCACTTATTTTAAAGTAGTCCAAGTTTTAGAAAGAAAAGTAGGTTCTTAAGTTGATAATCAAGGCAGTAAATAACTAATATATCAGACTGTATAACTGAATAAGAATGATCACAGATCTGATTATTGCTGGTGCACACAGATAATTCCATTCCAGATTAAACCAACTATAAAAGTGTACATATAGAGGAGAAGCTCAGGTGGGTCTATCTTGGCTCACAGTAAAACTTCATAATCCCGGTCTTGTGTTCCCACACAGCCTGTATAACCAACCACTGGTTCTGTTTTCTCTTCAATTCAGAGTCGCACGGGCTGGGGAATGACATCAGAATCTTCCTATCCCTGGGGATCTTTCTTGTGCTCTCAGTTATTGTGGGGATGACTTCAGTAGCAGACAGAGGAAGCACCATGGGGAAGGTAAGGAAGCTTCCCTGATGGATTAAATATAACTGTCTTATTGACCATGTGTTGCTCATATATACACACAGCATGAAGTCATATAATACAGTGTAGTGTATAAATGTATACTAGGGTTGTCAAGCGTTTTAAAAATGTGATTAATCTCGCAATTAAAAATTGTAATATTGGTTTTAATCACATATTTCATTGATACAATTACTGCATCTATCTCATTCAGGTTTGTTTTATTACTGATGCTATTATTATTATTATTATTATTATTATTATTATTATTATTATTATTATTATTATTACCTCTGGAGCCAAGGCATTTAGTTATAATGCCCCTCGCCTTGGAACTTTCTCCCGATTCATAGCAGGTATGCAAGCACAATTGTGTCTTTTAAATCATGTTTGAAAAAGTATTTGTTTGGGTCTGTTTATTTGCAGCTGGATTATATATTAGACACAGGCTTTTTATATTTAATTTGTAAGGCGCCCTGGAATGCTTGCATTTAGAGCACTAGTATATCAGTGAAATGTGCACTGCCGTTTATTATTATTATCATCATCCAAAAAACAACCCAGCATAAAAATACAAGTTGTCCTATTTCTAGATTAATAGTTATTATAGTCTTTATAGTTTATTTATTTAAACAGAATTACACAAAAACTCCAGCATTGTTGTTAAATTGTTTGAACCAACTGCTAAATCACAATGGAGTCAGTTTATTACTCACCTTAATGTATTTCAATATATTTTGTTTTTCATTGCCTTTTTTTAAACTATTCTCTTATTAGTAAATTAAAATTGTCTAAATAAAGCAAAGCATTCATTGAGTAATGGTTATATATTCTCCTTAATTGTAGATACTATTATATATTGGTTATATTATCATACTTCGCTTGCTTTGTGGGCTTGCAGCGATCGTGGATTTCTAAAAGTGTACACGGTCGAAACTGACAGATGATAGATGGCGCCTACCTTCACGATACTGAAACTCAATTTGACGGTAGATACGTCAGAAAGACTTTTTAAAACAAACGTCTTTCAATGCAAACGCAGACTGCACACATTGCGCCGCATGTACGCGAGTATATTAAAATGGTGGCACAGGGAATGAATTACAGTGTGCTAAGAGGCTCAAGTCAGAGAAGTGTTATTAACACACGTTGAAAAAAAAAAAAATCTCCAAATAAATTAATGCGTTACTAGAGAGAGCGAGAGTAAGGATACTTAATCGTCCATGGTATACATGTATTACATGTGTAAGGATTGTGGAAGCCATTATAATCATTTTACTTTTAATTAATCCATGTTAATGATACTTGTTAACAGTGAGTAACGTCAATCAAACGTATTTATTAAACTTACATTATTCAAGGATAAGCAAGGATTATTAGTGTTATAGAAATACACAGGGTGGTATTTTTGCTGTGTTTTAAGGCGGATTATTCAAAAACAATACTCTGTACAGTCGTCCTAAAAGGTATAGACAATGTCGACCCAGGGGACCTTTTTGACCTGAAAAAAGAAACAAGGACCAGGGGTCACAAATGGAGATTAGATAAAGAGGCAGTCAGAACAGAAAATAGGAGGCAATTATTTACATAGAGAATTGTGAGGGTCTGGAACCAACTCCCCAGTAATGTTGTTGAAGCTGACATCCTGAGATCCTTCAAGAAGCTGCTTGATGAAATTCTGGGATCAATAAGCTACTAACAACCAAACAAACAAGATGGGCTGAATGGCCTCCTCTCATTTATAAACTTTCTTATGTTCTTATGTCCGATACGTTTCAATTGTTTAAAAAAAAAAAAATCATATGTCTTGTTTTTGACCTAACTAAACTTATCTTTGTACCCCTAACTAAATCAGGACAGCTATGCTGTTTCCCTGTAAGGTTCTTCCTCTGCTCCACAATTACTTCTTCTCACGGCGTAGTCCAGTCCATAGTTAGGGGCGTAGCTAGAAATAGATTTTTACTCAGGCATATCCTGTTCATGAAGCCTGGAGACTATTAATGCAAATATAACAGCAAAGCATTGTTAGTCGCTAACTCTTTTCACCCAGTGACTCACCGTGGATGATGTTTAAAATTTTATGATGCATATTTTTTATTTTTTTATTTTTTTATTTAAACAAATCTCCCAGCAAAAACCACACCAACATAACATTACTCTATTCACACTGTTAGAAATATGTGACATTAAAAGGCCAAGAAGAATAGAACTTTTAAATCTGAATCAGTAGATGGGTTTATACCTTCATTGAGACATGCGTTTGGTTCACTGCTACTGAAGTTAATGCTGAGACTGGTGACACTGATGCTACAACTGGAACTGGTAAGACTGGTGCGGCTACTGCTGGGACTGGTGCTGATACTGCTGGGACTAGTGCTGCTACTGCTGGGACTGGTAAGACTGGTGCTGCTACTTCTGGAACTGGTGCTGACACTGCTGGGACAAGTGCTGTTACTGCTGAGACTGGCAAGACTGGTGCTGACACACCTGTGACTGATAAGACTGGTGCTGCTACTTCTGGAACTGGTGCTGACACTGCTGGGACTAGTGCTGTTACTGCTGGGACTGGTAAGACTGGTGCTGTCACTCCTGGGACTGGCAAGACTGGTGCTGACACTCCTGGGACACCAATTTATGAAAACGTATCACAGCTAAACATCACATTGCACAGGACTGTCAGCAGAAAAACAATATTAATGTAAGAAATACAATCACTAAACATTCTTACCCAGAGCTGGCTTCTTCTGAAAGAAATGCATTACAGATTGGTTTCTTCGTTTCATCTTTGAGCATGTACAGTACCTAACCATCCACTAAATAATATATGTGACCAGGGGCTGGTTGCACTGACGAGAACAAAAAATGAGATCGGATCCGAATTAACTGGACACGGATGTTGGATAAACAGATGTTGGATCCAATTCTGGAGGTACACGCAGCGTAACTAGGGAAACTGACCAATGAGAACGAGAAGCGAACATGTCTGTTTGGCGCAAAGTTTCAATACTTTGGCTGTCAAATTTATATACAGCCTAAGATCACAATAACGTTAGGAAGAAATGGCAAATAAAAAATAACAACAATATGAAAACATGTCGATTATATGCCACTCAAATGTAAGTGGGCACATTATTTAAAAAAATGTATATGTATATTTAGATATATTTTTGAACTTTTTTTTTTTAATGTACCTAGCTGATTTTTACTGAGGTGGCCGCCTCGGCTGCCTCAATGTACGCTACACCCCTGGTAGTCCGTAAGATTTCTTCCTTTGTTCCACAATTACTTCTTCTCACTCTGTAGTCCTGTTTGCACCTCTCCTCTTAGACCAAGAGCTGCAACCTCACAGCTCTATACTCCTGTTGTACTCCACTTGTAATTGCTTAACACTCAATTTAATTTTATTCCCATCACCTGGATGCCTTGCAATAGTGCTAACCCAGGTGATGCTCTGATTTCTGCAGACCGATGACCTCTAGTGGTCAGAACGCTGGTACTGCAGTCTATTTTTCCACTTCTTTTATACAAGTCCTGTCAAGGGGAATAATGCTTTACTGTGCCATAAACTAACATACTTCCGTTCAGTTACTTTGCCACAGCAGTTACTTCAGTTATACCTCAAGGTGTGATATAAGGGTTAGTGTAGGTGTGAGATATCTTCCTGAACTGGGGGTTATTCTTTCAGGAACAGGAGTGCTGTAATAGATCAAATAACAGATGTGCTTCAGTGCAGTTCATCTCTGGGTTCTGGGGCATTTCATAACCCACTGGAGCTTCAGTCTCGCAATTTACGATGTCATAGAACCCCTCAATTAAATATTTTCTCATAATGCACTTCAGCCAGGTCTGTTACTTTTTATACTACATATGTGATGAAATATGTATTATATGTAATATATTTGGTGATCCAAAATATATAGTAATATACTGAAGAATCCATATATTACACTGTATTTTAAATATATTGCAATATACAGTGGGACCTTGATTAATGGCCACTTCAGTACAAAGTCCATCAGCGATCAAGGCATTTTTGCCATCCTGATTTGTACTCATTGAATCAACCTTCAATATGAATTCCACCCCACTATTACAGATTACGAGCACCATCTGCATTCCCAAACACATCAAAACTACACGACATGACCTCACTTATACGATCAACATGCTGTGCACTGCCAATGAGTTTTTAAAAGGAAAAAAGAAAGAACTATGTGGATGCAATTAGCTGGGTTTGCTGAAGATGGTTCTAAAGGCTATTTGTACCTAATAAAATGTTGCTCTCTTACAGACACCAATGGACAATAAACTGGCCCATCCTTCAACGCTGTCCTTCGATCTGCAGTGCAGGTGTAACATGTCTTGTAATACGACACAAACAGCTCACAAGTTCCAAAGAAATATCCTGTGAGGAAAAGGAGAGATCTACAAAAAGCACCACTTAGTGAAAGCAAAGTAAAAGTGTTGCTATCTTGGGTTCTCTGATAACATGTTGTGACGGGGAGCCCCACCCCTATGTATATTTGTGCGCTATTTTTTATGATTTATTTGTATTATGATTTATATTATATATGACGTTGAAAAGCCATGTTTTGTATTGTTTGGAGGACGACCGTCCACCATTTCTTGTTTCTGTTTTTAAATGCTTCGTGGGAATGCGTGACTATCAGCTACTGATTATTTAACTGGCTGACAGTTACGCAGACTTAATAAACTCATGCAGACTCTGGCCGAGGGGTAATAAGATCATTAATAGCTAGTTAACCCCTCGGCCAGAATGTAAAAGACGTGCAGTTTGGCTGCACACAGAGAAGTGTGTTCGTGAGTGGAGAACGGGTGTGGAGTAATAATAATAATAATAGTAAAAAGATAACAACTAGCATACTACTTGTTACTATGTATTGTTTGTTTGGCCAACGTGCCCTTTTGTTTTGAAAGTGTTTTGTGTTTGTTAAAATCTTTTATTTGTATTAAATAAAGCACTGAGCGCTGTAACGTCTCAGTTTGAACTGCCATTACCTGTTTGTTGTAGTTTCTGAATTGCTGTGTGTAAGCCTCTATGTTTTCTTATTACTGCCTTTGCAGTTAGAGGAAAAATAAAAAGCAGTACACTTTTATTCCTGCCTAACACACCGCAGCTCCTTGAGCCTGTGTTCCACTCTGGCATACGCTATGCACTGCCACGTTGTGTGACTCCACGCGGTCCACAACCAGGTTATCGCCGCTCCGCACTTTGGTGCAGCACCGTGCGCTCACCTGTACTGCTCTCCTGATTGCCTACCGCAGCCACTCGAGCCTGTGTATCCACCCCGGTGTATGCTATGCGCTACCCTGGGTTGTGTTGACTTCATGCAGTTAAGGCTCCGCGCCTCTCAGTGCTTCAGTGCCCTCGGTGTTTAGATGCTCCATGCCTCGGTGCTTCGCACCACAGCATGTCAATAACACCTGCACTCGGTGCCCCGATCCTTCGGTGCACCAGTACTGTATTCTACCTCACTCAGCGTCCTCGGTGCGTTTGCACCCCTGGTGCCTGAGTGCTTCAATACACAGGTCTACACCCTCCGGTATTTAAACAACGCCCTTGGTGCTGTGCAGACATCAAGCATGGCTAAAGTCCATTCTTGGACGTCCTGCACAATGTCCCCTGCTAGCACTGCTGCGCCGTACGCGGCGTTGGGGAGCCCCTAGCCAGGCAGCAAGCTCAAGCCCTTGCTTTGATAATGCTGGCCCCGGAGATGGCCCCGCCTGCACCGGTGGTTCCCCCGGATGTTACAGAACCGGATGTCAGCATTGCTGAGGAGGACCATGATGCGATTCTATCATGGCTTCATGGGACTGTGGTTCCTTCCTTCAAAAGTAGCCCCTACCTCCCCTGACCATTTCTTGGACCAGCGGTTGAGGAATTGCTGCAGCACTCTCACCGAGAATGCAAGGCGTCTCGGCAGGCAGCCTCAATGCTCCTCTCCTGTACTCTGATACGGGAGAGAACGAGACACTGGCGTCCACCGTACTCACCAGGCTGTCCGGCCGGGCGAATGGTTTATCACACTGGACCAAAAGAACGCGGATTCCACGTTCCTATTCGTCCAGCACACAGGAAGTATCTCTGTTTCGCCTTTCAGGGGAGCGTCTTTGAGTTTTCCGTGCTGTGATTCGGCCTCTCCTTAGCCCCTCGCATGTTTTTAAAGTGCATGCATGCCATCCTAGCTCCCTTGCGGCTGCAAGTTATCAGGGTTATGAACTACCTGGATGACTGGTTAATCTGCCCCAGTCGCAAGAAGGAGCAGTGGCCCACCAGCGATTTGTGATGAAACATCTGTTGAGGCTGGGTCTCACCCTCAACGATGCCAGAGCCAATTTATACTGGTGTAAAGTACGGTCTATCCAGTCTCCGCTGATTCCAGTACGATGCAAGCCTACCTGTCGGATGACAGAGTAGCTGCCATTTGCAACTGTCTGGCCCTGTTCAACAAGGGTTCACAGAACAATTGGTGTTGTGTTAAAACTATTGGGTCTGATGGTCGCGCTTCATCACCCACCCAACATCCAAGTGTGGCTCAGTGCCTTCGGCTACATCCCAAGAGCGACAGACACCGCCGGTTGACCGTGTCTCGCCTATGCTGGGAAGCTCTACGCTGGTGCGAAGGCGTAAGGATAGGAGTGATATACAACCGTCAATTGGTTATGACAGACACACCCAACTCTGGTTGGGGGCGGTCTTGGCAGGCAGAGGAGTTCGCGGATCCTGGTCGGATCACTGGACATTCCTGCACATAAATGTGTGGGAGTTGAGAGCAGCCCACTGAATGGGCCAGAGTGTTTTTTACCACCTATACCGCTGCTCCCGGCCTTTCTCGAAAAGTTCCGCTAGAGGAAGGTCAGTTCTCCTAGTGGCCCAACAATTGGCCCAAGAGAATCTTCAGAGGTCCCTCAATGTCTTATATTTGTACTGTGGCTAGCTGGGCTATGCCACATACTTTCTCCAGGTACTACCGTCTTAATATGTTAGACCCTGCCTTGCCTTCTGTAAGCACAAGGGTCCTTGAGGGTGTAAGTTCACACCGCTAACCTCTGGGTAGGACAGTGCTTGTGCGTCCCTCATATGCTGCCGCTCCTTCTCCCTCTCAACGGCTCTGGTATACATTATCCCATACGTAATGTCATTGGTGATCATCTTCGAATTGAAAGGGAACGTTAGGTTAATTACCATAACCCTGGTTCCCTGAAAGAGAAGACGACAACCAACCACGAGGTCGCATCGGTCACCCTCACAGGTTCGATGGAAAAAGAGAAATGGCTTCATTTGGATGACAGTTTTATCCTCTCGGTGGGCGGGACCGAGTGCATCATCCCAGGAAGGGGCCTATCGGCAACTCTGGCATAGAGAGCTCAGCAATACCTACCCAATGGGCAGGCATATCCCATACGTAATGTCATTGCTGGCCGTCTTCTCTTTCAGGGAACCAGGGTCACGGAAGTAACCTAACGTTTTTCACCTTCAGAATTGTTTAGCCTCACGTACCACACAAAGACACTGAGGTTCATGATCTGAATCTTTACTACTTTGACACACCTGCAATCAATGAAGTCAGAGACTCCTATATAAACTGCTGGAACTCAAACTAGATCCAGCCATATACATATGAGATATCTACAAAAGAGGTCAAGTTATACAGCAAAAAGGGTTAGCCCTGTAAAGATGTGCAGTAATGTAAAAGACACAATTAGGCAAACATACCCTCACTTGTTATTCATGATGCTACTAGTTCATACTGTAATAGAAAGGAGTGCCAAGTTTGCCCCAATTGTTTATTGTTTAACTTTTAATTACATATCCAAGGGGTAAAATAGTAATCCGAGTAATCCATTAGAGTTAACCACTCCCTCATCCACGCACATGGAATAGGGAGTGGTTAACATGTAGAAAACAGAAAGTACTGATTAGAGGAGAAACCTCAAAATGGAGCGAGGTAACCAGTGGTGTACCACAGGGATAATTATTAGGTACTCTGCTATTCCTAATCTACATTAATGATTTATATTCTGGTATAGTAAGCAAACTTGTTTAATTTGCAGACGACACAAAAATAGGAGGAGTGGCAAACACTGTTGCAGCAGCAAAGGTCATTCAAAATGATCTAAACATCATTCAGAACTGGGCAGACACATGGCAAATGACATTTAATAGAGAAAAGTGTAAAGTACTGCACGCAGGCAATAAAAATGTGCATTATAAATATCATATGGGAGATACTGAAATTGAAGAAGGAATCTATGAAAAGACCTAAGAGTTTATGTTGACTTGGAAATGTCTTCATCTAGACAATGTGGAGAAGCTGTAAGAAAGGCCAACAAGATGCTTGGATATATTGTGAAAAGTGTTGAATTTAAATCAAGGGAAGTAATGTTAAAACTTTACAATACATTAGTAAGCCCTCTGGTCACCTTGTTACAAAAAGGATATTGCTGCTCTAGACAGAGTGCAAAGAAGAGCAACCAGAATTATCTAAAACACATTTTGTATGCAGACAGGCTAAAATAATTGAATCTATTCAGTCTTGAACAAAGAAGACTACACAGTGATCTGATTCAAGCATTCAAAATTCTAAAAGGTATTGACAATGTCGACCCAGGGGACTTTTTCGACCTGAAAAAAGAAACAAGGACCAGGGGTCACAAATGGAGATTAGATAAAGGGGCAGTCAGAACAGAAAATAGGAGGCACTTTTTTACACAGAGAATTGTGAGGGTCTGGAACCAACTCCCCAGTAATGCTGTTGAAGCTGACACCCTGAGATCCTTCAAGAAGCTGATTGATGAGATTCTGTGACCAATAAGCTGATAACAACCAAATGAGCAAGTTGGGCTGAATGGCCTCCACTTGTTTGTAACGTTCTTATGTTCTTATGTTCTTAAAACTATCATCCAAAAGAAGCCATTTCTCTTTTTCCATCAAACCCATGAGGGCGACCGATACAACCTCGCGGTTGGTGGTCGTCTTCTCTGATGTGAAATGAGATGCAAGCTATAAAACAGGATTATCAATGTAAATCAGTTTAGACTGTCCACAATGGCTTTCTATTCAACTGAGAAATCAGAAAATGATAAATATACTACAAATAGGCGAGAATAACCTGAGGCTGATGAAAAACCCTTCCTAACCAACCACTAACTGGCTATTCCGAGCAATAAAGGGGTGAATTATTAGAAAACAGCCCAAAATATTGGATTCCGAAGTTGCATAATGAAGGAAAGTGACACATTTAATACAGCTAAAAGAGAATAACACAATACTGTTGAAAACACTGTCAGAACCATCCTTTTAATACCTGGTTGTTCAAAATAACCATTAAACTGTGAACTGTGACTTAGACAAAACATTAGAGATGTCGATCTGTTCAAAAAGATCAATTACATGGGTTTTTCTTTTTGGTGTATTTGTTTTGCTTTCAACTTATTTTCATTAATATTGCTCTTTGCTCCTGTTTGGCAGAGCAAAAGGTAATTAAAGGGACATGTCCCTCATTACCATAGGAATGAATACTTGGATATTTGATTTTGTGCTCTGGAGCAAAACCAGTCTGGGATCAAATTACATTTTTGCACAAGAGAAAGCGGGAACATATTAGTGTACAAAAATGGAGCAAAATTTTGGAAGATTATTTTCCTCTGATCCGGGACGCTGACATTTTTACTGCTGTACTGGCGAACCAAGAG
This sequence comes from Acipenser oxyrinchus oxyrinchus, assembly GCA_030684275.1. Taxonomy (NCBI): domain Eukaryota; kingdom Metazoa; phylum Chordata; class Actinopteri; order Acipenseriformes; family Acipenseridae; genus Acipenser; species Acipenser oxyrinchus. The sequence continues at coordinate 10,826,753 of CM060277.1, read as the reverse complement.
TGTAAACTGACGCCACATCAAAACCACCTTCAATTATCAGCATATATGATGTGCTAGATATTGTGTATCTGAGTTTACTGATCCTGTTACACAACGCTGCTGCCTGTTATCTTTATTTATTAATATTTTTTATTAATTTTCAATAGATAACATGACATCATGTGACAGAGAAAGAATGAATCTTGGTTATAAATCTCCCTCCTGACCTGTGAGGGCACTGTGTAAAGGGAACAGTGTGCCCCGACTGGAAGGTTTGGCAATTCATTCCAGGGAAAGGTGGAAGTCCGCCATCTAGAAAGGGGGCGGAGCCACAGTACACCAAGTCATCGCCCCAGACGGGAGGAAAAGCGATTGCACTGGCTAACCAAGGGGGCGTGGCTGAAGGTACCAAAGAGGATGTGGTCAAGTGAACTGTTCCTTTGTTATGGTTGCAAGAGAACCGCTGAAGGACCGTAGAGTAGCCGTGAGTGTTTCGTGTTTGTTTGTTTGCCATTCTAATTGTACACGAAGCTCGGACAGCACTGCACTACTGTTCACTAATAAATTGTATTTCACCACTTGCACCAAAGCACTCACTCTGGACTTGTGATCATGTTTGTGTTCTGTGTGTGTTTATACCCTGTTTATTATTTCGGGAACTGTACCCTGTGGGTTAAACTGTGCAATACACATTTCTATTGCGCATGAGTTTCCATTACTGTATTATAATACACACTGCTGTGTATTGCCAGGGATATTATTTACGGTCGCCAAACGACCTGGATTATAAAAACAAATAAAGAGTTGTTTGGACCAGGAACTTTGTTGTTTGTCATCTGTTTACACATTGCATCACCTCTACACCTGCGCACTGCAAACCACTTTGCCACACATCAATATTAAACTACTAACAATAATTGATTCACAAAAACATTCATAAATATGTTAATACATTTAAGAAAAGTCCCACACCCCCACCCAATACAGCTTTATAATAAATTATGTTGAAATAGAAATAGTCAAATATAAACAGTTCCCGCCACGGAACACCTTGTGTTAAGAACCACTCACATGCTGTTAATCCAGGCCTAGAAATTGATATACATTGATTGCCACATGTGTGGGCTTACAGTGTGTGCAGTACAATAGTTGCATAATGGAAACACACAGTTCTAGTGCGCATGAGTTTCCATTACTGTATTATAATCTCATAGTATGCACTGTTACATTTAGTTGTGTTACAGATTGAGGAACTGTTCAGTGTTAGTTTCAGAGATTAGTTCAACAGCATTCTAATATGCCTTGTAAAGTGAAATTAATCATGATATGTAAGTATTACGTCTTTGATCATTTTTTATGTGTGTACATTTGAAATGTTGTGTTTCTTATTTGTAAAATGATTCATTTGTTTTTCAGTTTTTGCACTTGGAGACGTGCTGCTGGTTTTGACAGGTATGTGTGTCTCTGACACGTTCACATAAGATACAATGATTTAATGCTTGATTACAGATTACAGTGATTAATGATTAATGCCTGATTACATTAGAAATACATAACATTTAGAGTGAACTTCACAAAGATATTTACTCTGAAGTGTCTTCAGCACCATTATTCCTGTTAGAATAAACACACACAATGAAGTTACTCAACCTGAAATAAACAACTCAGGAATTTAATTCTTAGGTGTTCTTATGTTGTTTATTTCTAGTTTTCTAACATTAATGGGTGTCTTTCTCATTTCAGAAAGAAGTGCAAATGATAGTTAGGATAGTAAAGGTCTTTGTAGATTTCACCCTTGTGTTTTTCTACCAAATAACATCACTGTTATTATTCCAAAATGCTTGAGCTAGATCCAATTTCAAATTACTACATGCAATAAACATATGTTTATAAAATTACTGATAAATGTATTAACATTTGTGATGGCAGCTTTTTTCTTGTATTGTCAAACTGATAAATCTGTTTTTAAGTGGCTCTAGTTTTAACCATGTTCATAAATTAAGACATTTAATTCAAACTTTGTCTTGTAGTGAAGTCCTCAACATCTTCACTTATTTACACTTCTTACATAACATCGATAACACAAATGCACATAACCATAACAAACAACAGTAAAAAAAAACTTTCTCCTGGTTACATTTTACTGATACCTTTTATGAACATAAAAAAGGGTATTTTCTGTAAAGAAATACTCTTACTGAATTTTCTGAAAACTGCAAGTTTCAAACAGATTGGTATGCAGTGAATGTCCTGTGTCTATAAGAAGTTCAATCTCACTTCAATAAGTGTCCATATGCCCATGTTCTTATTTGCTTAACAGATTGTTCTCTATCCTGGTATTTTTTACTTTGTTTAAATACATTTTTACAGAGCCACTTCGTACAGCAATGATTCAGATTGGGAAAACACCTGTAGTGGAAGGGGAGAAGGTTGAATTCAAATGTGTAATATCAGCTGTGCACAGAGAACAAGCAAAGAACAAGAATTGGTTCCATTTGTATAAAAACAGAGAGAAGATCAGCTCACTGCCGGATTCCGGAGCAATAGGAGCTGTCACATTTATAAAACAAGACATCAGAAAAAATGATGCTGGAAAATATACCTGCATGTATGGAAATGAGAATCCAGGAGATGTGAAAAACATCAACCATGGGTCTTCAGTTTATCTCAGTGTACAAGGTAAGCACAGCAGCAAACAATGGTGAAACAGCTGAATGTAACTTTTCTGTGAAGGAAATTAATTGATAGTAATATAGCAAATAACAAAACCACATTTGAAAATGCTTGGCTTTGTTCTTTAAGAGGTTAATTACTTTTTAAATACATTTTTATTTATAACTGCTTTTAGATCCTAAATCATTCAACTGATGTTATTTTCCAGATTTTAAATGAGTCTTGAAATTGTATTCACATTTTTTATACTAAATTTCCCATACACTAGACTCACTAATACAAACTATGCTATGGTCATTAAGTGCTTGCTGATATCGGCTGAAGAAAGTTACATTTTATAATTGTGTGAGAATATATAAAATAGCTGTCCCTGAATGTTTTATTAAAATGGTTATTACTGAATTTTCATTTAATATAACTTAGAAAATATTAAACATAAGACTAGAGAAGGTGTTTCTAATATGGTACAGATTATGATCAAGCCAATAATCTGAACAGGGTTTGGATTAGTAAGAGTCTACTGTTTGTTATTTTTAGATACACTCACACTTCAGCTAGACAAACAGAGTGCAGTTGAAGGAATGGATGTATCATTTAAATGTATGATGCCAGCTGAACTCAGAGAAGCAACAGGAAAAAAGAACTTTTTCCATCTATATAAAAATGGAAGCCTTGTCGATTCACAACCCGTTCCCAAAGGCTTACCAGGTGTTGAGTTTTCCATAAAAAATGTTAAGAGGAATGATACTGGAAACTACACCTGTGTCTATGGAAAAGAGAAGCTTGTGAACTCAACAAACAGCAAACGCAGTCGCCCAGTCTACCTTCATGTGACAGGTAAGGACTGAGCTGAATACTTTGTGACACAGTGGGGTCGACTCGATTGATCTGGCATATGCAGCCTCCATCTTTCAATCATCAGTTGAGGGGACTTTGTGAAAACCAACATCTGTAATGTTTGTGAGTTTTCTTTATAGTATTTTTGAGTAAAATGAAACTAACAACACATGTCCCAGATAGGGCTCTGCTAAAATTAAAAATACACTTGGGACATATGTTATAGGCAAATAGAACTGAATCTCCATACATTTTTGTCTGCTTGATGACAAATTAACTTTTGTGTCTCTCAGTAGTTTCAATAATACATGAAACTGGGTTGCAATGTGGCAAAGATCAATTTCCATGCAGTTTATAAATCTGAAGAGATAATCAGAATCACTTTCCCACAGAATATACAAAAACTGCATCCCAACAGAAACTGACAGGCAAGTCTGTATTTGTTTTGTTTTCAATTCAGTTTTTTGATTTAAATTAATGGTTTTGACAAAATAGTTAAAACTGTGTCTATTTTATGATTAAAATGATTGACTTGGAGTTAACCATTGCATACAGTAAGGGTAGTTTCTTCAAATGAAACCATTCTGACAGGACTCACCATGAAGTACAGTACGCTAATATTAACCCAGTAGAACTGACCTATAATCTGAACCATACTCTTACAGAATTAAAATACAAGTATAAAAACAAAACAAAAACTGGGCTGGCATTATTAATATGATACAAGTTATGATGCAAACAGGAAATAACTCATCTGAACAGTCCCTTTTGCAGGCAATATCTTAACCATACTCTTTCAGAAATCAAATTTCAGAAGTATAAAAACAAATTAAAGACTAGGGGTGTGTTCACACGCTATGACCAGGTCATCAGGTCGTTTGGTTGGGCGTTTTCGCGATGCGGTCACTGGATCTAGCAGTTATGGGTCCATTGAACCAGTGAACCGGGCTTGTGACATGGTTCATGGTTGTAACCAGAGGTATTGTAGGATAGGGATTTCCTGTCAAGGTGGCGATTCAAGTTTTACAGCTTGTTTCTGAACCTTTACTGAAAGATGAACAACAAACATGTACCCCGAAGTGCAGGAAAGAGATATTAAAGGTGGGTTTAAGTTCCAGTGAATCATTGAGACAAAAAGTGTAGTTTGAACTTCGTGGAAAATTAGGTTTTTGTTTTTTCTGTAAATAATAAAAATGGCACGAAAGTGATTAAAACTTCAATTTCTATGTCTGGGTCTGCTGAAAAGGGCAATTGAACCTTGGAAACAAGTGAAATCTTTTACATATATATATATATATATATATATATATATATATATATATATATATATATATATATATACATACACACACACGCACATTAGGCTCAAAACAATTAATTCATTGCTCGAACTTGATGCTGATCAAAAATTAAAAAAAAATGGTTTCACGTTACTGGAGTGAAATACAATGAAAGCACTTGGAAGTGGAACAAACCACCTATAGTCCGTATCCATAGCAATGTAGTCTAACACGTTTCCCTAGAGAAGTCTAGAGATATATTTTGCATGATTTATTGGTATAGAACTTCTGACAGACATATCTATGACATTAGTCTGTGTTATATACAGTATATAATCAACCTATTGGTTTTTCAATAATACTCATACCTACATTTTCAACCTCCACCATTTTTAAACCCGGGATAATTCTGGTCGCTCTTCTTTGCACTCTTTCTAGACAAGCAATATCCTTTTCGTAACGAGGTGACCAGCACTGAACACAATATTCTAGAAGAGGTCATGCTAATGCATTGTACAGTTTTAACATTACTTCCCTTGATTTAAATGCAACTCTTTTCACTACATATCCAAGCATTTTTGTTGTCTAGATGAAGACATTTCTGTGTCAACATAAACTCCTAGATTTTTTTCATAGGTTCCTTCTTCAATTTCAGTATCACCCATATCGTATTTATAATGTACATTTTTATTGCTTGTATGCAGTACAATGTGTCTGCACAGTTCTGAATGCTGTCTAGGTCATTTTGAATGACCTTTGCGGCTGCAACAGTGTTTGCCACTCCTCCTATTTTTGTGTCGTTTGCAAATTAAACAAGTTTGCTTACTATACCAGAATCTAAATCATTAATGTAGATTAGGAAGAGCAGAGGACCTAATACTGATCCTTGTGGTACTCCACTGGTTACCTCGCTTCTCCTCTAATTAGTACTTTCTGATGTCTACATGTTAACCACTCCCTAATCCATGTGCATGCATTTCCTTGAATCCCTACTGCGTTCAGTTTGAGAATTAATCTTTTATGCGGGACTTTGTCAAAAGCTTTTTTAAAATGTAAATAAACCATGTCATATGCTTTGCAATTATCTATTGTCGATGTTGCATCCTCAAAACAACTCCAACCACATTTATCAAAACCCAGCAGATATATGGGATAGGCAAATGTGACTAAGTTTGTTTTTCATAAGTTTCCTTGAACTTCATGAAATAACTTATTTTAAAGTACTCAAAGTTTTAGAATGCAAAGTAAGTTCTTAAGTTGTTAATAATCAAGGCACTAATTGATTTATATACTGTATATTGAACTAGTCATTGTATTTATCTTGCTCTTATTGTATTATTACCTGTACTGTAACACTTGAAATGTATTTGCTTACGATTGTAAGTCGCCCTGGATAAGGGTGTCTGCTAAGAAATAAATAATAATAATAATAATAGTATATACATTATAATTGAATCAGAATGGTCACAGCTCTGATTATTGCTGGTACACATGGACAATTTCATACCAGATTAAACCAACTCCAAAAACTAGGCTTTCTGTAAAGCGTGATTATTGTGTGTTTGGTGTACCTGCTCCAAGATCCACAATGTACAGGTATGTCTTCACTGTGGAGCATACCGTATGTACCCTATTCACAAACTGCAAGATCAAGGCACTGTAAAAACAGGATTGGATTACATTTGTTTTAAACACATCTTGATCATGCTTTTATGTCAATAGGTTATTAGTGAATTATAGAATCTGTTTACACATATTTAACTGGATCTTACAATGAATCCCATTTGTATGTGGATCCCCGCAGGATCTGTTCCAGCTCCATACCTGGGTGCAGTGGTAGGATCTGGGGTCCTTGTGCTGCTGTTACTGCTGATAGGAGGAGTGCTGAAGTGGCTGCAATCCAAACAAGGTAGGGCACAGCATTCCTCACCACAATGGATACAAGTGAAGTATGTTTAAATGATGGGGACTTCATCTCGCTGTGTCAATTTTTTGTGTCCCTCAGTCATGTTCAATTCTATATTAAAGATGATTCCTAGGTGAGTGCTTACTGCAGTCTTCCATTGTTCAGCCTTTTGTGCAAAAATATACCTTGATGTTACTGATGCATAGTGTAGCTATTTTCACCTCCATTCAAACTAGGAAACTAATCTATTTGATACAATGCCATTCCAGACCTTGCTGTCCAGACTGGACCTGTGCACATCACGGTGGTAAGTCCTATATGTTACATGTCTCTCAAACAATTTGCTTGTATATATACAGTTTTTTTTTCAGATTAAAATAGATACATTTCCATTATGTATCATTCATTAAATACACTCACAAAACATTGGATATACAGACTCTCAGATAATAATCCAGGTACAGTGGAACGTCACATATCCAACCGTCACATAACCACCCTGATCAATTAACCGCCTCTCTAAATAAATAAATAAATAAATAAATATTAAAATTAGGCTACGAGAGCAATGGTATTGGCAGCAAGTGCAGCGTCCACGATGGAAGCAGAAAGAAAGCGTTATAGCAATCAGCCTTTTGGTGCATTCCCCTTTAAGAGAGACGGGCTGTGTGCATGTGTCAGTCAGCTGTGTGTAGCAGTGACGTTGAGAAAGCTTTGTGTTTTACTCTTTTTTGTGCAATGTGTTTATATGATGGAGCGCACGGTTGCAGATATTGGCAGCGTGTTGTTGAAGATGGATTTGAATTAAACAAAGCAAGCTTCATAAACACAATGCTTACCAGCCGTTTGTTTAAAATAGCCGAAGCAATATTTAAACCGAGCTTCGGTTTATTGGCTGTTGCAATATCAAAAAAGATTGCAAAGTACCGTGACAGAGATATTAAGAAAGCAGAACCAGGGAGGCAGGGACTTCTAGAGTTAAGAAAGAAACCAGTTGCAGGTTACTGTACATTTACTGTTTGTTTTGTGTTTTTAAAAAAAGCTTTGCATGGAGATGGCTTATAGTAAAACACATATCAACACTGGGTATTGTAGCCTAATTAACCTCATTTACGGTTGCTTACTTACTAACAACGACCAACAAACAAAAAAACACTCACAAATACTTTTTAGCTTTCTCTGGGTCTCTCCTGGTCCTTCCAGTTCTCTGTCTCCAAAAATCAAGAGAAGGAGTAAATTGTGATTCTCCTTCCCCTTTTATGCTATCACGCATGACCCCTTGGTAAACGAGTGCAGCTGTCTCTACAATCTGCAGCTGCTACGTCGTTTCCCTTCTGGGTCAATATGTTCCGCAACAGAGTCTCGCCTTCTTCCAGACTGACCGACTTCCCGACCCTGGGAAAGAACTGTCAGGCCAGCCCGTCCAAAGAACTCTACTTTCGCTGCGTATTGCCCTCACAGGCCGGGAGGGAGATTTACAACCAAGATTCATTATATTTCTGTCACATAGGCCCACTGTGACCACATATATGTTGCAATGTGGAACAAAACCTTCACCATTTGATTCCGAAATGGCAATGAGAGTGAGCTACTGACATCGCAAAATTAATGGCTGACATTTCTTTTTCAGACAACCAGGGTTACAACTTATAACCTAACGTTCCCTTTCAATCTCAAAATGTCAAACATTACGAGTTGGGAAATGTATACCCAAGCTGTCACTGTGAGCCAAAGCAGCCATAAGCCTTGCCCTGGCGCTAGCCTAACTGTCAGCCTCAAGGACTCTGGATCCCACCGAAGGTGCCGCTGAACAAGCAACATTCAGTCGGTAAAACCTTATAGACGTCTGTGGTGTGGCCCACGCGTTACATATGTCTGTCAGGGATGCCCCATGAACCACTGCCCAAGACGTCATTATTATTATTTATTTATTAGCAGACGCCGTTATCCAGGGCGACTTACAATTGTTACAAGATATCACATTATTTTTACATACAATTACCGATTTATACAGTTGGTTTTTTACTGGCGCAATCTAGGTAAAGTACCTTGCTCAACGGTACAGCAGCAGTGTCTCCCACCTGGGATTGAACCCATGACCCTCCGGTCAAGAGTCCAGAGCCCTAACCACTACTCCACACTGCTGCTGTCATAGTCCCTCTAGTCGAGTGAGCTGTAAAATTACCCAGAGAGGGTAAGTTAGCCAGCTCATAAGCTAACTCAATGGTATCCACTGTCCAATGCAACAACCATTGCTTGGAAAGTGCCTGACCCTGAGTACGCCACCCATAACATACCAGTAACTGGGTTGTTTGCTGCCATGAGTTAGACCTGTCCATGTAACACCTCAGCACCCTGCCAGGGCAGAATGTGTTAAGTCTGTGATCTTCTTCAGAAGTGAAAGGGGCAGATGGAATGCCTTCAAACTGCGAAACAACCTTAGGCAGAAAAGCTGGGTTTGTGCGCAAAGTAACCTTATCTAAGAACATAAGAACATAAGAAAGTTTACAAATGAAACAAGGCCATTCAGCCCATCTTGCTTGTTTGGTTGTTAGTAGTTTATTGATCCCAGAATCTCATCAAGCAGCTTCTTGAAGGATCCCAGGGTGTCAGTTTCAACAACATTACTGGGGAATTGGTTCCAGACCCTCACAATTCTCTGTGTAAAAAAGTGCCTCCTATTTTCTGTTCTGAATGCCCCTTTATCTAATCTCCATTTGTGACCCCTGGTCCTTGTTTCTTTTTTCAGGTCGAAAAAGTCACCTGGCTCGACATTGTCAATACCTTTAAGAATTTTGAAACGCTCTCTTAAAAGACAAGTATTTAGGGTCCACTGACTGGAGAGGTTCAAAGGAAGCCTTCGTGAGAGCCTCTAGGACTAAGTCCAGGTGCCAGGATGGAACCATTGGTTTAAGGGGAGGACAGAGCCTCCTAGCACCTTTCTAGAACTGCACTGCCAAAAAATTAGCTCCGGGAGACACAGAGTCAATTTCGACGTAGCCCACGGATATAACAGCCAGGTACCCCTTCAACATACAGGGGGACATACCTTCCTCTAGGAGGTCCTGTAAAAACTGCTAAATAACCGGCATGGAGCAGGAGGTTGGGTCATGGTCTCTCTCCAAGCACCACTCCTGGAAAATCTTCCATTTATATGAATACTGAGACCTCGTTGAAGAGGCTCTAGCATTCTCAAAAAACAAACGAAACTGGAAACAGCAGCCGCTGCCCCTCAGCAATCCGCACTAAAAACACACAGCCATGTGATTTAGTTCAAAGTTTAATCAATACAGAAATAAGAACTACCGTCACATCCAAAGGAAAGGGCAAGCCAGCTTCCAAAGAAAAATACGCCAGGTAATAACTAGCCAAAACAGTCTCGAAGAGAAAGAGATTCTCACAAAAACAGAGCACGTGGAGACAGGTCTGCTCAGGTTAGAAATCAAATGGCAAAGATTTTGTTCCACAATGCAACAGGTATGTGGTCATAGCGAGCCTATCAGGCAGCTTTATAAATATGTGCTCAAGTCATGTGACACAAAGGTCATTTCCCAACTCGTAATGGTTGACATTTTGAGATTGAAAGGGAAAATACAGTTTTAGAGGAAATAACAAACACAATTAAAAATTGATTGTTTTATTTAAGACTGCTGTATTCACAGTATTTAAACTGCAAAATCAAATGTCAATCCATGTTGGTCTAATCACTGTTTTTTAAGCGAAAGAAAGAAAGAAAGAAAGAAAGAAAGAAAGAAAGAAAGAAAGAAAGAAAGAAAGCTTAGTAAACATTTATAATATTCTGATAAATTATAGGAAGGGGTGAACTACCACTTTTTAGAAACCAGGTTTTACAGACCCGATCTGCACCAGACAGTGCAAACTCTTCTTAAATGTTTTTATTTTCAAAAGAAACCATATTGAGAACTCCACTGGGTTACTGAGCCTCATTTTAAACCACTATTTTAATTGTTTAGATAATAATAGTCAGGCATAATTAAAGTAGTTCCATCAAATTAGATACATACTGTATAAAGAAACCATAATACCACCAAAAAAAAATCACAATTTAGTTTTTGAAACATACAAATCACTGAATTTGTTTTTGCAGGGCTTGCTGCTGAGGCATTTAGAATTGCACTTAACATTCTTATGCACACAGAAGCACTTATTTGTTTGACAAAAAATGAAGCCTTGTGTAGCCCCAGAATCAGCTGCTGCTGCTGTACGAAGATTTGTTTTCTTTGGGTACTTCCTCCAAATTAGGAATGAGCTATCGGACAATTGAAAATCAATTCAACTGAAAAGGGGCTGTAGAGATCCAGCAGACCGAAGACTGAAGAAGCTGTCTCACCTTTCATGTTTCATTCTTTGGTTGTTTGGTATTTTACATTTTGCAATTTCAGCACACTAATTGCTCAAAGACAGAAATAATCTTTCATTTCGTTCTTTAATCATTTTTAAATGCTCAAATCGCGAAATGGTTATTTTTGTTGTGATTGACTGAATCCTAACTCTGAGTGTAACATATACATGGTGTAGAGGAACGTGGAGAGTGTCTAATGCCTCATTCACACAACCTAAATAATTCATGATAATCACATGCTGAAAACACGACTGTGAACAAAGTGAATGATAATGACATGATGTCAACACATTACGTATTGTTTAGGTATTGTTTTTAGTAATGTGGATAGGGTATAACAAGAAGATATTGTGCAGCTACTGGTATATATTTACAGATGAATAAAAGGCCCTTTTCTTTTATTAGGTTGTATCTCTTTGTTTGGACAGTTTGCTTAGTACCGTTTAGCCATCCTGACCTCTCTCCAATCTGATCATTTATTGCAGAATAAGCTGGAGCAGCCTTCAAAGCAACAGGACGACACACTCACCTACTCAGAAATAAACACTGCCCGTGTCACCAAGAAGAAACCCAGCTCTGCACCTGATGAAGACACTGTAACATACACAACAGTTAAAACTTCCAGATACTGAAAACCACTGGGAAAAATGAATGATGTTTTGAAAAATACCTGAATAGTCAATGCATTAAAATTATCTTTCCCTTTTATCTACGTACTCTCTGCCTTCATACCTACCAGAACGATCATACAGAGTCCGATCAGAGGAGACACTTTAGTTCTTGTCTCAGAACTGACAAACCACTGGAGATATAAATAATCTAGGAGACTGTGGGGAATGTGTCAAACAATAGAAGACACACTGATAGCACTTCCATCAATGCTGGGAAGCAACATTTCTATGAAACCTTCTGCACAGGTTCTAGTGTTTAAAGAGCTAGTAGCATACTGTGTGTTTCCCTGTAGGAGTGTGGGATTCTTAATCAACGCTAACACACAATGCATTTCTTAATAAAGCTAACACACAATGCATTTCTTAATCAATGCTAACACACAATGCATTTCTTAATCAATGCTAACACACAATGCATTTCTTAATCAAAGCTAACACACAATGCATTTCTTAATCAAAGCTGACACACAATGAGGTGTGGTGTGAATGCAAAAGGGTCTAAAATTGGGTTAATTTGACAACAAACTGCCAGTGTGCTTGAGAGAGTCCCAGGAATGAATGTCCAGCTTGTAAGTTGTTTACAATTGTAAATAGTATTCTTTCCTTTCAAAAGAACTTGATAAAAGCTTTGAGACCATAATCTGTTGAAATTAAATGAAATTCAGTTATAAATCTTATTTACTGTTTTTCATGTGTTTCCTGTTCATACTGTAAAAAAATAGATGTATTTCAATAACCAGCAGCAGGTTACACAGACCCCAATTAGCAGTAGTGCTAAGTTTCCCTACCTAAGGTACACAGGCAGTCCATAATTAGTGCTCATGTGGGTCTGTTGAATCAGCCACATCTCTGAGCTACAGCCACTTCATCATGACTCTGTATGTATTTAACTTCATTGTTATAAAGTGTACAATATGCATTTGTATGGTTGTGTTGTCTGTTATCTATGATCTCAACTCACTGGTTTTTTTTTTCAAAAGGGCAACCACCACCGGACATGTTTTGTATTGATGGTCTTTTATCATTTCTGTTTTAAATACTGTGGTTAAGCAAGGCTGTCTGTCATTCTTGTCACATCGCTACGCATGCTAAATTTAAACACTGCATATGCCTTCAACAATGAGGCTGTGAGTAGCATTGGCTTTCTCATTCTTCTGTCTAATGTCTAAAAATAATACATTTCGGTTTGTAACTTATTAGTCATTTCAAATTCACCTCAGCCATGCATTGCCTGCTTTGTGCTTTCAGAGTCAGGGGTGCTGATCTCAGCATCTGGTTTCATTGCTATATGCTGAGCTGCATGCACAGCATGTAAGTAACTGTTGTTATGTTGCTCATGTGATCCGCCTGTTCCTCAAACTGTCACTAAGTCCTGGTCATTGTCCGGCAGCTAAACTTAGTGACAAAGGATTGTTATAGACAAAATAATGGAACATTGTATTGTTGCCATGAGCCATATATTTGCATTTGTTCCCTTTATAACAAAAGTAAATCAGTAAAGACATTGAAAGGAATGTGTGTCTGAATGATTTTGATTCTGAAGTGTAGTTAAGTGTCACTATTTACTGGTTGGTCAGAAGGCAGTGTTCTGCTTAGAGTAGCCACTATTACTATTAAAATTAAAGTCTACTAAAGGGATTGGGGTGGGGAAATGTACAGCAGGAACTGCAGTGAGGAACATTGTAGAAACACCTCTAAAGAACATACTGAGCTATCTTGGTGGAAGGTGCAGTTCAGCTACTGGTCAGGGTTTAACTGACTCTGAGATGGGAGCTGTAACAATGTTCTTACTCTCACCTCAGATAAATGTAGACAAGTTATTGTGCTGGTATACCATCAACTTGAAGTTTAGCCAAGCCAGTTAAGATGTCACCCTTTTGAGTGCCTGTCACAATGATGGCTGGTAGATGACGTCACAGACCCGGAAGATATAGACACACAAGGCAGTACTGGGGTATTAAAAGCGCTGCTTAGCATTTATTTAATAAATGAAAAGTTTAAACAAAACACTTTATCAAAACAAAACGGCTCATTGGCCAAACAAAACAGACAAATAATAATTATAATAGAAAAACAAGTTTATAAAATGGCTTGTTTAAATTAAGTGCTGTGATTGGCTGAACAAGATCACATGACTGTGTGGTAATAATTTTCTTACCGCATGGCTATGACATCATAGACCAACTTACTTACCTGATCTATAAATATTACTATGCAGTAATAGTAACAATTCTCAAAACAGTGTTTCTGTAGGTAAAAATGTCAACATACAACTGAAACAGCATTTAAATCATTCAACAATCTGTTTTTTCATCTCTGTCACTAAGAATTACAGAAAAAATGGGCAAATATACTGTGGTATTTATTTAGTCAGAGAACAGAACAAAGAAAACTCTGAGGCAAGCAGTAGCAGTAACACTATTCAAAAGCCTTCTGAGAAAGTGCAAGTCACCATGCAAGTCTTACTCAGCATGTAAAACTGACTAGCAAGTATGCAATGTTTAAACTCGACAACAGATACATCTCACCACTACCATCCAATTTCAGAAACATATTTAAAACAAAATTAAAATCTCTCCTGCTCTATTCTGACACAACCGTTGGACTTTTAAACAAGGTCGGGTTTGGCATAGAATTCTATTGTGCTCACTGCGGACGGGAAGGACTGCGGCACTGCGCAAACTGACACGGAAGTCGTTTAGTCCAGTGTGAATTGGTGTGAAAACAGACTCAGAAATTATTGGGCAGCTTCTCTAGAACACCACAAAGCCTCAAAGCCTGAGTAAAATCATTTCCTACAAAAAAAAAAACACTTGGAAGCCCCTCCACTGAGTGCCAGTGCAGTGCAGTGTTTGGCTGTTCCATGAATCCTCCCTCAGATGTGGGAAATCAGTCTGCTTTCAATTCACACATGCCATTTTATTTAATCTCGGAAATGTTACTATAAATGGCAATATTCAATGTAATGTTTATGGTAAATAATAAAAAAGCACAAAATATATGTTACAATCAAAATCTTCAGGGACTATTTTTTCTCAGTGGAAGGATACATAATATATTTCTTATTTTTTCCATAAAAAAGCTAGTTTGTGTAATTATTTTCAAAAAAGAAATGTAGCCATTTTATAAGCGAAATAACCCACTCCTGTCATGGGTTATTTCTTACATCATGCTGGTTCTGCACCAGCACGTAGAGCATTTGTTTCATTTTCGACTTTTTACTTTTACCTCCTTGCTCCCGTTCTCTACTCCTCAACCATCTCTCCCTATGAGCCCGGAGTGGGTCCTTTATTCTGTGGCTGGAGCCTTAATTACCCATTAAACAATTCCCTTATTAAGGCTCCAGCCACATTTCCACGAGATTTAGAGGGATGGGGTTTTAATACAATATAAATACATAAAAGGGGGTGGGCATCTGTGGTAAAGTGGTTTGCGGGGCACAGGTGTAGGAGTGATGCGGTGCACAATGAAGAAACAGACAGTGATAATCAGAAAAGAGATTTCATTTTAATCCAGGTCTGGTGACCAAAACAATAATCCCAGGCAACACACAACAATGTGTATTGCACTGTTCTATAAAACGGTTTTGCAGTCCCAAATAATAAACACACAGTTAATACATCCACAATATACAAACACGGTCACCAGTCCTCGTGGTGTAAATACAAATTATCGTGATACAGGTGCCGTGATGTCCAGGTTAGTGCTGGCCTCTGGCGACAGCTCTGGAATGTGTTAGCCATTTACTATTAATAACAAATAGCAACAATCAGAGACAAACAAACAAAACACACAAGATACGATGCACACAATACTGGTCTTTCCAGGTCGTTCCTTAACCATTAACAAAGGAACAGATCATGTCTCTCCGTCCCCTATTTGAACCATCAGTCATGACCCCTTTGTAAACGATTGCAACACCTCCTCCAATCCGCGGCTGCCACATAATTTCCCTTCCGGGTTGATGAGTTAGTGCACGAAGCTCCGTCCCCTTTCTAGATAACCGACTTCCTGTTAACCCTGGGAATGAAGTGTCAGGCCAAACAGGGTACTCTGTTCTCGTTACTTAGCGCCTCACAGGTCGGGAGGAGATTTACCACCAAAGATCATTCT
>CM060277.1:10770023-10810431 GCA_030684275.1 Acipenser oxyrinchus oxyrinchus | reverse complement strand
ATGATATGATGATGCTAGCCAAAGCCTTAATCTTTCTCCATAGTTTCATGTTTACGACAGAAAATAAATATTAAAAGGTGTAGATAGGAACGTGTGTTATGTGATTTGAAAAAAAACAGAAGGGGAGAAAATCACAGAGCTTTTAATTCCAAATGATCATTTGCATATTTTGTACTGAAAAGAGAAAGTGTGTGTTTATTCTTTCAGGACAAATGGTGAGAGTGAAAGACCTTGTGAATTCCACCCTAAATGTGGAATGCTTCCGTCCTTCTGTACCAGTACGTCTGGTGCTGTCCCTGGACAATGTGATGCCACAGGGCATTGCTGGACTCCTTCCAGAAATGTAGAGGCACTGTGATGGGGTGCTGTGACAAAAAAAGAATGAGTCTTGGTGGTAAATCTCCCTCCCGACCTGTGAGGGCGCTAAGTAAAGGGAACAGAGTACCCTGGACTGCATGGCCTGACAATTCCTTCCCTGGGTTAAAAGGAAGTCGGTCGTCTAGAAAGGGGGCACAACTTCGGTGCACTAACTCATCGACCCGGAAGGGAAACGATGTGGCAGCCACGGATTGGAGGAGCTGTTGCAATCGTTTACCAAGGGGTCATGACTGATGGCTCAACTAGGGGACGGAGTGACGTGATCTGTTCCTTTGTTAATGGTTAAGGAACGACCCGGAAGGACCAGTATTGTGTGCATCGTATCTTGTGTGTTTTGTTTGTTTGTCTCTGATTGTTGCTATTTGTTATTATTAGTAAATGGCTAACACGTTCCGGAGCTGTTGCCAGAGGCCAGCACTAACCTGGACATCACTGCACCTATATCACGATAACTTGTATTTGCACCACAAGAACTGGTGACCGTATTTGTATATTGTGGATGTATTAAGACTGCAAATCCGTTTTATAGAACAATGCAGTACAGATTATTGTGTATTGCCTGGGATTATTGTTTTGGTCACCAGACCTGGATTAAAAATGAAATCTCTTTTCTGATTATCACTGTGTGTTTCTTCATTGAGCACCGCATCACTCCTACACCTGTGCCCTGCAAACCACTTTGCCACAGATGCCCACCCCTTTATGTATTTGTATTGTATTAAAACCTCATCCCTATACATCTCGTGGAAATGTGGCTGGAGTCTTAATAAGGTAATTGTTTAATGGGTAATTAAGGCTCCAGCCACAGAATAAAGGACCCACTCCGGGCTCATAGGAGAGATGGTTGAGGAGTAGAGAACGGAGCGAGGAGGTAAAAGTAAATAGTCGAAAATGAAACAAATGCTATACGTGCTGGCGCAGAACCAGCATGATGTACGAAATAACCCATGACAGGAGTGGGTTATTTCCCTTATAAAATAGCTACATTTCTTTTTGAAAATAATTACACAAACTAGCTTTTTAAGGAAAAATAAGAAATATATTATGTATCCTTCCACTGAGAAAAATAGTCCCTGAAGATTTTGATTGTAACATATATTTTGTGCTTTTTATTATTTACCATAAACATTACATTGAATATTGCCATTTATAGTAACATTTTCGAGATTAAATAAAATGGCATGTGTGAATTGAAAGCAGACTGATTTCCCACATCTGAGGGAGGATTCATGGAACAGCCAAACACTGCACTGCACTGGCACTCAGTGGAGGGGCTTCCGATTGTTTTTTTTTTTTGTAGGAAATGATTCTACTCAGGCTTTGAGGCTTTGTGGTCTTCTAGAGAAGCTGCCCAATAATTTCTGAGTCTGTTTTCACACCAATGGCGGTAACCGCATAATTTCCCTATATTGTAAACCAGCATTAGATGATATGTGTACTAAATGACTTCCGTGTCAGTTTGCACAGTGCCGCAGTCCTTCCCGTCCGCAGTGAGAACAGTAGAATTCTATGCCAAACCCGACCTTGTTTAAAAGTCCAAAGGTTGTGTCAGAAGAGAGCAGGAGAGATTTTAAGTTTGTTTTAAATATGTTTCTGAAATTGAGGGTAGTGGTGAGATGTATCTGTTGTCGAGTTTAAACATTGCATACTCGCTAGTCAGTTTTATAAGGCGATATTTAATAAGTAGATGCCGCTGCTTCATATATATTACATGCTGAGTAAGACTTGCATGGTGATTTCTAAGATGGTTTTTGAATAGTGTTACTGCTACTGCTTGCCTCAGAGTTTTCTTTGTTATGTTCTCTGACTAAATAAATACCACAGTATATTTGCCAATTTTTTCTGTAATTCTTAGTGACAGAGATGAAAAAAAGATTGTTGAATGATTTAAATGCTATTTCAGTTGTATGTTGACATTTTTACCTACAGAAACACTGTTTAGAGAATTGTTACTATTACGGCGTAGTAATATTTATAGGTCAGGTAAGTAAGTTGGTCTATGATGTCATAACCATGTGGTAAGAAAATTATTACCACACAGTCATGTGATCTTGTTCAGCCAATCACAGCACTTAATTTAAACAAGCCATTTTATAAACTTGTTTTTCTATTATAATTATTATTTGTCTGTTTTGTTTGGCCAACGAGCCGCTTTGTTTTGATAAAGTGTTTTTGTTTAAACTTTTCATTTATTAAATAAATGCGCAAGCAGTGCTTTTTCATACCCCAGTACTGCCTTGTGTGTCTATATCATCCGGGTCTGTGACGTCATCTACCAGCCATCATTGTGACAGGCAATCAAAAGGGTGACATCTTAACTGGCTTGGCTAAACTTCAAGTTGATAGTATATCAGCACAATATCTTCTCTGAGAGAGTAAGAACATTGTTACAGCTCAGAGTCAGTTAAACCCTGACCAGTAGATGAACTGCATCTTCCACCAAGATAGCTTGGTATGTTCTTTAGAGGTGTTTCTACAATGTTCCTCACAGCAGTTCTTATTATAAACTTTCCCAAATCAATCCCTTTATCATATTTTTATTTTAATAGTAATAGTGTCTACTCTAACCAGAACACTGCCTTCTCACCAGCCAGGTCAGTAAATAGTGATGACTATCTAGGAGGGAACCAGCATTCCTTCAGCCTGAGCCTGAATAATAAACAGACCAGGGTAGAATACTCCCCCCCCCAATATTGACCTGTAAAATAAAAAGCACTTTATATATGTAATGTCCAGCACCAAGACATACTTAACAAGCACATCCATTCCTAGCACAATGTTACCAAATTCACAGGCTATGATAAATATGGGGGATAAATACATGGGGACCAGTACCAATTACACATTGACATGCCTATCTTTCTGTTATATACATCTAATTTCCCATAAAGCATTTGCAGGACAGATCAGCAGCTCCACTGAAGGAAACAGCAGGACACACCCACACTCCCAGCATGTTTGACCACATTCCAGTTCCTGGCTGAAGGGGCGCACTTTTCTGATTCTGAATTACATTGTCCCTGTCTTTCTGTTGGGCTGACCACTCTCTCACAATCTAGTGAATAGAGGCCTTCAGGTCTTTCATCCATCCTTCCATTATCATTAACCGCTTACTTCCTTTACAGGGTCGCGGTGAGCCGGAGCCTAACCCGACATACACAGGGCAAGGCGAGACTACACCCTGGACGGGACGCCAGTCCATCGCAGGGCACCACACACACACTCACTCACACAGTGGGCAATTTAGAGTGACCAATCAACCTAGACAGCATGTCTTTGGACTTTGGGAGGAAACTGGAGTACCCGGAGAAAACCCACGCGAACACGGGAGAACATGCAAACTCCACACAGACAGTATCCTAGGTCAGATTCGAGCCTAGGACCCTGGCGCTGTGAGGCAGCAGCGCTAACCATGGGCAGAGTTGGAAGGACAGCGTATTGAACTGGAACATGTATAAAGATATTGAAACATGAACACTTAACTACACTTCAGAATCAGAATCTTTCAGTCACACATTCCTTTCAATGTCTTTACTTATTTACTTCTGCTATAAAGGGAACAAATGCAAATGTAATGCTCATGGCTACAATACAATGTCCCATTATTTTGTCTATAACAATCCTTTGTCACTAAATTTAGCTGCGGGACAATGACCAGGACTTAGTGTCAGTTTGAGGAACAGGCGGATAACATGAGCAACATAACAACAGTTAGGCACATGCTGTGCATGCAGCTCAGCATATAGCAATGAAACCAGATGCTGAGTTCAGCACCCCTGACTCTGAAAGCATAAAGCAGGCAATGCGTGGCTGAGGTGAAATAGAAATGACTCATATGAAGTTACAAACAGAAATTAATTATTTATAGACATTAGACAGAAGAATGAGAAAGCCAATGCTACTCACAGCCTCATTGTGCAAGGCATATGCAGTGTTTAATTTTAGCATGTGTAGCGCTGTGACAAGAATGACAGAGCCTTGCTTAAGCAAACCACAGTATTTAAAACAGAAATGATAAAAGACCATCAATACAAAACATGTCTGGTGGTGTTGGCCCTGATGAAAAAAAAAAACAGTGAGTTGAGATCATAGATAACAGACAACACAACCACACAAATGCATATTGTACACTTTATAACAATGAAGTTAAATACATACAGAGCCATGCTGAAGTGACTGTAGCTCAGAGATGTGGCTGATTGAAAAGACCCATATGAGCACTAATCATGGACTGCCTGTATACCTTAGGTAAGGCAATCTAGCACTACTGCTAACTGTGGTCTGTGTAACCAGCTGTTGGTTATTGAAATACATCTAATTGTTTTACAGTATGAAAAGGAAACACATGAAAAACAAGAAATAACATTCCATTCATAACACAACAAATTAGATTCTCAAAGCTTTTTTCAAGTTATTTTGAAAGGAAAGAATACAATTTCCTGATAATTAATTGCTAAGTTGAACCCCAAAAGCTTCATATATGTTTTCTAACCTGACACACACTGTATATAAAATGATAGACCAGGAATGATTCAAGATGTAACTTCTTGTGTCAGCCCCTTTAAAAGGTTACCGGTATTTGCACTTTTATTTTGCAGTCCATTTCTTTTTCCAGGCCTATGCTATGCATTTATGTTGGATTACCATTGCTACCATACTAAACTTTACTCTTAACTGTTGCGTATGTTACATTGTCTTCATCAGGTGCAGATCTGGGTTTCTTCTTGGTGACACGGGCAGTGTTTATTTCTGAGTAGGTGAGTGCGTCATCCTGTTGCTTTGAAGGCTGCTTGGGCTGATTCTGCAATAAATTAACAGATTGGACAGAGGTCAGGATGGCTAAACGGAACTAAACAAACTGTCCAAACAAAGAGATACGACCTAATAAAAGAAAAGGGCCTTTTATTCATGTGTAAATATATACCAGTAGCTGCACAATATCTTCTTGTTATACCCTATCCACATTACTAAAAACAATACCTAAACAATGTGCAATGTGTTGAAACCATGTCATTATCATTCACTTTGTTCACAGTCGTGATTAAGCATGTGATTATTATGCTATTAAGGTTGTGTGAATGAGGCGTTAGACACTCTCAAAGTTCCTCTACTCCATACCTGCTATAAGGTTCCAACACAATTCATACACTCCTCAACTGAGAGTTTTTACCTACAGCCTATTTACAGGGGAAATGTAGCCATTAGTCAATGGAACCCAAAGATGTCAAATGACCCTTTCCTGGTGCAAATTCAAATCACTCAACTCATTACATTAAGGTCTAAATGAACTTTATAAATTCGAAACAATAGCAATATAAAAATACATGGATTATTATCAGTGAGTCTGTATAGCCAGTGTTTTGTGTGTCTATTTAACTTTGCATGAGCAGATAAAGCTTATGTCATGGGCTTAAGTCAGCCCGGTTTGAAGAATGTTTGTGGTCAGGATTGATGCCTCTAGCAGTAAATTTTGCTTCAATAGAATGATAAATAATGGCAATGAATCCATTCAAATCTGAAAGAACCTGTATATGTGCAAGCAAATTGTTTGAGACATGTAACATATAGGACTTACCACCGTGGCGTATACAGCTTCAATCTGGACAGCAGGGTCTGGAATGGAATTGTATCAAATAGATTAGTTTCCTAGTTGGAATGGAGGTGAAAACAGCTAGTGACACACTATGCATTAGTAACATTATATATATATATATATATATATATATATATATATATATATATATATATATATATATATATATATATATATTTGCACCAAACAATGGACTGAATAATGGAAGACTGCAGTAAACACTCACCCAGGAATCATGCTTTTAATATAGAATTGAACATGATTTAGGGACACAATAAATTGACACAAGAAGATGAAGAAGTCCCCATCATTTAAACATACTTCATTTGTATCCATTGTGGTGAAGAATGCTGTGCCCTACCTCGTTTGGATTGTAGCCACTTCAGCACTCCTCCTATCAGCAGTACCAGCAGCACAAGGACCCCAGATCCTACCCCTGCACCCAGGTATGGAGCTGGAACAGATCCTGAGGGATCCACATACAAATGGGATTCATTGTAAGATCCAGTTAAATATGTGCAAACAGATTCTATGATTCATTAATAACCTATTGACATAAAAGCTTGATCAAGATGTGTTCAAAACAAATGTAATCCAAACCTGTTTTACAGTGCCTTGATCTTGCAGTATGTGAATAGGGTACATACAGTATGCTCCACAGTGAAGTCATACATTGTTGGTTTTGAGCAGGTACACCAAACGCACAATAATCATGTTTTTCAGAAAGCCTAGTTTTTGGATGTAAGGATTGTGAAACTCTTGCCTATGTATTGTCCTGGACTTGTGGGGAGAGGCTGGCTTTTCATAACTCAGAGTGCAGCTGTGACCTCGGAGGGATGATAAAACCATTGTTTCTTCTTAATAAGCTGTTTTGAGCCTATGTACAAGCCATAATCAAGCTAATTAAAACTGGTTTAAGTTACTTTTGTTAAAAGTGACATGTTATAACTTTAGGTAAGTGTCATGGAACACATAATAACACACTATACAATTGGAACATGTAGGGTTTTCTGATAACCACACACCTTGTGTGGGGCATGGTACACATTGTTCCAGTTAAATGGTATAAGCTCTTATTGTTTCATCAGACTTTGTTCCTTTTCATTGTACAACCCGTTACTTATGCTTCCCATTTAAATGATGAAGGAAGCGAGAAATCATTGAAACTGTGTTTCTGCTGACATTTGTAAAGTGAAGAAGAAACGCAAATGTTAATTTTGAATGTGCTTTGTCTCACACCATGCATCATGCTAGGGAAATAAGACCAAATTTGATCAAGGAAATTACATATGTTAGCTATATATCTGTGCTGTACGAAATAATTTCTTGGCTCAGCTTAATGACATCTACACTGATGCCAGCTCAGAAACTAACATCTCTGTGCCATGCCAGCTCAGAAAAGAGCCAACATCGCCATGAAAGCTCAGCTTGGCTTAGAAAATAACATTTACCCTGATGCCAGCTCAGAACACCATCAACTGAGTCCTGTGTGTCATATCACTGATGTATCAAATTTGATTTGCTTTGTTCTTGTTTGCATTTTTGATTCCTGAATAAACTCTTTGAGATTGACTTTACCTGATGAAGATTCATTATTTTTAAGGATAAATAGAACCTCTTACATGGAGCTGGTTTAATCTGGTATGAAGTTGTCCATATGTACCAGCAATAATCACAGCTGTGACCATTCTGATTCAAATATAATTTCTGATATGTTAGTTAATTACTACCTTGAATATTGACAGGTTAATAGCTTACTTTTCTCTCTAAAACTCTGACTACTTTAAAATATGTGGTTTTATTAAGTTCAAGGAAACTTATAAAAAGAAAACTTGCCTATACCATCTGTCTGTTGGGTCTTGACAGATGTGGTCGGATTTGTCATATCTCCTGTGGGAACATAAGCAACAACATGTAGAAAAGCATCACCATTAGGCTAAAAAGGTGGCCGGCTGTTTAATAATTAACTGGAAATGACATTAGTAGAGTCACGCGACAAATGCGTAAGGGAGGCAGCACCTGTGTTGAAAACTGGAAGAAAGTGGGCGGCAAAGAAAGCTGTGGAGGATGTAAAGGCTGCCCTTTGAATTGGTGATATCATGGGGCAAGTTCAGCATGGAAGAGGGGGTCTTGGTGGTCTCAGTTCAGCTCCTCCTACATGGCACAATGTAGCCCCAGCTCAACGGAGGAAGCTGGTAGTCAATGAGGTGCAAAAGCAGGAGGAGAGGTTAAGGTGCATAAAGGCCATTTCCCAGGCCAAGCAGGGAGAATGGATGAGATGGGAGAGTGCGGAACAATGCTAGATTGGCTGGCAAGACCTTTGGTCAATGGAACACTGCAGGATCAGTTTCCTCATCAGGTCAACATATGATGTTCTCCCATCACCACAGAACCTAAACCTCTGGATAGAAGAGGATCCGTCATGTCCTTTGTGTTCATCACCTGCAACATTAAGGCACATTTTGACAGGATGTAAAATGGCTCTTAGCCATGGACGGTTTACTTGGCGCCATGACCAGGTGCTGCGATGTTTGACCTTAGCATTGGAAGACAAGTGTAACATGACCAATAAGTTGCCACCTGTTCCATCAAAACATTACACACAAAAGACAACATTCCTCCACCCAGGAGAGCAACCACTAAGAAAAGGTGTTAAAACCAATCCTCGCCCAGGACAACTGGAAGCTGCTAGAGACTGGAAAATGCTGGCAGATGTTGGTCAATGGCTTATTTTTCCACCTGAGATTGCCACCACTAACCTTCGACCAGCTATTGTCTTGTGGTCTGGATCAGCACGCCTTGTTCACCTGGTAGAGTTAACAGTGCCATGGGAGGATGCTGTAGATGAGGCATATGAGAGGAAGAAACTGTGGTATGCTCAACTAGCCACTGAAGCGGAACAGCGAGGATGGAGAGTCCGGTTTACCCAGTGGAGGTGGGTTGTCGAGGATTTGTGGCACACTCTACAACCCGGTTTCTCAGAGACGCCGGATTCAGTGACCAAGAGTTGTGTCGCACAGTAAAGAACTTATCTGAAGCAGCAGAGAGGAGCAGCAACTGGCTGTGGTTGAGACGGAAAGATTCTGGCTGGGGATCTCAAGCACAATAGAAAGAAAGAAACGCTGATGTACAGGTAAGTAAGCTGGGCTGAGTTGAGTGGGGGACGGAGGGGTGTGATGCTGGGACACCAGAATCACCGACGAGCCCTCTTGAGGTGTTGTGGGCTAGTCGACGAAACACAGAGGATGGAAGGTGCCCACTTGAAGACCCCAGAGATGTACCCTACTTAGCTCAATCCAGAAGGTTGTCATGCTGATGCGCTGGGGAGACCGCACTGTGGTTGATCCCCGAGCCAGCATCGCAGCCGTTGTGTGTGCTGATGCTCTAGGGAGGCAATAAGCTGATCCCTGGAGCCAGCATTACACTTCAGCCATCAACACCAGACAGAAGGATATCTACATCATCATATGGAAGGAAGCGCAAATGGATGGAGACACATATGGATCACATTAGTTTACTGTAAAGCTACGCCTTAGTTGGTGCTTATCTTGGCGAGAGCCGAGTTCAAATCAGCATGAAGTTTTAACATCTACTCCGTGTAATGGAAATCATAATTCAGACCAACATTAATTTGATGATAATGATGTTAATAGTGGGAGATCTAACTACTGCCCCTATAATGTATAAACCTGATCTTGTGCAGATCTCATTCCACTTATTGAGCTCTATGTATGTTCAGTCACAAGCACAATCACACACTCTCTTTCCCTCAGTTTCTCCTCTAGGGGTAAATGAAGCTCGTTCCCCAGTATAGTGTTCTTGTGTGTTGAAAAGAACAATCCAAGACCAGTATAGTGAATATTCGTAATCTGTATTCATTCATTTATTAAACCTAAAACAGCATTGTGCTTCCAGCTTGCAACTGCAACCTTCCTCTCTCAAAACCCGAACTGGAGTGACGTAACAATCAGCTACGTTACTTCACTCAAAACATGGACTGGACTCAAATAGTGCCACAGTATTACAACAACATTACACCCAGCCTTGGACGTCAGACAGCACTGGCCTCACCTCAGCGAGGACGGCTCTCCACTGAGACTGAGGAGAGCTCTTCACTCAAGCTTATTTCACCCATTCTTTCCCACTCTGGGGTAAACGAAGCTTGTTCCCCAGTCTTGGAGGCATGGGCGTCCGCAGAATTCATTTTAGGGGAGCAAGGTGTTTAGAACTAGTCGGGTAACGTGGTTTTGTATCGCATAATAATGATCACACTTCTAAGCCTCAGACGTAAGCCGGCACAGGTCCAGGTGGCAGCAGAGATCCTTCTCATTTTCAGGTTGCGTTTCCACTTGTCTATATATATTTAATTCAAGCGCACAGAATGTGCTGCACAGTAAGGGGAATTTAAGAATACACTTTAGCTACTGTCTCCACTTCTATAGAATTATTTTAGTCACACAGGAACGCGTAGGAATAAAAGTTTAAAAATGCAGTCATAAAGTGTGATTTATCAACATACTTGAATCAATTATAAAAATACTTTGCAAAGAAAAACAACCACAACCAAGTAGAGCAGGAAGTGTAAACTATAATACAAAATATGTCACCTACTGACATATTGCAGTAGCAAAGTGCATGTTGAACACACTGCTCCAAGCTAACTGAACTATTTAAAACAAACAAACACACACTTAAACACATGATACTATGATAGTAGCAGCACTGACACACCTAACTAGAGGTACAGTATTACTATCTTGTAAATGGTCAGCAGCAAGCTATTTAATTATATTCAGTTTAAACTTAAGCATAACTTAGTGAGAAAAAGTATGAAAAGGATTTTATTGTAGAAGACCTGAAAACAAGTTTCTTACAATTAATAACTATAGTAGCAGTATATAATAATATTATTATTTATTTTGCAGACACCTTAATCAGACAATTTACAGAGGCTAAGCTGTGAATTAAGCTGTAAATTAGGACCTCAGTTTCACACCTCATCCTAAAGACAGAGCACAAGGAAGTTAAGTGACTTGCTCAAGGTCACAGAGTGACTCAGTGAATGAGCTTGGATTTAAAGCTAGGAACCTCTTGGTTCCAAAACCTTTCTTTAACCACTGGGCCACACAGCCTCCACAGAATATAACTATGAACAGAAAATAATTTAAAAACTAATTAATTATTGTTGTAAAAACATTTTCAACTTAAGTGGTCTGCACCATCACACATAAAACAAAGCAAGAAAAAGATATTCACAGTTGGGCATTCACATTGTGAGAAATTTGATTTAATACACTGCTTCAAGCAAATGCATTTAAAATTACATGATTTAAATGCAATGCATAAAAATAACTTTGGTAAAGGTACAGAAAGACATTTACCCTACAAGACCAACCATGCAAAATGTTGTGCCAGTCCATTTAACAGGGTCGAAATTATTAAAGTGCAAAATTGGTGTTTAACAATAAAGCCAACTCATCCCTAACTGTGGTGGTCCCGCCACTATAATTAACAGTTCAATTTATACTGTAATACCCGACACACTCAGATGTATAGAGTAGCATTTAATCTGTGAGTAAGTAAAAGCGCAGCCAATCAAAGTTTACATTGTTATAAATGCAGTAGAAAGGTAAAACACACACTGTAAATGTGCACATAAATCAGCTAAAACAACAACATCTGATGAAAACCAATACTGTAAATGTGCCTCCATATTGACTCTGATTATCAAATTCAGACTAACGTACGTCAGCAAATACAGAGTAAAATTATTTGATCTAATAAGGTTAGATCTTTCTGTCCCTGTAGTCTGCACTACTGAACGCACATGTTATTTCCCACCAGCAAAAAAAAAAAGGTTGTGCACAAGAATCCCAGGACAGTCCACCCTGCCTTTGAGCAGGACAGCCAGCTTGGTATCCTTTTGATCAGCTTGGTGTGCTTTCCAATACAGCTCCCAAAACCATTATTTCATCACCCCGAATAGATGGCTCCTCTGTACGACTGCATACCACTAACTGAGAGAGTTAGGGTTACAGCTACCATTCACATATTTTTTTTTTTTAGTAAATTTGGATTCCCGGGAGGGAAAGTGCCCTCTGCTGCGAATGCTTGGAGGTCTGACATACAATTGTCCATATTTTCTCTGCTCACATCATAAGTTGTTCCATACTAATAATGCCAGCCTAGTCTTTGTTTTGTGTTTATACATGTTTTGTGTTTATTTTAATTCTGTAAGAGTATGGTCAGCTCTACTGGGGTTAATATTACCGTCCTGTACTTCATGGTGAGTCCTGTCAGAATGGTTTCATTTGAAGAAACTACCCCTACTGTATGCAATGATGGTTAACTCCAAGTCAGTCATTTTAATCGTGAAATATGTTGTCAAATACGGTCATTTAAATCAGAAAACTGAATTGAGAACAAAACAAACACAGACTTGCCTGTCAGTTTCTGTTGGGATGGAGTTGTCATATATTATGTGGGAACATAAACAACAACAATTAGAAACTAAAGCTGAGGTGGCAGTTTCTCTAATAAATAATTCAGACCAATAATTATTACACCGAGGGATTCTGATGATCTCTTCAGATTCATGAACTGCATGGGTATTGATCGTTGTCATATTTCAAAGCAGTTTCATGTCTAATTGAAATCACATGAGAGACACAATAGTTAATCTGACATCAAGAAGACAAACATTAAAGGAGATTCAGTTCAATCTTCCACCCCCATACCAGCTTTAGAATATATCATAGACTATTTAATGCTGGTCTTTG
This sequence comes from Acipenser oxyrinchus oxyrinchus, assembly GCA_030684275.1. Lineage (NCBI taxonomy): Eukaryota > Metazoa > Chordata > Actinopteri > Acipenseriformes > Acipenseridae > Acipenser > Acipenser oxyrinchus. The sequence goes on along the minus strand of CM060277.1, from coordinate 10,797,681 downwards.
CAGTGCTGTACAGCAAACATTGAAACAAGTAAATAAATAAAACTATTTGTGAATTACAGTAATGAGTAATATGTATTTATTTATAATATGTAATTTTTGTTTACGACTGTAAGTCGCCCTGGATAAGGGCGTCTGCTAAGAAATAAATAATAATAATATGAGAAGGCTAATTATGATTTTTTAAAAGACCCTATTTTGCTTTGCTATTCGGCAAACAGTAAGTATTTTTTTTATTATATTTATTTTCCTATACCATATGTACCAAAAGTATTTTTAATTTTAATTTTTGTTAGATTCACCTTACTAACAATACTAAAAAGAAGACTCACAAACACCTTTACAGATGCTGGGTTTCACAAAGACCCCTCAAATGATGACTAAAAGGGTGGCTGTACAGCTCTGGCCAAAAGTTTTGCATCACCCTATAGAATTAACAAATTTTGCTTCATAAAGCCTAATTAAACCTGCTAAATAATGTTATGTTAACACATTGAACTACAAACCACTTTGTAGTTTTGCATATACTTAATAAAAAACTGACACTAATTTTAAGATTTGACATTTTGTAATCTAACATGAAATACTGTACTACTATTATGGCTTGCAGTAGATATTATTTTGTAGTTTCTTTATGACATGATGTTAAATACAAGATCTAAATTATGTTTATATATATTTTTTGATTATGTCTAAATTTTATTTTTCTGGATAATGCAAAACTTTTGTCCATAGCTGTATGTGCCACTGTCAATTGAATCGGCCCCACTGTGACACAAAGTATTGAGCTCAGTCCTTACCTGTCACATGAAGGTAGACTGGGCGACTGTGTTTGCTGTTTGCTGAGTTCACAAGCTTCTCTTTTCCATAGACACAGGTGTAGTTTCCAGTATCACTCCTCTTAACATTTTTAATACAAAACTTGACAGCTGGTTTGCCTTTGGGATCGGGTTGTGAATCGACAAGGCTTCCATTTTTATACAGATGGAAAAACCTTTCTTTTCCTGTTGCATCTCTGAATTCAACTGGTATCATGCATTTAAATGATACATCCATTCCTTCAACTGCACTCTGTTTGTCTAGCAGAAGTATGAACTGATTGCTTGACTCTGAAAATAAGTTAAAAATATGCCTTCACTTCTCTCTGTTTTTATATAAATGGAACCAATTCCTCTCCTTGTTGTTTGATTGTTCTCTGTGCACAGCTGATATTACACATTTGAATTCAACCTTCTCCCCTTCCACTACAGTCGTTTTCCCAATTTGAATCATTGCTGTGTGAAGTGGCTCTGTAAAAATGATTTAAACAATTTAAAATACCATGAGAGACCAATCTGTGAAGCAATTAAGAACATGGATATATGGACACTTATTGAAGTGAGATTAAACTTCATTTATAGACACTGGACATTCAGTGTATACCAATCTGTTTGAAACATGCAGTTTTCAGAATATTAAATAAGACCATTTGTTCTCTGAAGACCACTTTTCATTTTCTACTTGATTTGAAACATTTAATCCATTCTGAAGAGTTTAGATACATTTGTTTTATTTATTTTTATTAATTTATTTTTCTCCCTTTCCACTACAGTCGTTTTGCCAATTTGAATTATTGCTGTGTGAAGTGGCTCTGTAAAAATGTATTTAAAAATGAAAAAATGACAAATGAGAGAGAACAATCTGTTAAGCAAATAACATATGGACACTTATTGAAGTGATAATAAACTTTTTTATAGACATTTGACATTCTGTGTATATAAATATGTCTAAAATATGACATTTTTAGAAAATCAAATAAGAGAATTTGTTTTCTGAAAACACCAGTTTTTGTTTTCACGTGATTTGGAACATTTAATCCAAAAACAATATTACACTTTTTGTTCTGTTTCATAAAAGTTATCAGTAAAATATAACCAGGAGAAAAGTTTATATTTTTCATTTTGACAATGCTATGAAAAATGGCCTCTTTGCAAATGATACTAAATGTCATTAATTTTAAAAACACATTTATTGCATGTAGTTATTTGAAATGGGCTCTAGCTCAAGCATTTTGGAATAGTAACGGTGATGTTATTTGGAAGAAAAACACAAGGGTGCAATTTACAAAGCCTGTACTCTAATCTATCTTCTGCACCACTTCTTTCCGAAAAGAGAAAGACACCCATTAACATGAGAAAACTAGAAATGAACATCATAAGAATACCTAAGAATCCAATGCCTGAGTTGTTTATTTCAGGTTGAGTAACTTCATTGTGTGTTTGTTTATTCTTTCAGGAAAAATGGTTCTAAAGATTCTTCAGAGTAAACAGCCTTGTGAATTCTACCCTGAATGTTACTCATGCATAATGAAATGAAGATTTAAATCATTGTATCTTATTATGTCAACGTGTCAGAGACACACATACCTGTCGAAACCAGCAGCACGTCTCCAAGTGCAAAAACTGAAATACAAATGAATCATTTTACAAATAAGAAAATGTTAGCTTCTATTTTCTTTTAAAGAATAAAAAGAGTGAGATTTGGCAAAATCCAATGTATTTTTCATTGTGACATGTGCTATCCTCTGCACCTGTGATGAGACTAATCAGGAGTGCAGATATTTCATTGATTTAAATAAGACAATTAACATTTCAAATGTACACCCATAAAAAAGTTATCAAAGAAATAATACTTACACAGTATGATTGAATGAATACTCCAAGGCATATTGGGAAGCTGTCCAATGAATTTCTGAAACTACCAGTATGAAGTATTTCTGTTTGTAACACAAATAAACATGACCGTGAAAATGATGAGATTAAAACAGTAATGCACATACGACAGCACCCTCCCTCACTGAACAAGTGTTTCCGTTACACATGTAAAAGGTGACTATTAAGTAACCAAAGATCAAGAGCAATACACAAATGGTATTGGTCCTTCAAAGCCTCTCATTGTTGTCATCTAAAGACCAGGTAGTTGTATTTTCTTTATAACCTCAATGTATTGTTCATCTGCATCAGCTGAAAGAGAGTGAACTTATTGTAATGAATGAATGAACAGTTGCTAATAATTAAAATGATAAGGAATAACGTACAGCAGCCTGTAAATAACTGTTGAGAATTCCTTCATTTTTTTCGAATACAAGATAAACACACCAGAGCTTCATTTCCCAAACGGTCCCTGTTGAGTTTATGCCATCTTCTTTATGGGTGAATCTTTGCATTCACCCAACATCACATTTGTATGGCTATTTCTGACTAGACATGGGTGCTCCTGGGGTTTGGGGCTTTGCCAAGGTGTATAAGACAGTGCAACCCTGTTTTTTAAAACTTCATCAACAATTCTCATTGAGCATCAGATAATCTCTGCTTCCTCATTCTTCTCGATGGCTGTGTAGTGTCAGTGAGTCTCCCTCGCAACGTGCACTGGCCATTTTTAGTGAAAGCAATATGACGCTGATCAGTTTCAGTAGCCTTATGTATTGATGTATTGTTGTCACTGGAACAATATTTATACACAGTTGTTGTTTTTGTATATAATACTGGGCCATTTTACACAATGTATTTTGTAAAGATTATAACAATTAACAACAATTAACAAAAATTAACAAAATAACACCACTTCATCAATCTAATCTACCTTTTCTCTATTTTTTCATTTCTTTCTTTTATTTTCATTCTTCTTTACTTTTTCTATGGGAAATCCACCACCCATACACCTCTTCCCTACTGCTGACCACACACACCATAAACAGACTAATCACAGTGATGGGTTGGGGATGGACAGGGATGGACTAACCCTGCCTAGGTGCAATGCCACATAGGCACCCAGGATATGCACACTTGTATCAGAAAAGTGTTAGAGCTAGGATTAGCATTAGGGTTAGGGTGTTAGGTTTAGAGTTAGCATTAGGGTTACAGTTAGGAATAGGGTTATGGTAAGGGTTATATCGTGCAAAAGGATTTACACATTAGTACATTGTAACTTTATGTGAAAGGATAGTGCGGTCGCCCAAGATGTTACCGGCAGGAATTCGAGACCCAGAGAGAGAAGCTGCAGTCTCAGGCACACATTTCTGTAAAAGGCACAAGGGTCAAAACAAAAGGTTTCCACAAAAACAGTACAGGCGGGCATTTGCCTTCACTATGTAATTCTCAAAACACAGTCTAAACAGAGTATATACACTCACCTAACTCCCAAACAAAGGATTTCTGCTCCCCTCTATACAGGTGGCCACACCCCAATTAGCACTCAATTACCTAATTGGGGAATGGCCACATCTGTGATTGTTGGCAGGGATAGGATTTAACCCCATCGCTGCCACACTATGCATAATGGCATTGTAATTATGTGTAATTACACATGTATTTACTAAGTAAGTACAATGTAATTACAGAGTAATCAGAGACATTTAATGTAAAGCGTTACCAAGATTTAACATGGTGTTGGATCATTTTGTAACTCCTATACTGTAGAACTGTAATGGATTTCCAAAACATCATTATGCTCTATAGCGGGTGGCCTACCCTGGTCCTGGAGAGCCGCAGGGTCTTCTGGTTTTCATTACACCTGAGTTCTCAATTACTTAACTGAACCAAATATTTTCTGAATTGGTCAACAGTAACATTTTTTCTAGGTCTTCAGCTATTGATGATTTAAAGATACCCAGAAAACCTGCAGGATTGTGGCTCCCCTGAACCAGGTTTGGCCACCCCTGCTGTACAGTGTGAGCACAACATGATTGAGTTCACAGAACAAATGTAAGGGGTGCTTCAGTTTGTACACAGAATACTGGAGGACACTTCAGTGGTTGAATGTTCCTTGCTGTTAAATAATATATTTCAAAGTGGCTAATAGATTGAGTCAAGGCGTGCTGGGGCCTGTGTCTAGAAGAGCAAAGTGTTTGAGTGAGATGGTGACCAGTATTAGGTTTCTCAGAACAGTAGAATACACAGTGGTTTATGGGAGGAAGTGCTGACTGATACAGTCTACAGCAGTACAGGTTCTTGGCTATTAAAGAGACATAAATTAAACCAACTGTACTGTACTGGATAGAGTGATTAAGAATGTCGGTTTACAGTAAGTGTCAACTTTGATTAACTGGAGAACGACTTTAAGAGACCATGGAGAATATTCAACTGATCGGAACAGCAGTGGATTTAAATACCAACACTTTCAAAAATGAATAAAGGGCAACAGTGCATGTTAGTGTCTTTAGTTCTTATTATGTGTGAGAAAATATTTAAATGCGTAAGATTCATATTTTTAATGATTTAAATGGTGGTGGCACCTTCCCTTATTTTAAATCATGGAAACAAAAGCTTTGAAAACAGGAAATCAAATACAGTTTTATTTAGTTAAAGGCATTTATAAGGGACTTATAAACTTTAGCATTTAATACAGTTTCACAATTTACGAATCAATCCTAATCCTCTGATGTTAGCTGTGCCTCAATGACCTCCATGACATAGTTTGTGAGACTGTGTGTAAAGGGCAGCTGGAAAGCTTGAGATAACATAGCAGACATAACATCAGGGGAGTCCATGCTCTGCGTGCAGCTAAGCGTATTGCATGGGCATGCGCCAGTGCTGCTCATAGCCTGGCTGTGCGGAAGTGTATAGAGTACATTTTAGCAAGCTCAGAGGCGCTTAAAACACTGCTTCAGCAAACCACAAGATTTAAAATAGAAATGTTAAGAGGCCAACAACACACTACATGTCATTTGGTGGTTACAGTGTGCCCTGATGAAAAGAAGAGAATATGTAATGTGTGTGAGATAATAGAAAACCAAAAAAAAATAGAAATTAATTTTTTAACAACGACACGAAATACATACAGAGCTGTGCTGAAGAGGCTCTGTCTAAGTGTTATCTAATTACCCCTAGTTACCCCTTTGGAGTGACTGCTGTGAACACCAATTACAATTACAACACTGATAAGAAACAACCCAACACTGTTTTTTATTTGCAGTTTGGTAACTTTATTGGTTGTGTTTCTATCAAATGAGGAGAAAAACAGTGCCTGATTAAGTTTACAGGCACTTTACAGCTTCCAAGTATTTACAGCACAACAAAGTATGGTTTCAGACTGAAAATGGAAATCATAGAAACATTTTGTTAATTGGAAAGCATAATTTTAGAGTATGCTTACTATCAGTACCTTACAACTATTCAGAGTATATACATTAAGAATATTTCTTATTTATAACAATTAATGTATATTTGTATATAACTTTATACACCAAGTTTCACATCTATGCTATAAGCAGTTTCAGAGAAGAAGATCTTTGAATATCATCAAAAACGCATAGAAAATCTAATATGGAGGCCATACCACGTGACATGTCTGTACCATTTTCACTCAGGTTCATGTCCTCATAGGCTTTTACCCATGTACGAAGTTTCGTGAAATTTGGAGCAACATTTTCGACCAGCGGATTTTGTTTGGTCCATGTCGGCCAAACATAAATACTCTATAATCTAATCACATATATATATGGCACAAGGTTCACATTATTATATACTTGAAAAAAATGTATATTGAATACAGATGACATTTGATTGGCTTGTGGCAGCCATGTTGTTTTAAAGCAAAAATGATAAAGGGTGTTACTAATTTTATGATTCCAAAGTTTCACAACAATTGCTCAAACTGCGTCTGAGAACGAGACGTTGGCGCATTTTTAAAAACTCTCTATGGCACCAAATCATGTGACCTCTCTCAGCATTCCAAAAGCCTCTTGAAACATAAGAATATAACACTCTACAGTACAAAGTTAAAGTATACCAAGATTCATGTCAATCGGCCAAAGGGTTCCTGAGGAGTTGTCATTTAAGCGTTTCACACAAAATCCAACATGGCCACCACATCATGTGACCTATTGCTTGTTCCTAAAATAGAACCAATCATGGACACGAGAGGACTATGTAGACAAAGTTTCACAGCTGTGCTATTTTCTCTTCATGAGAAGAAGAGTTTTAAAATCTTCCAAAAATCATACACAATCCAATATGGCGGCCATACCATGTGACCCAAAAGCACAGTTTATAATCAGGTACAAGTCTGCATAGGTCTTTACAAATATCTGAAGTTACGTGAAATTCGAGCAACTTTTTGACGCCTGATTTTGATTGGTCTATGTCGGCCATCTTCGATTGACGAAAACTCACCAAATGAATAACTTTTGATGCTCTTATGTTTAATAAGATACCTGCAACGTTTCAGTTTAATCGGTCCAGTGGTTCTGGAGGAGTTGCATTTTAACCCTTTGCGGATCCAAAATTGCTCGGACTGCGGTCGACATTGCAATTATTCTTATCAGGTCCATTGTCGGACCTGTCCGACATCATCAAAAATGCATAGAAACGCAAAAGAAGTCATTTTTTCCGGCAAAAAGCTGAGTAAAAATCATTCAATGGCCGAGTGGGACTTCGACAGCAGCCGAGACAAGCCATTAAAAAAAGAAAAAAAAAGGCGTATCTCATGAATAGTCATACTTGCCCCTGGCATCAGATAGGGCGGTCATAAGAAACAAGCTGGGTGTTACTGTATCAGCGCACAGAGACTATCACGGACATTTGCAGAGCTTTTCGAGATGTTATAGTAATAAAATAATGACTTGGATTACATTATTGAGGAGTTTGGTGATAAAACGAGTCATCAGGAGATGATTGATCAGTATGTACGACTATTATTATTATTATTATTTATTTGTTAGCATATGTGAAAGCGATAGCGAGCGAAAGGGTGAGGCGGGGCTGGAGATGCCTAGTGAGTGCTTTGTTGATATGCAGGGCCATTTAAACCCGTTTGACTGTGGAAAAAATACTTTTAAACAGCGGCGTCTAAAATTAACTTGCTTGGCGTGTGAAAATAAATTGGACCTGGCGAGCCTGACGACAATTAATAAATGGACTGCAAAGGGTTAAGGTTAAAACGTAGAATCAAAATGCCACTCGGCGTGACATGCGGTCACCCCAAAAGTGATATGTGTAATTGCATACCTTCATCAACATATGTATGAAGTTTGAGGGCAATAGTTGCAATGGTTCTCGTAGTTTTCTTGGCTTCAAAATGAGACTTTTGATTTTTTAATAATAATCATTACAAGAACAATAGGCTTCCAGCCATTCTTTTTTTTTTTTTTTTTAAATTTAGTCGTTGCCAATTAGTTTTTTTTATTATTTTCTAGCCAATTTGAAATGCCCAATTATTTTTAGGCTCAGCTCACCGCTACCACCCCTGCGCTGACTTGGGAGGGACGAAGATGAACAAACGCTATCCTCCGAAGCGTGTGCCGTCAGCCACCCGCTTCTTTACACTCACCGTGCAGCCGCCTCAGAGCTACAGCGTCGGAGGACAACGCAGCTCTGGGCAGCTTACAGGCAAGCCCGCAGGCGCCGGCCAGACTACAGGGGTCGCTGGCGCGGTGAGCCGATGACACCCTGGCCGACCTAACCTTCCCTCCCCGGACGACGCCAGCCAATTGAGCACCGCCCCCTGGGAGCTCCGCCCACGGTCGGCTGTGGAACAGCCTAGACTCGAACCGCGGCGTCCAGGCTATTGAGCGCATCCTGCACTCTAACGAGTGCTTTTACTGGATGCGCTACTCGGGAAACCCGGCTTCCAGCCATTCTGGCTTGGAAGCCTAATTACAACATTGATAAGAAAGAACCCAACACTGTTTTTTATTTGTAGTTTGGTAACTTTATTGACTGTGTGCACCAAGGTTCTGAGGCCTAAAAGGCATTGATTCTAGATTGCCGAGTCAGAGAGCGGCGTGAACACCAGTGCACCAGGGGTGCCAAAGAGCCGAGGGGACCAAGGGTCCAAGGTCGTGCGAGCGCAGAAGCACCAGGTGGCACCTAATGCCTGAGAACTGGAGTGCCGGGGCACCGGAGCACCAAGGCACAAAGCATCTAAGCACCGAAGAACTTAGCACCGAGAGTACTGGGGACAGGCACCCAGCCTTAAGCGCGTGCTGTCCACACAACCCAGGGTAGTGCATAGCATACGTCGGGGTGGATTCACAAGCTTGAGTGGATGAAGTAGGCAACAGGAGAGCAGTACAGGAAAGCGCACGGTGCTGCACCAGGCTGGCCTGGACTGCGTGCAGTCACACAACGGGGCAGCGCGTAGCATACACTGGAGTGGAGCACAGGTTCAAGGAGCTGCGGTAGGGGTATTAGACAAGAAAGAAAGAATGTACTGCTTGTGTGTTTTTTTTTTTGAAGGCCCAATGCACCGAGGGGGGCAGGCCGAGACAGCTGGTGAAGTCTACTCAACAGCGGGGCAAGGTAAAACCAGGCTCCAGTGGAGGAAGCACATGTTGTTTTTTGTTTGTTTGTTTGTTTTTAAGCTGCAGAGCAGTAGAAGAAAAAATTACACACACACACACACACACTGTGGGGTAGAACAGTCACCATGCCAGGCGGGTGAACTATAAAAATATATATATTTTTTATTAGGCCAATAGCATCGAGTCGGCGGGCCGAGACAATCTGGCAGAGCCGACTCAACAGCGTCTATTTTTTCTTTTTTTTTTTAGCTGCAAGCAGCAGGAGAGTAGCACACAAACAGCAGGATCCTGGGGGTTAGAAAAGCATTCTGCAATTGCTAGGTGATGCAGGCTGGTGAAAAAGAGAGAAAAAATTTAATGAGGCTGTGACAGTGTGGTTCGCAGTGGTGAATTGATGACGTCACGGACCAGGAAGTAACTGAAACCAAAACAGTGGATGGGCGGGTGAAGCTGAATGCTACGGCACTCAGCGTGTTTATTAATAAACAAAACAAAAGATTTAAACAAAACACAAAACAAAAGGCACGAGGGCCAAATAAATAAACAGACAAACAAGTAAGTGTCGTGCTGGCTAATCCAGCACGTTTTAGCAATTGTTTTTATGCTGTTATTGTTTTTTTTCTCCTCGATCTTTCTCTCCGCTCTCCCGTACTCTCCTCTCTATCCTCAACCACTCAACTACCGCAGAACAGACAGCTGCAGGTTCTTATAATCTGGCCGAGGGGTTAACTAGCTGTTAATTATCTTATTACCCCTCGGCCACAGTCTGCACGCGTTTGGTAAGGATGCATGACTGTCAGCTAGTTAAATAATCAGTAGCTGATCAGTCATGCATCCTCACGTGGTTTTTAAATATAAATAATGATAAATACGCGGCGCTGTTATCCGCGCCGCAAACAATAATACAAATAATAATAATGGGGCGGGACACTCCGCCACACATGCCCCCTGTGCGCAGCACACATGGCCTTTTCGGCCACCTCCCCTTATTCCCTAAAGTCCCGGCTAGCAGTCCTGGCCCAGGAACAGGGGAAGCAAGGTGTCTCGAGGCGGCCACGGCGGGATGTCCTCCTCCCACCCCAACAACTGTAGCGTCCTAGTGGACCACGCACAGGCCGGCTCCTCTGGCCAGAAAAATTTTGGGGGTGGTCTCCAGACCTGCCCCCTTCTTCATGGCTGGCAGCTCCCCTCCGTGGGGCTCCGGCCACAGTATTTCCTGCAGCGAAATTGCTGCGGGGGAGCTGGTCTCCTGACCTCCCCCTTTCTTCATGGCTGGCAGCTGCCCTTCATGGGGCTCCAGCCACAGTATTTCCTGCCGCGAAAGTGCGGCTGGGGAGCTGGTCTTCTGACCTTCCCCACTTCTTCGTGGCTGGCAGCTGCCCTTCATGGGGTTCCAGCCATAGTATTTCCTGCCGCGAAAGTGCGGCTGGGAAGCTGGTCTCCTGACCTCCCCCTTTTCCGTGGCCGGCAGCTCCCCTTCATGGGGCTCCAGCCACAGTATTTCCTGCCGCATGGCAGGACTGGTAGCGACCCCAGGCAAAACAGGACCCTCGGGAGGAGACGGCAGCAGCAGCGGACCCTCGGGAGGCGGCGGCAGCAGCAGCAGACCCTCGGGAGCGGCGGCAGCAGCAGCAGACCCTCGGGAGGCGGCGGCAGCAGCAGCAGTAGCGGACCCTCGGGAGGCGGCGGCAGCAGCAGCAGTAGCGGACCCTCGAGGCGAACTTCGGGAGGAGCCCCTGGCCATGGAGGCGGCAGCGGAGCTCCACTTCTCCCTCGTACCCTATAACTGGTGGCTCTCCAGGCGATCGCGGAGCAACAGGCAGCCCAGGCGATCGCGGAGCAACAGGCAGCCTTAGGCGATGCGAGGCAGGCATCCTTGGGCGGTGCGAGGCAGGCATCCTTGGGCGGTGCGAGGCAGGCATCCTTGGGCGGTCGCGAGGCAGGCATCCTTGGGCGGTGCGAGGTAGGGCAGGAGCAGTCCTTCCCATGACAGTGGAGGTGGAACCAGCAGGCATTCACCCTCTGCTGGTGGAGCTGGGAGCGGCAAGCAGTCCTCCCACGGCGGTTGGCGGAACCAGCAGGCATTCACCCTCTGCTGGTGGAGCTGGGAGGGCAAGCAATCCTCCCACGGCGGTTGAGCGGAACCAGCAGGTATTCACCCTCTGCTGGTGGAGCTGGGAGCGGCAAGCAGTCCTCCCACGGCGGTTGAGGCGGAACCAGCAGGCATTCACCCTCTGCTGGTGGAGGTGGGAGGGCAAGCAGTCCTCCCACGGCGGTTGAGGCGGAACCAGCAGGCATTCACCCTCTGCTGGTGGAGTGGGGGAGGCAGAGGCAGCTCCTGCTGCTCTGCTCCTGGTGGAGACAGAGGCAGCTCCTGCTGCTCTGCTCCTGGTGGTGGTGGAGACAGAGGCAGCTCCTGCTGCTCTGCTCCTGGTGGAGACAGAGGCAGCTCCTGCTGCTCTGCTCCTGGTGGTGGTGGAGACAGAGGCAGCTCCTGCTGCTCTGCTCCTGGTGGTGGTGGAGACAGAGGCAGCTCCTGCTGCTCTGCTCCTGGTGATGGTGGAGACAGAGGCAGCTCCTGCTGCTCTGCTCCTGGTGATGGTGGAGACAGAGGCAGCTCCTGCTGCTCTGCTCCTGGTGATGGTGGAGACAGAGGCAGCTCCTGCTGCTCTGCTCCTGGTGGTGGTGGAGACAGAGGCAGCTCCTGCTGCTCTGCTCCTGGTGGTGGTGGAGACAGAGGCAGCTCCTGCTGCTCTGCTCCTGGTGGTGGTGGAGACAGAGGCAGCTCCTGCTGCTCTGCTCCTGGTGGTGTGAGGAGAGGCAGCGGCTCCTCTCCCTCTGGCTGGAGGAGGCAGCGGCGGCTCCTCTCCCTCTGGCTGGAGAGGCAGCGGCGGCTCCTCTCCCTCTGGCTGGAGAAGGCAGCGGCGGCTCCTCTCCCTCTGGCTGGAGAAGGCAGCGGCGGCTCCTCTCCCTCTGGCTGGAGAAGGCAGCGGCGGCTCCTCTCCCTCTGGCTGGAGAAGGCAGCGGCGGCTCCTCTCCCTCTGGCGCTGGAGAAGGCAGCGGCGGCTCCTCTCCCTCTGGCTGGAGAAGGCAGCGGCGGCTCCTCTCCCTCTGGCGCTGGAGAAGGCAGCGGCGGCTCCTCTCCCTCTGGCGCTGGAGAAGGCAGCGGCGGCTCCTCTCCCTCTGGCTGGAAAAGGCAGCGGCGGCTCCTCTCCCTCTGGCTGGAAAAGGCAGCGGCGGCTCCTCTCCCTCTGGCTGGAAAAGGCAGCGGCGGCTCCTCTCCCTCTGGCGCTGGAGAGGCAGCAGCACTGGCTCCTCTCCCTCTGGCGCTGGAAACAGCAGCGGGGCCCCTCCCATATCTGCAGCCAGGTAGTTGAGCACCATGGCTGCGATGTCTGGGAGGGATGCTGGTTGGTGTTTCTGTTCCCAGGCCTCCCAGCGCTCCCCATCTCGCCCACAGGAGGTTGATCACAGCAGGGAGGCGACCATTATATCCCTCTCAGGCTCCGCCAGCCAGTCCCAGATCCCCTCAGAGGAGACGGGATTCTTCCGCCTCGGAGGATGCGGGTCCTCTCACCCTTGCTGGATGCTCAGGCTCCTTCCTCTCCTGCCATGGAGGGGTTGGTCCGGTGCCACGTGCCCAACCTCACCAATCGCTGAAGCACCACTCCTCACCCTTCAGGCAGGTGAGGCAGGCGCCCAGCGTGGTAAGGACCTGCTGCTGTTGCTGCCTCCTGCTGCTGTTGTTGTTGCTGCTGCTTTCTCCTCCGGCTACTCTTCCCCATTTTTTTTTTTTATTATTTTTTTTCCAAAAAACACACAAAAAAAATACTTTTGAAAAAACAAACAAAAAACGTCCTTTTCCTTTCCTGGTCCGGCTCTTGGAGGCGTTGTTTGTCCCACGCAGGACACCATATGTGACAGTGCTGGCTCGCTGGTGGTGTGATGATGTCACGGACCAGGAAGTAACTGAAACACAAACAGTGGATGGGCGGGTGAAGCTGAATGCTATGGCATTCAGCGTGTTTATTAATAAACAAAACAAAAGATTTAAACAAAACACAAACAAAACAAAGGGCACGAGGGCCAAGCGAATAAACAGACAAACAAGTAAGTGGCGTGCTGGCTAAACCAGCACGTTTTAGCAATTGTTTTTGCTCGTCTCTCTCCGCTCTCTCTCGCTCTCTACTCCAAAACTCCACCCACGCAGAACAGACAGCTGCAGGTTCTTATACTCTGGCCGAGGGGTTAACTAGCTGTTAATTATCTTATTACCCCTCGGCCACAGTCTGCAGCGTTTGGTAAGGATGCATGACTGTCAGCTAGTTAAATAATCAGTAGCTGATCAGCTGCAAGCAGCAGGAGAGTAACACACAAACAGCAGGTGCTGGGGTTAGAAAAACATTCTGCAATTGCTAGGTGATGCAGGCTGGTGAAAAAGAGAGAAAAGATTTAATGAGGCGCAGACTCAATCACAGCAACTGGAATGGTTAGTTATACCTACCTTACCTTACCTGAGTGAGAAGCAAAAGAGGAAGTGAGCTCCGTGGAGTAACTTTGTGTTTCCTTGGTAAGCGGGACCGAGAACGTCACTACCCAGATTGGCCTATCAGCAGCTCTGACATAAAATGCTCAGTAAATGCGTGACCTGTGGCAAGCATATCCCAAAAATATTGTTGGTGGTTGTCTTTGAATTGAAAGGGAACGTAAAGAAACTGAAACTGCCGACAGGCGTGCGAGTAGCCAGAGTCTGGGTTTGTTTATGAACAGAGAATTGTAGATTTAGGGATTGTAGATTCCACTAACATATAGCAAGCGAGCTGAATAAGCAGGACGTCCTATGCCTTTGGGAGTAGCGCATGCCGTTTTCACGACACCTTTTATTTGATAGTTTTGTACAGTGTTTTTATTTTGCTTTACGTACATTCCCCTGTATGTCCTCAGTGTGCTACCATTGTTGGTAGTGTCACGTGAGCTGTTCACTGTGTGTGTATGTAAATAAAACCTGCGTAGCGTGTCAACTTCAACCTCCGCCTCGATCTCCTGCCTGTTACTCAGCAGCGAATGCACGCACCTACACACCAGCAGCCTGTTACAGACACATTGATAGACATTTTTTATTAAAAAGTGTATTCATGAATGAAAAAAACAAACACGTATCGGGCAATGCACAGAAACATGTGTCATTTCAGTACATTGGTTATTCATTGTTTTTAACATTATCTTTACTGTTTTACAGAGTTTGCAATTATCACTCATTCTGAGTGGTTCTGGGTTCCGTTGCTCCAGTATTGAGTTAATATCATATTTCTAATAACTCTGCCTTTACCTGGCTTTGAGCTTGTCTGGAGAATTGGAAATGTTTTCACTGGACACCCTTCCTCATTGCATTCAAACAATGGGACAATATAGCCTTTTCCACTCTACCAGCAGCACCTACATGTATAGGAAAGGAGAGTAAGAGGGGCTGGCAGAGCTGACAGGTAACCGGCCAGATTCTTTACATCTCCAATGGGTTGTCAGTTCTGGAACCAGCACTAACATGGCTCAGACTGATCTGTCTCTTCATTCTGGTTGGTTTGTCAGCAGACAGTGCTTTGATGAAAAGGAAAGATCATTTTGGTTTACATTGAATATGAGGTGATTTACTATTAACCACACAAGTAATTTCCCTCACAGTGGATTTCTCATCAACAATCTTATCTGGAAGTTTTAACTGTTGTGTAGTCTACATCAGATCTGCCAGATTTTGATGTACATTTTTTCTTGGGGAGGGTGTGTGTGTTTCATTGTGTCATCCTGTTGCTGTGGAGACCGATTCATCTTATTCTGCAATAAATAAAAAGGTAAATT
Source organism: Acipenser oxyrinchus oxyrinchus (assembly GCA_030684275.1). Classification (NCBI taxonomy): domain Eukaryota; kingdom Metazoa; phylum Chordata; class Actinopteri; order Acipenseriformes; family Acipenseridae; genus Acipenser; species Acipenser oxyrinchus. The sequence goes on along the minus strand of CM060277.1, from coordinate 10,782,551 downwards.
AATTGGAGAGAGACAGAGTGTGGAGCAAGGGATATATCAGGCATATGTCACTTGAATCCTTTCAGACCCAACTTGACAAAGTTCTGAGATCAATCAGCTACAAGGAAGCAGCCGAACTTAGATGAGCCGAAAGGCCTCTCCTCTCGTTGGTAATTTTCTTCTGTTCTTATACAAGATAATGTCACAGGGCAGGAAGGCTGAACTGTAAATAATTAAGTGTTTTATAAATAGATTTGATTCAGTACTTTATTAAAACAGTTAAAAGCAGACAAGACTTTCAACAAAAAAACACTTACAAAACTCTTTAGTTTAGGGATCATTTATAAGTGATTATAAACAACACAAAATAAACAATGGCTAAAATGTATAATAACTGTATTGCAAAAACAAAGCAACCCCATACAATTGCTGAGACAGACATATAAAGACAGACAGACACAGGCATTGAAAGACAAACAGATCTGAAAAGACAGTCAGGCAGACTATATCTGTTGTAGCGATTATAAACAATAGCAAAAAAATGACAAACGTGAATAATAGTCTTATTATTTCAAATCTTATTCTATAATTGTTAATAGCATAATTAATAACATGTATATAGATGGTTTATAATCATTTATATCGGATCCCTAAACTAAAGTGTTACCAATAAGAAGTGATTATTAATAAACAGTTATTTCTGGCAATACAATGCTCTAATCTTCACTGGTGGGTACAAAACCGCTTCCCCTGATGTTCTGTATGAGTGTTTATTTATTTGTGCATGTGCCTGCATACATATGTTTTGTGGACAAAAATGGGCCCAAGAAGATAAATATGGAAAATATGCATTACACAACTGAAGCCAGAAGCACTGAATCCTTTTTTACTGGAATATTGTTTTAAGAATGGTAAATCAGAGACAGTTCTGGATTTAAATATGACATGTACCTGTGTCAGTGAATTGTTTGAGACATGTAACATATAGAACTTACCACCATGGCGTATTGGCATATATAGGTTCAGTCTGGACAGCAATGTCTGGAATGGCATTGTATCAAATAGATTAGTTTCCTAGTTTGAATGGAGGTGAAAACAGCTAGTGACACACTATGCATCAGTAACAGAAAGGTATATTTTTGCACCAAAGGCTGAACAATGGAACACTGCAGTAAACACTCACACAGGAATCATGCTTTAATAAAGAATTGAACATGATTGAGGGACACAATAAATTGACACAGCGAGATGAAGAAGTAATTTAAACATACTTCATTTGTATCCATTGTGGTAAAGAATGTTGTCCATTACCTCGTTTGGATTGCAGACACTTCAGCACTCCTCCTATCAGCAGTAACAGCAGCACAAGGACCCCAGATCCTACCCCTGCACCCAGGTACAGAACTGGAACAGATCCTGGGGGATCCACATACAAATGGGATTCATTGTAAGATCCAGTTAAATATGTGTAAACAGATTCTATAATTCACTAATAACCTATTGACATAAAAGCCTGATCAAGATGTGTTCAAAACAAATGTAATCCAATCCTGTTTTTACAGTGCCTTGATTTTGCAGTATGTGAATAGGGTACATACAGTATGCTCCACAGTGAAGTCATACATTGTTGGTTTTTGAGCAGTTACACCAAACACACTATAATCATGTTTTTCAGAAAGCCTAGTTTTTGGATGTAAGGATTGTGAAACTCTTGCCTATGTATTGCCCTCGCCTTGTGGGGAGAGGCTGGCTTCTCATAACTCAGAGTGCAGCTGTGACCTCAGAGTGATGATAAAAACACTGTTTCTGCTTAATAAGTTGTTTTGAGCCTATGTACCATAATCAAACCAATTAAAACTGGTTTAAGTTACTTTTGTTAAAAGTGACATGTTATAACTTAAAGTAAGTGTCATGGAACGCATAATAACACACTATACAATTGGAACACGTAGGATTTTCTGATAACCACACACCTTGTGTGGGGCAGGGTACACATTGTTCCAGTTAAATGGCATGAGCTCTTATTGTTTCATCAGCCTTTGTTCCTTTTCATTGTACAATCCGTTACTTATGCTTCCCATTTAAATGATGAAGGAAGCAAGAAATCATTGAAACTGTCTGTAAACATTTTCCTGTGTTTAATGTAAGCTATGAATCAATGCAGGGTTAATGAACTTTAAAATGAAGCTGTACATAGCTGGTGCACATCAGCTGTTTGCAATCACCAGCCTTGTCCTTGTGATGCATGGGTATAGCGCTATGCTGCCTGTGAGAATTGAGCGAAACTCATATCATTGTTCTTAAATGTAACTTCTTGTTATCTGGGTTTCTGCTGACATTGGTAAAGTGATGAAGAAATGCAAATATTAACTTTCAATGTGCTTTGTCTCACACCATGCATCATGTTCGGGAAATGAGACCAAATTTGATCAAGGAAATTACATGTCAGCTATATATCTGTGCTGTACGAAGTAATTTCTTGGCTCAGCTCAATAACATCTACACTGATGCCAGCTCAGAAACTAACATCTCTGTGCCATGCCAGCTCAGAAAAGAGCCAACATCGCCATGAAAGCTCAGCTTGGCTCAGAAAATAACATCTACCCTGATGCCAGCTCAGAACACCATCAACTGAGGCCTGTGTGTCAGATCACTGATGTATCAAATTTGTTTTGCTTTGTTCCTGTTTGCATTTTTGATTCCTGAATAAACTCTTTGAGATTGACTTTACCTGAAGAAGATTATTTTTAAGGATAAATAGAACCTCTTACATGGAGCTGGTTTAATCTGGCATAAAGTTGTCCATATGTACCAGCAATATTCAGAGCTGTGACCACTCTGATTCAATTATAATTTCTGATATGTTAGTTATTTACTGCCTTGAATATTGACAGCTTAAGAATTTACTTCTCTCTCTAAAACTAGGACTACTTTAAAATATGTGGTTTTATTAAGTTCAAGGAAACTTATAAAAACAAAGTTATTCACACTTGCCTGTCTCATTTGTCTGTTGGGTCTTGTTAGATGTGATTGGAGTTGTCATATCTCCTGTGGGAACATAAGCAACAACATGTAGAAAAGTATCACCATTAGGCCAACAAGGTGGCCAGCTGTTCAATAATTTTTATAATTCAGACCAACATTAATTTGATGATAACATGTTATTTTTAATGATGTGAATAGTGGGAAATTGAAATACTGCCCCTATAATGTATCTTATAACCTGATTTTGTGCAGACCTCATTCCACTTATTGGGCTCTATGTACAAATATTACTTTTGTGTTCATAAATACTGCAAATTTGTAGATTCCGTCCTTCGTAGAATTTTTACGTGCGATGTAATAAACAGCTCTTTTTCGTGAACAACTACCGTAATATCACCACAAGTTTACGAACAGCATAAATTACTGCTCATTATGCAGGAGAGACCGAATTTGCATCTCATTATAAATAGATTTGCAACGGCGAAAGTCAAGATTTAGAACTTCCTTCTGACGAAGATAAATGAGTGGTATAGTGAACAGAAAGACATAGTAAGAAATATAGGATTGAGCTATGGCTTCTGCAGACTCCGACCTTGATGCAACTATGGCACCGGCCAAAAAGAAAAGGAAAACAAATTCACACAAAGATGAAATTGACCTGTTAGTTAGTGAAATGGGAAAAAAAAACAGGAAATACTATTTAACACATTGCAGGGCCAAAAAACATTAAGAAACGAAACATGGAAGAAATAACTAATAAAATAAATTCACTGGGACTAGTGCCAGAGCTAGTATTTACTGGACCCTGGTGCAAGACTGAAGTACCCCCCCCCCCAAAAAAAAAACCTTAAGAAAACCTTTTGAAAATAGATACATCAGCAGCAAAATCTTCAAAAAAAGTCTGCAAGAAAACATTCTTACAAGATAGTAATCAATCAAGTGACAGTATATTCAAACATTTTAATACATTGATTATGTAGCAAGATTAATCAATTTGATTAATAACTTGATTAAGGGGGGGAGGGGGTGTGGTGGCTAAACGGCCACACTCGTATGTTCAGTCACAAGCACAATCACACACTCTCTTTCCCTCAGCTTCTCCTCTAGGGTAAATGAAGCTCGTTCGCCAGCCTTGGAGGTCTGACAGCGCTGGCCTCACCTCAGAGAGGATGGCTCTCCACTGAGACTGAGGAGAGTGCTTCACTCAAGCTTATTTCACCCATCCTTTCCCACTCTGGGGGTTATCGAAGCTTGTTCCCCAGCCTTGGAGGCATGGGCGTCCGCAGAATTCATTTTAGGGGGAGCAAGGTGTTTAGAACTAGTCGGGGTAACGTGGTTTTGTATCGCATAATAATGATCACACTTCACAAGCCTCAGACATAAGCCGGCACAGGTCCAGGTGGCAGCAGAGATCCTTCTCATTTTCAAGTTGCGTTTCCACTTGTCTATCTATATTTAATTCAAGCGCACAGACTGTGCTGCACAGTAAGGGGAATTTAAGAATACACTAGCTACTGTCTCCACTTCTATAGAATTATTTTAATCACACAGGAACGCGTAGGAATAAAAGTTTAAAAAAGCAGTCATAAAGTGTGCTTTATCAACAAACTTGAAACAATTATAAATATACTTTGCAAAGAAAAACAACCACAACCAAGTAGAGTAGGAAGTGTAAACCATAATACAAAATATATGTCACCTACTGACATATTGCAGTAACAAAGTGCATGTTAAACACACTGCTCCAAGCTAACTGAACTATTTAAAACAAACAAACACACACTTAAACACATGATATTATGATAGTGATCATGCATAGGTCTGTGTGGCTCCAGAGTCGGAGCACTGAAACACCTAACTAGAGGTACAGTATTACTATCTTGTAAATGGCCAGCAGCAAGCTATTTAATTATACTCAGTTTGAACTTAAGCATAACTTAGAGAGTTGGGTAAAAAGTATAAAAATGATTTTATTGCAGAAGACATGAAAACAGGTTTCCTGCTTAAACATGTTATTTATAATGAATAACTATACTAGCAGTATATAATAATATTATTTGTTTATTTATTTATTTAGCTGACACCTTTATCCAAGGCAGGGTCACTTAAATTAGGACCGCGGGTTCACACCTCATCCTAAAGACAGAGCACAAGGAAGTTAAGTGACTTGCTCAAAGTCACAGAGTGAGTCAGTGGCTGAGCTGGGATTTAAAGCCAGGAACCTCTTGGTTCCAAAACATTTATTTAACTGCTGGACCACACAGCATTCACAGAATATAACTATGAACAGAAAACAAAGCAAGAAAAAAAATATTCACATTTGGGCATTCACATTGTAAGACGTTTGATTTAATACACTGCTTCAAGCAAACGCATTTAAAATTACATGATTTAAATGCAATGCATACAAAATAACTTCGGTAAAGGTATGGAAAGTACAACATGAATACAAATGCATTTACCTTTGTATATGTTCCCTTTGTGAAAGAAATAATGCGTTAAGCTGCTTGCAGACCCAAAGAAGAAGAATAAACACCAGTACAAAATAGCCTCCTGTCATTATAGTGTTTGTAAATGCACTTTAGCTAGAGCAATCTGACGTTCAAGAAAAACCCCACCAGTATTCACAAACATCCGAGTTTCTTGTTGTATAATTAAAAACAACATATATCTGCTCTTGAATTTAAAAGATTAATTTAATAGTTCACATCGAGAATAAAATCTGTGCTTTATTAACTGGGAGATCTAAGACATTTCTACACCAAACTTCCTTAAAAGCTGTGTGCTGTGAACTCTTGAGATCTTGCATTGTTTAAGACTCCCACAAAACTACAGATCTGAGAGCAGCCTGACGTTTCACCATTTTACATTTACAGAAATTCGCTATAAATGCAGTGTTTTTAAACACCAAATATTAATATTTTTTATTACCAATAAAAGCACCATCTTTGGGCCATCTCCAACTCCAAACTTTCTTAGCTAGACCTCTTAAAAACAAACACAAAAAAAATGATCTCAAACTGCACAGACTGGAATAAATTTGACCACGTCAAGATACATTTACACTACAAGACTTTCCATGCAAAATGTCGTGCCAGTCCATTTAACAGGCTCGAAATTATTAAAGTGCAAAAATTGGTGTTTAACCAATAAAGCCAACTCAACCCTAACTGTGGTGGTCCCGCGCCACTATAATTAACAGTTCAATTTATACCGTAATACCCGACACACTCAGATGTATAGAGTAGCATTTAATCTGTGAGTAAAAGCAGCATATTAAAGTTTACATTGTTATAAATGCAGTAGAAAGGTAAAACACACACTGTAAATGTGCACATAAATCAGCTAAAACAACAACATCTGATGAAAACCAATACTGTAAATGTGCCTCCATATTGACTCACAAACATATTTACAGATGTTGGTTTTCACAAAGTCCCTCAACTGATGGCCTAAAAGGGTGGCTGTACAGCTATGGCCAAAAGTTTTGCATCACCCTATAGAATTAACAAATTTTGCTTCATAAAGCCTAATTAAACCTGCTAAATAATGTTATGTTAACACATTGAACTACAAACCGCTTTGTAGTTTTCCATATACTTAATGAAAAACTGAAACAATTTTAAGATTTGACATTTCGAAATCTAACATGAAATACTGTACTACTATTATGGCTTGCTGTAGATATTATTTTGTAATTTCTTTATGACATGATGTTAAATACAAGATCTAAATTATGTTTTTATATATATATATTGCAAAACCGCACTGTGTCACAAAGTACTAAGCTCAGTTCTTACCTGCCACATGAAGGTAGACTGGGTGACTGCGTTTGCTGTTTGCTAAATTCACAAGCTTCTCTTTTCCATAGACACAGGTGTAGTTTCCAGTATCGCTCCTCTTAACTTTTTTAATGGAAAACGTGACACCTGGTTCGCCTTTGGGATCAGGTTGTGAATCGACAAGGCTTCCATTTTTATACAGATGGAAAAAACTCTCTTTTCCTGTTGCATCTCTGAATTCAACTGGTATCATGCATATAAATGATACATCCGTTCCTTCAACTGCACTCTGTTTGTCTAGCTGAAGTATGAACTGATTGCTTGACTCTGAAAATACAGTTTAAGTTAAAAATATGCCTTCAGAACATACCTAAAAATATTCAATAACAAACAGTAGACTTTTACTTATCCAAACCCTTTTCCGATTAGTGGTTTGATCATAATCTGCACTATATTAAAAACATCATATCTAGTCTTATGTTTGATATTTAAGTTGTAGTTGATGGCAAATCTGTCAGAACCATTTGAATAAAACATTCAGAGACAGCTATTTTATACATTCTGACATAATTATAAGGTTGAACTTTCTCCAGCCGATATCAATAAGCATTTAATTACCATAGCATTGTTCGGATTAGTGTGAGTCTAGTGTATGGGGAAATTTAGCTTAAATATTTAAAACAATTTCAAGACTAATTTCAAGAATAATCAATTGACTGAAGGATCACTCTATTATTTATATATACTTCAAGTTTGTAAAATAACATTTTTTGAATGATTTAGGCTCTAAAAGTAGTTGTTACAAAAATGCATTTTTCCTAATCCACCTATTTAAGAACAAACCAAGCATTTTAAAATGTGACTTTGTTATTTTTCATATGAAATCAGTTAATTTCCTTCACAAAAAAAAATAAAAAAATGATTAATGTGTTTGGTTTTGTACTCACCTCTTACATTGAGATAAACTGAAGAACCATGGCTGATGTTTTTCACATCTCCTGGATTCTTAATTCCATACATGCAGGTATAGTTTCCAGCGTCATTCTTTCTGATGTCTTGTTTTATAAATGTGACAGTTCCCATACCTCCGGGTTCTGGCAGTGAACTGATCTTCTCTCTGTTTTTATATAAATGGAACCAATTTCTCTCCTTTTTCTCTGGTTGTCCTCCGTGCACAGCTGAAATTACACATTTGAATTCAACCTTCTCCCTTTCCACTACAGGTGTTTTGCCAATTTGAATTATTGCTGTGTGAAGTGGCTCTGCAAAAATGAAAAAATGCCAGATAAGAGAGAAAACAATCTGTTAAGCAAATATAGAACATATGGACACTTATTGATAGACATTTGACATTAAACATGACTTTTTTAGGAAATTAAATAAGACCGTTTGTTTTCTGAAAATACCACTTATCTGTGTTCATGTGATCTGGAATATTTAATCCAATAACAATATAATTTTTTTTCTGTTTCATAAAAATTACCATTAAAATATAACCAAGAGAAAAGTATACATTTATCAGTTTGATAATGCATGAAAAAGTCATCTTCGCAAATGCTACTAAATATCATTAATTTTAAAAACACTTGTTTATAGCATGTAGTTATTTGAAACTGGCCATAGCTCAAGCGTTTTGGAATAGTAACAGTAATGTAAACTAGAAATAAACATCATAAGAATACCTAAGAATCCAATGCCTGAGTTGTTCATTTCAGGTTGAGTAACTTCATTGTGTGTGTTTATTCTTTCAGCAATAATGGTTCAAAAGATTCTTCAGAGTAAACGGCCCTGTGAATTTCACCCTCAATGTTATTCATTCATAATGCAATCAAGAATTAATATTGAATCTTATTATGTCAGCGTGTCAGAGACACACATACCTGTCGAAACCAGCAGCACGTCTCCAAGTGCAAAAACTGAAAAACAAATTCATCATTTTACAAATAAGAATATTTACATTTCAAATCTACACACATAAGAAAGTTATCAAAATAATAATAGTTACACATCATGATTGAATGAATACCCCAAGGCATATTGGGAAGCTGTCCAATTAATTTCTGAACCTACTAGCATGAAGTTCCTCTGTTTGTAACACAACTAAATATGACAGTGAAAATGATTAGATCAATACAGTAATGCACATACGACAGCACCCTCCCTCACTGAACAAGTGTTTCCGTTACACATGTAAAAGTTGACTATTAAAGTAACCAAAGATCAAGAGCAATACACAAATGGTATTGGTCCATCAAAGCCTCTCATTGTCATCATCTAAAGACCAGGTAGTTGTATTTTCTTTATAACCTCAATGTATTGTTCATCTGCATCAGCTGAAAAAGAGTGAAATTACTGTAAAGAATGAATGAACAGATACTAATAATTCAAATACAAGATACAAGATAAATACACCAGAGCTTCATTTCACAGCTTTGGAAAAAAAGTTTATCATTAACTATGTTGTCACTATTTAATTTTACCCATCTTTAGGATTTACAATAACTTGATATGAGTCTTGTTACAAGACATGACTTATAACACAATTTCTACATCTTCACTCAAACTGCAAAGGATCTTAACCTGAGAGACTCTGCCTCTGCACGTTTTTATCTTTGACTTTCTGCTCCCACACGGTCCCTGTTGAGTTTATGCCATCTTCTTTATGGGTGAATCTTTGCATCAACCGAACATCACATTTTTATGGCTATTTCTGACCAGACACGGGTGCTCCTGGGGATTTGCCAAGGTGTACAAGACAGCGCAGCCCTGTTTTTTAAAACTTCATCAACAATTCTCATTGAGCATCAGAGAATCTCTGCTTCCTCATTCTTCTCGATGGCTGTGTAGTGTCAGTCTACACACAGTATATACACTCACCTAACACCTTCTCCCAGACAAATGATTTCTGCTCCCCTCTATACAGGTGGCCACTCCCCAATTAGCACTCAATTACCTAAGTGGAGAATGGCCACACCTGTGATGTGTAAGTACACATGTATTTACTAAGTAACTACAATGTAAATACAGAATAATCAGAGACATTTAATGTAAAGCATTACCAAGATTTGACATGGTGTTGGATCCTTTTTGTAATTCCTATACTGTATAACTGTAATGGATTTCCAAACATCATTATGATCTACAGCAGGGTGGCCAATCCTGGTCCTGGAGAGCCGCAGGGTCTTCTAGTTTTCATTCTTAACTTAATTACTCAACAGAACCAATAATTTTCTGAACTGGTCAACATTAACATTTTTTCCAGGTCTTTAGCTATTGATTATTTAAAGATACCCAGAAAATCTGCAGGATTGTGGCTCGCCAGGACCAGGGTTGACCACCTCTGCTGTACAGTGTGAGCACAAAAAAAATGTAAGGGGTGTTTCAGTTTGTACACAGAATACTGGAGGACACTTCAGTGGTTGAATGTTCCCAACTGTTAAATAATATATTTCAAAGTGGCTAATAGATTGAGTCAAGGCATGCTGAGGACTGTGTCTAGAAGAGCAAAGTGTTTGAGTGAGATGGTGACCAGTATTAGGTTTCTCAGAACAGCAGAATACACAGTGGTTTATGGGAGGAAGTGCTGACTCATGCAGTCTACAATAGTACAGGTTCTTGGCTATTAAAGAGACATAAATTAAACCAACTACACTGTACTGGATAGAGGGATTAAGAATGTTGGTTTTCAGTAAGTATTGAATTTGATTAACTGGAGAACGACATTAAGAGACTGTAACGGAAATACAATCATTTAACAAGGGGTCATGTGTGATGGTAGAAATAGGGGATGAAGCTACGTAATCTGTTCCTTCATTTTGGCTAAAGAAAACAACTCGGAAGTACCTGTGTTTTGTGAAATCGTATCGTGAGTGTTTGTTTTGTTTTGTCTCTAATTGTTACTTGTTATTTAGTAGACGGCTAAACACGTCCGGAGCTGTCACCAGAGGCCAGCACCAACCAGGACAGCACTTCACATGTTACCACAATAAATTGTATTTAGCACCACAAGCACTACAGCACTCACCCAGGACTGGTGACCGTGTTTGTGTATTGTGTGTGTACTATTGACTGTGTTCATTGTTTGGAACTGCAATTCCGTTATTTAGAACAGTGCAATTGCTGGGTATTGCCTGGGAAATATTATTTACGATCGTCAGACCTGGATTATAAATAAATACCACTTGTACTGGGATTGCTGTTGTCTGCTTTTTCATTCAATCACCACATCACTCCTGCACCTGTACACTGCAAGCCACTTTGCCACAGAGACCACGGAGAATATTCAACTGATCGGAACAGCAGTGGATTTAAATACCACCACTTTCAAAAAATGAATAAAGGGCAACAGTGCATGTTAGTGTCTTTAGTTCTTATTATGTGTGTAAAAATATTTAAATGCATAAGATTCATATTTTTAATGATTTAAATGGTGGTGGCATTTAGATCCACATTTGATTAGGTCAATTCAATCGATCTCCATGGGCCTTATTTTAACCAAGGTCCTTTTCTTCGATGAGCACAAGACACAACCATTTGATGTAGCCAGAAAAACAGGATAGAGGCTTTTCATACAAGTGCAGCACTATGTAATAAATCAACAGTCAGCATGCAGGCTGAGCTCCAGCACTAACACTGTGGCAGTCAGTCAACAGTTATTTATGAGCTTGTGGGTAAAATGTGATTCCTCCCCAAACTCCCCAAAATTCAAAGAAAAGAAATTGCATAACAGCAGTGAAAGGGTAAACCATGGATATTCACCTTCACTTATTATAAAATATTGAAATAAAAGCTTTGAAAACTATAAGAAATGTCAACATGAATAGAAATTCAGTTTTATTTATTTAAAAGCATTTATAAGGGACCTTTAAACATTAACATTTAATACAGTTTCACAATTTACAGATCAATTCTAATTGAGTCAGTGGCTGAAGTGGGATTTGAACTGGGGACCTCCTAGTTACAAGCCCTTTTCTTTAACCACTGGACCACACAGCCTCCTATGCTGTGCCACAATGACCTCCAGGACATAATTTGTGAGACAGTGTGTAAACGGCAGCTGGAAAGCTTGAGATAACAGCAGACATAACAACAGGGGAGTCCATGCTGTGTATGCAGCTAAGCCTATTGCATGGAAACCCATCAGAACCCGGGGCTGGGACTCTTCAAGTGCCTGAGCCAGTGCTGCTCATAGCCTTACTGTGCGAGACGTGTACAGAGTTCATTTTAGCAAGCTTAGAAAGGCGCTTAAAACACTGCTTCAGCAAACCACAGGATTTAAAATAGAAATGTTAAGAGGCCATCAACACACTATATGTCATTTGGTGGTTACAGTGTGCCCTGATGAGAAGAAGAGAATATGTAATGTGTGTCAGATAATAGAAAAACAAAAAACAAATAGCTATTTTCTTTATAACAACAACATGAAATACATACAGAGCTGTGCTGAAGAGGCTCTGTCTAAGTGTTATCTAACTGGACCCCACTTTGGAGTGACTGCTGTGAACACCAATTACAATTACAGCACTGATAAGAAACAACCCAACACTGTTTCTTATTTGCAGTTTGGTAACTTTACTGGTTGGGTTTTTCATGTCTATCAAATGAGGAAGAAAAAAAAACATCAATTGTTGATTGTCCCTGATTAAGTTTGCAGCACTTTCTTTTCAGTTGGTGGCCACGTGTGACAGATGCTTCCTGCACCTAGAAATAACTTGTCTGGTGATGTGATGAGTAGCATCCCATCAGAGAAGCTAAACAGAGCTCTCAAATCCCAATGCACAGG
>CM060277.1:10724371-10769523 GCA_030684275.1 Acipenser oxyrinchus oxyrinchus | reverse complement strand
CCTGTGCATTGGGATTTGAGAGTTCTGTTTAGCTTCTCTGATGGGATGCTACTCATCACATCACCAGACAAGTTATTTCTAGGTGCAGGAAGCATCTGTCACACGTGGCTACCAACTGAAAAGAAAGTGCTGCAAACTTAATCAGGGACAATGAACAATTGATGTTTTTTTCTTCCTCATTTGATAGACATGAAAAACCCAACCAGTAAAGTTACCAAACTGCAAATAAGAAACAGTGTTGGGTTGTTTCTTATCAGTGTTGTAATTGTAATTGGTGTTCACAGCAGTCACTCCAAAGTGGGGCCCAGTTAGATAACACTTAGACAGAGCCTCTTCAGCACAGCTCTGTATGTATTTCATGTTGTTGTTATAAAGAAAATTGCTATTTGTTTTTGTTTTCTATTATCTGACACACATTACATATTCTCTTCTTTTCATCATGGCACACTGTAACAACCAAATGACATGTTGTGTGTTGATGGCCTCTTAACATTTCTATTTTAAATCCTGTGGTTTGCTAAAGCAGTATTTTAAGTGCCTTTCTAAGCTTGCTAAAATGAACTCTGTACACGTCTCGCACAGCCAGGCTATGAGCAGCACTGGCTCATGCTCTTGAAGAGTCCCAGCCCCCGGGTTCTGATGGGTTTCCATTCAATAGGCTTAGCTGCATGCATAGCATGGACTCCCCTGTTGTTATGTCTGCTATGTTATCTCAAGCTTTCCAGCTGCCGTTTACACACTGTCTCACAAATTATGTCCTGGAGGTCATTGTGGCACAGCATAGGAGGCTGTGTGGTCCAGTGGTTAAAGAAAAGGGCTTGTAACTAGGAGGTCCCCAGTTCAAATCCCACTTCAGCCACTGACTCATTGTGTGACCCTGAGCAAGTCACTTAACCTCCTTGTACTCCGTCTTTCGGGTGAGACGTAATTGTAAGTGACTCTGCAGCTCATGCATAGTTCACACACCCTTTTCTCTGTAAGTCGCCTTGGATAAAGGTGTCTGCTAAATAAATAAACAAAAATCAGAGGATTTGAATTGATCTGTAAATTGTGAAACTGTATTAAATGTTTAAAGGTCCCTTATAAATGCTTTTAAATAAATAAAACTGAATTTCTATTCATGTTGACATTTCTTATAGTTTTCAAAGCTTTTATTTCAATATTTTATAATAAGTGAAGGTGAATATCCATGGTTTACCCTTTCACTGCTGTTATGCAATTTCTTTTCTTTGAATTTTGGGGAGTTTGGGGAGGAATCACATTTTACCCACAAGCTCATAAATAACTGTTGACTGACTGCCACAGTGTTAGTGCTGGAGCTCAGCCTGCATGCTGACTGTTGATTTATTACATAGTGCTGCACTTGTATGAAAAGCCTCTATCCTGTTTTCCTGGCTACATCAAATGGTTGTGTCTTGTGCTCATCGAAGAAAAGGACCTTGGTTAAAATAAGGCCCATGGAGATCTACTGAGTTGACCTAATCATCTGTGGATCTAAATGCCACCACCATTTAAATCATTAAAAATATGAATTTTATGCATTTAAATATTTTTACACACATAATAAGAACTAAAGACACTAACATGCACTGTTGCCCTTTATTCATTTTTTGAAAGTGGTGGTATTTAAATCCACTGCTGTTCCGATCAGTTGAATATTCTCCATGGTCTCTGTGGCAAAGTGGCTTGCAGTGTACAGGTGCAGGAGTGATGTGGTGATTGAATGAAAAAGCAGATAACAGCAATACCAGTACAAGTGGTTTTTTATTTATAATCCAGGTCTGACGATCGTAAATAATATTTCCCAGGCAATACCCAGCAATGGGTATTGCACTGTTCTAAATAACGGAATTGCAGTTCCAAACAATGAACACAGTCAATAGTACACACACAATACACAAACACGGTCACTAGTCCTGGGTGAGTGCTGTAGTGCTTGTGGTGCTAAATACAATTTATTGTGGTAACATGTGAAGTGCTGTCCTGGTTGGTGCTGGCCTCTGGTGACAGCTCCGGACGTGTTTAGCCGTCTACTAAATAACAAGTAACAATTAGAGACAAAACAAAACAAACACTCATGATATTTCACAAAACACAGGTACTTCCGAGTTGTTTTCTTTAGCCAAAATGAAGGAACAGATTACGTAGCTTCATCCCCTATTTCTACCATCACACATGACCCCTTGTTAAATGATTGTATTTCCGTCACAGTCTCTTAATGTCGTTCTCCAGTTAATCAAAGTCAATACTTACTGAAAACCAACATTCTTAATCCCTCTATCCAGTACAGTGTAGTTGGTTTAATTTATGTCTCTTTAATAGCCAAGAACCTGTACTATTGTAGACTGCATGAGTCAGCACTTCCTCCCATAAACCACTGTGTATTCTGCTGTTCTGAGAAACCTAATACTGGTCACCATCTCACTCAAACACTTTGCTCTTCTAGACACAGGCCTCAGCATGCCTTGACTCAATCTATTAGCCACTTTGAAATATATTATTTAACAGTTGGGAACATTCAACCACTGAAGTGTCCTCCAGTATTCTGTGTACAAACTGAAACACCCCTTACATTTTTTTGTGCTCACACTGTACAGCAGAGGTGGTCAACCCTGGTCCTGGAGAGCCACAATCCTGCAGATTTTCTGGGTATCTTTAAATAATCAATAGCTAAAGACCTGGAAAAAATGTTAATGTTGACCAGTTCAGAAAATTATTGGTTCAGTTGAGTAATTAAGTTAAGAATGAAAACTAGAAGACCCTGCGGCTCTCCAGGACCAGGATTGGCCACCCTGCTGTAGATCATAATGATGTTTGGAAATCCATTACAGTTATACAGTATTGGAATTACAAAAAGGATCCAACACCATGTCAAATCTTGGTAATGCTTTACATTAAATGTCTCTGATTATTCTGTATTTACATTGTAGTTACTTAGTAAATACATGTGTACTTACACATCACAGGTGTGGCCATTCTCCACTTAGGTAATTGAGTGCTAATTGGGGAGTGGCCACCTGTATAGAGGGGAGCAGAAATAATTTGTCTGGGAGAAGGTGTTAGGTGAGTGTATATACTGTGTGTAGACTGACACTACACAGCCATCGAGAAGAATGAGGAAGCAGAGATTCTCTGATGCTCAATGAGAATTGTTGATGAAGTTTTAAAAAACAGGGCTGCGCTGTCTTGTACACCTTGGCAAAGCCCCAGGAGCACCCATGTCTGGTCAGAAATAGCCATAAAAATGTGATGTTGGGTTGATGCAAAGATTCACCCATAAAGAAGATGGCATAAACTCAACAGGGACCGTGTGGGAGCAGAAAGTCAAAGATAAAAACATGCAGAGGCAGAGTCTCTCAGGTTAAGATCCTTTGCAGTTTGAGTGAAGATGTAGAAATTGTGTTATAAGTCATGTCTTGTAACAAGACTCATATCAAGTTATTGTAAATCATAAAGATGTGTCAAACTAAATAGTGACAACATAATTAATGATAAACTTTTTTTCAAAGCTGTGAAATGAAGCTCTGGTGTATTTATCTTGTATAAGAAAAAATGAAGGAATTCTCAACAGTTATTTACAGGCTGCTGTATGTTATTCCTTATCATTTGAATTATTAGTATCTGTTCATTCATTCTTTACAGTAATTTCACTCTTTTTCAGCTGATGCAGATGAACAATACATTGAGGTTATAAAGAAAATACAACTACCTGGTCTTTAGATGATGACAATGAGAGGCTTTGATGGACCAATACCATTTGTGTATTGCTCTTGATCTTTGGTTACTTTAATAGCCAACTTTTACATGTGTAACGGAAACACTTGTTCAGTGAGGGAGGGTGCTGTCGTATGTGCATTACTGTATTGATCTAATCATTTTCACTGTCATATTTAGTTGTGTTACAAACAGAGGAACTTCATGCTAGTAGGTTCAGAAATTAATTGGACAGCTTCCCAATATGCCTTGGGGTATTCATTCAATCATGATGTGTAAGTATTATTATTTTGATAACTTTCTTATGTGTGTAGATTTGAAATGTAAATATTCTTATTTGTAAAATGATGAATTTGTTTTTCAGTTTTTGCACTTGGAGACGTGCTGCTGGTTTCGACAGGTATGTGTGTCTCTGACACGTTCACATAATAAGATTCAATATTAAATCTTGATTGCATTATGAATGAGTAACATTAAGGGTGAAATTCACAAGGCCGTTTACTCTGAAGAATCTTTAGAACCATTATTCCTGAAAGAATAAACACACACAATGAAGTTACTCAACCTGAAATAAACAACTCAGGCATTGGATTCTTAGGTATTCTTATGATGTTTATTTCTAGTTTACATTACTGTTACTATTCCAAAATGCTTGCGCTATGGCCAGTTTCAAATAACTACATGCTATAAACACGTGTTTTTAAAATTAATGATTTTTAGTAGCATTTGCGAAGATGACTTTTTCATGCATTATCAAACTGATAAACGTATACTTTTCTCTTGGTTATATTTTAATGGTAATTTTTATGAAACAGAAAAAAAAAAAATATTGTTATTGGATTAAATATTCCAGATCACATGAACACAGAAAAGTGGTGTTTTCAGAAAACAAATGGTCATTTAATTTTCAAAAAAAGTCATGTTTAAACATACAGTATTTATATACACGGAATGGCAAATGTCTATAAAAAAAGTTTATTCTCACTTCAATAAGTGGCCATATGTTCAATATTTGCTTAACAGATTGTTCTCTCTTTTATCTGGCATTTTTTCATTTTTAAATACATTTTTACAGCCACTTCGCACAGCAATAATTCAAATTGGCAAAACGACTGTACTGGAAGGGGAGAAGGTTGAATTCAAATGTGTAACATCAGCTGTGCACAGGGAACAATCAAACAACAAGGAGAGGAATTGGTTCCATTTATATAAAAACAGAGAGAAAGTCAGCTCACTGCCAGAGCCCGGAGGAATGGCAGCTGTCACATTTATAAAAGAAGACATCAGAAAGAATGATGCTGGAAACTATACCTGCATGTACGGAAATAAGAATCCAGGAGATGTGAAAAACATCAGCCATGGTTCTTCAGTTTATCTCAATGTAAGAGGTAAGTACAAAACCAAACACCTGCATGTGTGTGTGTGTTTTTTTGTGTGAAGGAAATTAACTGATTTCATATGAAAAATAACAAAATCACATTTTAAATTGCTTGGTTTGTTCTTAAATAGGTGGATTAGGGAAAATACATTTTGGTAACATCTACTTTTAGAGTCTAAATCATTCAAAAATGTTATTTTACAAACGTGAAGTATATATAAATAAGTGAAATGATTATTCTTGAAATTAATCTTGAAATGGTATAAGACATATTTCAGCTAAATTTCCCATACACTTGACTCCCACTAATCCAAACCATGCTATGATAATTAAATGCTTGCTGATATCGGCTGAAGAAAGTTCAATCTTATAATTATGTGAGAATGTATAAAATAGCTTTCTCTGAATGTTTTATTCAAATGTTAATTACTGATTTA
Organism: Acipenser oxyrinchus oxyrinchus; assembly: GCA_030684275.1. Lineage (NCBI taxonomy): Eukaryota > Metazoa > Chordata > Actinopteri > Acipenseriformes > Acipenseridae > Acipenser > Acipenser oxyrinchus. Next base: position 10,763,994 of record CM060277.1, on the reverse strand, counting down.
TCATCAACTATAACTTAAAAAAAATATCAAACATAAGACTAGATATGATGTTTTTAATATGGTACAGATTATGACCAAACCACTAATCGGAACAAGGTTTGGATTAATAAAACTCTACAGTTTGTTATTGAATATTTTTAGGTATGTTCTGAAGGCATATTTTTAACTTAAAATGTATTTTCAGAGTCAAGCTCTCAGTTCATACTTCAGATAGACAAACAGAGGGCAATGGAAGGTATGGATGTATCATTTAAATGTATGATGCCAGATGAATTCAGAGATGCAACAGGAAAAGAGAGTTTTTTCCATTTATATAAAAATGGAAGCCTTGTCAATTCACAACCCGATCCCAAAGGCTTACCAGCTGTCAAGTTTTCCATTAAAAAAATTAAGAGGAGTGATACTGGAAACTACACCTGTGTGTATGGAAATGAGAAGCTTGTAAACTCAGCAAACAGCAAACGCAGTCGCCCAGTCTACCTTCATGTGACAGGTAAGGACTGAGCTGAATACTTTGACAGTGGCACATACAGCTATGGACAAAAGTTTTGCATCATCCAGAAATATAGAATTTAGACATCATTAAAAAACTATATAAACATCATTTAGATTGTGTATTTAACATCATGTTACAAGAAACTACAAAATAATATCTCCTGCAAGCCATAATAGTAGTACAGTATTTCATGTTAGATTTTGAAATGTCAAATTTTAAAATTGTTGTCAGTTTTGCATTAAGTATATGCAAAACTACAAAATGGTTTGTAGTTCAATGTGTTAATATAACATTATTTAGCAGGTTTAATTCGACTTTATGAAGCAAAATTAGTTAATTCTATAGGGTGATGCAAAACTTTTGGCCATAGCTGTACAGCCACCCTTTTAGCCATCAGTTGAGGGGACTTTGTGAAAACCAACATCTGTAAAGGTGTTTGTGAGTCTTCTTTTCAGTATTGTTTGTAAGGTGAAACTAATAAATTAAAATTAAAAATACTTTTGGTACATATGGTATAGTGTGGCAAAGTGCCCCCCCGTGTGTATTTTGTGTTACGTGTTGTGTGTAAATGTTGGTGTATAGGCATTGGTACACGGGATATAAGCGGGTCTGTGTTTCACATGTGTTTAAATTGTAGATTTGTATTTAGGCACGAGGAGGGCACAAATCACATCACGTGCAAGTAAAAAGTAATATGTGAGCACGGGGAATTGCACTTTAATTAATTCACGTGCAGTTGTACCGAGATTCCAATTGAATGATTGACTAGCAATCGAGTCTCGGTACAACTGCATAAAAGCTGTCTGTTTTCACTCACTCGGGGTTTGGGTGTTCGATGAGTGGAGAACGGGTGTGGAGAAGAGTAAAATAAAGTAACTTGATAGTTGTTTCACTCACCGTGTTTGTGGGTCTGTCCGTGTCCGTTTGTCTCCATAGTCTGTTTTGTTTATCTGTTTTATTTTGGCCTAAAGTGCCGTGTCCTGTGTTTTTGTGTTTAAACCTTTTATTTTCTGTTCTGTTAATTATTAAATGCTGAGCGCGATCACGCGCTCAGCTTCACCAAAACCCCAAATCTCTGTCTGCTGTGTATTACTTCCTGTTTCTGGTCTGACGTCACCCACTGTCAGCCGTCTTTGTGACACGTGGTGTCAGAACCGGGAGCTACAGCGCCTCCAGGACTCAGGCCAGAGCAGGAACCGCAATTTGGGGTTTAAAAAAAAAAAAAAACCCAACAACAACAAAAAAAAAAAAAAAAAAAAAAATGGAAGGCTGGAACTGGAGAGATGGCTGCCAGGATCTGGAGGTCCTCCTCGGTGGTCTAGAGGACCAAGGCTGGTGCCTTGCCTGTGGGGAGTTCGGGCACCCAGTGGTGCACTGCCCCTACCAAGAGGGAGAGGAGGAACTGGCCCAGGAGAGGAAGGTGAGGAGGAGGCAGAGAAGGGGAAAGGGGAAGAGGAAGGCGGAGTGTCCACCGCCCAAGTCTCCACCAGCAGAGGAAGAATGCCTGCTGGTTTTGCCTCCACAGCCTGAGTGGGAGGAGCCCGAACGTCCCACGCCTGAGTGGGAGGAGCCCGAACGTCCCACGCCTGAGTGGGAGGAGCCCGAACGTCCCACGCCTGAGTGGGAGGAGCCCGAACGTCCTACGCCTGAATGGGAGGAGTCGGTGCGTCCACAGCCCAAGAGGGAGGAGTCGGTGCGTCCACAGCCCAAGAGGGAGGAGTCGGTGCGTCCACAGCCCAAGAGGGAGGAGTCGGTGCGTCCACAGCCCAAGAGGGAGGAGTCGGTGCGTCCACGGCCCAAAAGGGGAAGGTAGAGCGCCCACCGCCCCAGTCTCCACTAGCAGAGGGTGAATTCCTGCTGGTTCCACCTCCATTGCCATGGGAGGACTGCTTGCAGCTCCCACCTCCACCAGCAGAGGGTGAATTCCTGCTGGTCCCGCCTCCGCCACCTCCATTGGCAGGAGCAGAGCAGCAGGAGCTGCCTCTGCCTCCGCCACCTCCATCGGCAGGAGCAGAGCAGCAGGAGCTGCCTCTGCCTCCGCCACCTCCATCGGCAGGAGCAGAGCAGCAGGAGCTGCCTCTGCCTCCGCCACCTCCATCGGCAGGAGCAGAGCAGCAGGAGCTGCCTCTGCCTCCGCCAACCCCACCAGCAGGAGCAGAGCAGCAGGAGCTGCCTCTGCCTCCGCCACCTTCACCGGCAGGAGCAGAGCAGCAGGAGCTGCCTCTGCCTCCGCCACCTCCATCGGCAGGAGCAGAGCAGCAGGAGCTGCCTCTGCCTCCGCCAACCCCACCAGCAGAGGATGAATGCCTGCTGGTATCACTTCCCCACCAGCAGAGGAGGAATGCCTGCTGGTAACACTTCCCCACCAGCAGAGGATGAATGCCTGCTGGTATCACTTCCCCACCAGCAGAGGAGGAATGCCTGCTGGTAACACTTCCCCACCAGCAGAGGAGGAATGCCTGCTGGTATCACTTCCCCACCAGCAGAGGAGGAATGCCTGCTGGTAACACTTCCCCAACCAGCAGAGGGTGAATGCCTGCTGGTATCATTTCCCCACCGTCACGAGGAGAGGAGCAGGAGCTGCCTCTCCCTTCACCAGAAGGACCAGGACTAGATGCTGGCGGTCCTCGGCAGCCCTTGCATAGGCTGCTGAGGGAAGCACGGGGAAGAACCGCCCGGCCGCAGAGGCCGAGAAGAGGGCCAACACCTGCACCCCAGCTAGTCCTGACTCCTGCCCCGCCGCCCAAGGATGCCTGCCCCGCCGCCCAAGGATGCCTGCCCCGCTTCGCCCAAGGATGCCTGCCCCGCTTCGCCCAAGGATGCCTGCCCCGCCGCCCAAGGATGCCTGCCCCGCCGCCCAAGGATGCCGGCCCCGCTTCGCCCAAGGATGCCGGCCCGCTTCGCCCAAGGATGCCTGCCTCGCTTCGCCCAAGGATGCCTGCCTCGCTTCGCCCAGGGATGCCTGCCTCGCCGCCCAAGGATGCCTGCCTCGCCGCCCAAGGATGCCTGCCTCGCCGCCCAAGGATGCCTGCCTCGCCGCCCAAGGATGCTTGCCTTGCATCGCCTGGGGTTGCCAGCCGCTCCGCATCGCCTGGGGTTGCCAGCCGCTCCGCATCGCCTGGGGTTGCCAGCCGCTCCGCATCGCCTGGGGTTGCCAGCCGCTCCGCATCGCCTGGGGTTGCCAGCCGCTCCGCATCGCCTGGGGTTGCCAGCCGCTCCGCATCGCCTGGGGTTGCCAGCCGCTCCGCATCGCCTGGGGTTGCCAGCCGCTCCGCATCGCCTGGGGTTGCCAGCCGCTCCGCATCGCCTGGGGTTGCCAGTCGCTCCGCATCGCCTGGGGCTGCCTGTCGCTCCGCATCGCCTGGGGCTGCCTTTTGCTCCACACAGGGTACAGGGTACGAGGGAGAAGTGGAGCTCCCGCTGCCGCCTCTATGGCCAGGGGCTCCTCCCGAGTTCGCCTCCCGAGGGTCCGCTGCTGCTGCCGCCGCCTCCCGAGGGTCCGCTGCTGCTGCCGCCGCCTCGAGGGTCCGCTGCCGTCGCCTGGGGTCGCCAGGGATCCTGCTTCGCCTGGGGTAGTCGAGGGTCCTGCTTCGCCTGGGGTCGCTACACTATGGCCAGAACCCCATGAAGGGGAGCTGTCGGCCATGAAGAAAGGGGGAGGTCAGGAGACCAGCTCCCCAGCCGCATTTCCGTGGCAGGAAACACGGTGGCCAGAGCCCCACGGAGGGGAGCTAGCGGCCACGAAGGAGGGGAGGTCAGGAGACCCGCTCCCCTCGCAGCAGTTTCGCTGCCGGTGGGTGGCCGGCGCCCACGGAGGGGAACTGCCGCCATGAAGAAGGGGGAGGTCAGGAGACCAGCTTCCCCGCAGCAGTTTCGCTGCTGGAGATTGTGTGGTCGGAGCCCCACGGAGGGGAACTGCCGGCCATGAAGAAGGGGAGGTCAGGAGACCAGCTTCCCCTGCAGCAGTTTCGCTGCCGGAGATTGTGTGGTCGGAGCCCCACGGAGGGGAACTGCGGCCATGAAGAAGGGGGAGGTCAGGAGACCAGCTCCCCAGCTGCACTTTGCGGCAGGAGATAGTGTGGCTGAAGCCCCGGAAGAGGGAGCTGCCAGCCACGAAGAATTGGGGGTGCCAGACATTTCACCATGGCCACCCCAGAAACAACTTGCTTCCCCTCTTCCGGGACTTTGGGACTGAGGGGGAGGTGGCCATTGAGGCCATGTGTGCTTTGCACAAGGGGGTATATGTGGCAAAGTGCCCCCGTGTGTATTTTGTGTTACGTGTTGTGTGTAAATGTTGGTGTATAGGCATTGGTACACGGGATATAAGCGGTCTGTGTTTCACATGTGTTTAAATTGTAGATTTGTATTTAGGCACGAGGAGGGCACAAATCACATCACGTGCAAGTAAAAGTAATATGTGAGCACGGGAATTGCACTTTAATTAATTCACGTGCAGTTGTACCGAGATTCCAATTGAATGATTGACTAGCAATCGAGTCTCGGTACAACTGCATAAAAGCTGTCTGTTTTCACTCACTCGGGGTTTGGGTGTTCGTGAGTGGAGAACGGGTGTGGAGAAGAGTAAAATAAAGTAACTTGATAGTTGTTTCACTCACCGTGTTTGTGGGTCTGTCCGTGTCCGTTTGTCTCCATAGTCTGTTTTGTTTATCTGTTTTATTTTGGCCTAAAGTGCCGTGTCCTGTGTTTTTGTGTTTAAACCTTTTATTTTCTGTTCTGTTAATTATTAAATGCTGAGCGCGATCACACGCTCAGCTTCACCAAAACCCCAAATCTCTGTCTGCTGTGTATTACTTCCTGTTTCTGGTCTGACGTCACCCACTGTCAGCCGTCTTTGTGACATATAGGAAAATAAATATAATAAAAATACTTACTGTTGGCCATATAGCAAAGGAAAAAGCGCAGCCAGGTCTTTAAAAAAATCATAATTAGCCTTCTCATATTGCTCATTACTGTAATTTACAAATAGTTTTATTTATTTACTTGTTTCAATGTTTGCTGTACAGCACTGCAAAGACCAGCATTAAATAGTCTATGATATATTCTAAAGCTGGTATGGGGATGGAAGATAGAACTGAATCTCCATTAATGTTTGTCTGCTTGATGACATGTTAACTATTGTGTCTCTCAAGTGGTTTCAATTAGACATGAAACTGCTTTGAAGTGTTGCAAAGATCAATTTCCATGCAATTTATAAATCTGAAGAGATTATCGAATCCCTTGGTGTAATAATTGTTGGGCTGAATAATTTATTAGAGAAACTGCCACCTCAGCTTTAGTTTCTAATTGTTGTTGTTTATATTCCCACAGAATATATGACAACTCCATTCCAACAGAAACTGACAGGCAAGTCTGTGTTTGTTTTGCTCTCAATTCAATTTTCTGATTTAAATGACCGTTTTTGACAACATATTTCACGATTAAAATGATTGACTTGGAGTTAACCATCATTGCATACAGTAGGGGTAGTTTCTTCAAATAAAACCATTCTGACAGGACTCATCATGAAGTACAGTACGCTAATATTAACCCCAGTAGAGCTGACCTATAATCTGAGCCATACTCTTACAGAATTAAAATAAACACAAAACAAGTATAAACACAACACAAAGACTGGGCTGGCATTATTAGTATGGATCAAGTTATGATGTGAAAAACTATTGTAACATCATGCATTAATAAGAGGGGCTATTTTGTACTGGTGTTTATTCTTCTTCTTTGGGTCTGCAAGCAGTTTAACGCATTATTTCTTTCACAAAGGGGAACATATACAAACGTAAATGCATCTGTATTCATGTTGTACTTTCTGTACCTTTACCAAAATTATTTTTTATGCATTGCATTTAAATCATCTAATTTTAAATGCATTTGCATGAAGCAGCGTATTAAATCAAACGTCTTACAATGTGAATGCCCAAATGTGAATATCTTTTTCTTGCTTTGTTTTATGTGTGATGGTGCAGACCACTTAAGTTGAAAATGTATTTACAATAGTTTTATTTTTTATTTATTTATTAATGATTTTCTGTTCATAGTTATATTCTGTGGTGGCTGTGTGGTCCAGCAGTTAAATAAATGTTGTGGAACCAAGAGGTTCCTGGCTTTAAATCCCATCTCAGCCACTGACTCACTCTGTGACCTTGAGCAAGTCACTTAACTTCCTTGTGCTCTGTCTTTAGTTTGAGGTGTGAACCCGAGGTCCTAATTTAAGTGACCCTGCAACAGTGATGGTTGTTGCATAGTTCACAGCTTAGCCTCTGTAAGTTGTCTCAGATAAAGGTGTCTGCAAAATAAATAAATAATAATATTATTATATACTGCTACTATAGTTAGTCATTCTAAATAACACGTTTAAGCAGGAAACTTGTTTTCATGACTTCTACAATAAAATCATTTTTATACTTTTTACCCAACTCACTAAGTTATGCTTAAGTTCAAACTGAGTATAATTAAATAGCTTGCTGCTGGCCATTCACAAGATAGTAATACTGTACCTCTAGTTAGGTGTGTCAGTGCTGCGGCTCGGAGCCACACAGACCTATGAGTGATGACTATCATAGTATCATGTGATTAAGTGTGTGTTTGTTTGTTTTAAATAGTTCAGTTAGCTTGGAGCAGTGTGTTTAACATGCAGTTTGTTACTGCAATATGTCAGCAGGTGACATATTTTGTTTTATAGTTTACACTTCCTGCTCTACTTGGTTATGGTTGTTTTTCTTTGCAAAGTATATTTAGAATTGTTTCAAGCATGTTGATAAAGCACACTTTATGACTGCTTTTTTAAACTTTTATTCCTACACGTTCCTGTGTGACTAAAATAATTCTATAGAAGTGGAGACAGTAGCTAAAGTGTATTCTTAAATTCCCCTTACTGTGCAGCACAGTCTGTGCGCTTGAATTAAATATAGATAGACAAGTGGAAACGCAACCTGAAAATGAGAAGGATCTCTGCTGCCACCTGGACCTATGCCGACTTATGTCTTAGTTGTAAATGAGGCTTAGAAGTGTAATCATTATTATGCGATACAAAACCACGGTACCCCGACTAGTTCTAAACACCTTGCTCCCCCTAAAATGAATTCTGTGAACGCCCATGCCTCCAAGACTGGGGAACAAGCTTCGTTTACCCCCAGAGTGGGAAAGAATGGGTGAAATAAGCTTGAGTGAAGAGCTCTCCTCAGTCTCAGTGGAGAGCCGTCCTCGCTGAGGCGACGCCAGTGCTGTTTGACCTCCAAGGCTGGGTGTAATGTTGTTGTAATACTGTGGCACTGTTTGAGTTCAGTCCATGTTTTGAGTGAAGTAACGTAGCTGATTGTTACGTCACTCCAGTTCCGGGTTTTTGAGAGAGGGAAGGTTGCAGTTGCAAGCTGGAAGCGCAATGCTGTTTTAGGTTTAATAAATGAATGAATACAGATTACGAATATTCACTATACTGGTCTTGGATTGTTCTTTTCAACACACAAGAACACTATACTGGGGAACGAGCTTCATTTACCCCTAGAGGAGAAACTGAGGGAAACAGAGTGTGTGATTGTGCTTGTGACTGAACATACATAGAGCTCAATAAGTGGAATGAGATCTGCACAAGATCAGGTTTATACATTATAGGGGCAGTAGTTAGATCTCCCACTATTAACATCATTATCATCAAATTAATGTTGGTCTGAATTATGATTTCCATTACACGAGAGTAGATGTTAAAACTTCATGCTGATTTGAACTCGGCTCTCGCCAAGATAAGCACCAACTAAGACGTAGCTTTACAGTAAACTAATGTGATCCATATGTGTCTCCATCCATTTGCGCTTCCTTCCATATGATGATGTAGATATCCTTCTGTCTGGTGTTGATGGCTGAAGTGTAATGCTGGCTCCAGGGATCAGCTTATTGCCTCCCTAGAGCATCAGCACACACAACGGCTGCGATGCTGGCTCGGGGATCAACCACAGTGCGGTCTCCCCAGCGCATCAGCATGACAACCTTCTGGATTGAGCTAAGTAGGGTACATCTCTGGGGTCTTCAAGTGGGCACCTTCCATCCTCTGTGTTTCGTCGACTAGCCCACAACACCTCAAGAGGGCTCGTCGGTGATTCTGGTGTCCCAGCATCACACCCCTCCGTCCCCCACTCAACTCAGCCCAGCTTACTTACCTGTACATCAGCGTTTCTTTCTTTCTATTGTGCTTGAGATCCCCAGCCAGAATCTTTCCGTCTCAACCACAGCCAGTTGCTGCTCCTCTCTGCTGCTTCAGATAAGTTCTTTACTGTGCGACACAACTCTTGGTCACTGAATCCGGCGTCTCTGAGAAACCGGGTTGTAGAGTGTGCCACAAATCCTCGACAACCCACCTCCACTGGGTAAACCCGGACTCTCCATCCTCGCTGTTCCGCTTCAGTGGCTAGTTGAGCATACCACAGTTTCTTCCTCTCATATGCCTCATCTACAGCATCCTCCCATGGCACTGTTAACTCTACCAGGTGAACAAGGCGTGCTGATCCAGACCACAAGACAATAGCTGGTCGAAGGTTAGTGGTGGCAATCTCAGGTGGAAAAATAAGCCATTGACCAACATCTGCTAGCATTTTCCAGTCTCTATCAGCTTCCAGTTGTCCTGGGCGAGGATTGGTTTTAACACCTTTTCTTGGTGGTTGCTCTCCTGGGTGGAGGAATGTTGTCTTTTGTGTGTAATGTTTTGATGGAACAGGTGGCAACTTATTGGTCATGTTACACTTGTCTTCCAATGCTAAGGTCAAACATCGCAGCACCTGGTCATGGCGCCAAGTAAACCGTCCATGGCTAAGAGCCATTTTACATCCTGTCAAAATGTGCCTTAATGTTGCAGGTGATGAACACAAAGGACATGAGGGATCCTCTTCTATCCAGAGGTTTAGGTTCTGTGGTGATGGGAGAACATCATATGTTGACCTGATGAGGAAACTGATCCTGCAGTGTTCCATTGACCAAAGGTCTTGCCAGCCAATCTAGCATTGTTCCACACTCTCCCATCTCATCCATTCTCCCTGCTTGGCCTGGGAAATGGCCTTTATGCACCTTAACCTCTCCTCCTGCTTTTGCACCTCATTGACTACCAGCTTCCTCCGTTGAGCTGGGGCTACATTGTGCCATGTAGGAGGAGCTGAACTGAGACCACCAAGACCCCCTCTTCCATGCTGAACTTGCCCCATGATATCACCAATTCAAAGGGCAGCCTTTACATCCTCCACAGCTTTCTTTGCCGCCCACTTTCTTCCAGTTTTCAACACAGGTGCTGCCTCCCTTACGCATTTGTCGCGTGACTCTACTAATGTCATTTCCAGTTAATTATTAAACAGCCGGCCACCTTTTTAGCCTAATGGTGATGCTTTTCTACATGTTGTTGCTTATGTTCCCACAGGAGATATGACAAATCCGACCACATCTGTCAAGACCCAACAGACAGATGGTATAGGCAAGTTTTCTTTTTATAAGTTTCCTTGAACTTAATAAAACCACATATTTTAAAGTAGTCAGAGTTTTAGAGAGAAAAGTAAGCTATTAACCTGTCAATATTCAAGGTAGTAATTAACTAACATATCAGAAATTATATTTGAATCAGAATGGTCACAGCTGTGATTATTGCTGGTACATATGGACAACTTCATACCAGATTAAACCAGCTCCATGTAAGAGGTTCTATTTATCCTTAAAAATAATGAATCTTCATCAGGTAAAGTCAATCTCAAAGAGTTTATTCAGGAATCAAAAATGCAAACAAGAACAAAGCAAATCAAATTTGATACATCAGTGATATGACACACAGGACTCAGTTGATGGTGTTCTGAGCTGGCATCAGGGTAAATGTTATTTTCTAAGCCAAGCTGAGCTTTCATGGCGATGTTGGCTCTTTTCTGAGCTGGCATGGCACAGAGATGTTAGTTTCTGAGCTGGCATCAGTGTAGATGTCATTAAGCTGAGCCAAGAAATTATTTCGTACAGCACAGATATATAGCTAACATATGTAATTTCCTTGATCAAATTTGGTCTTATTTCCCTAGCATGATGCATGGTGTGAGACAAAGCACATTCAAAATTAACATTTGCGTTTCTTCTTCACTTTACAAATGTCAGCAGAAACACAGTTTCAATGATTTCTCGCTTCCTTCATCATTTAAATGGGAAGCATAAGTAACGGGTTGTACAATGAAAAGGAACAAAGTCTGATGAAACAATAAGAGCTTATACCATTTAACTGGAACAATGTGTACCATGCCCCACACAAGGTGTGTGGTTATCAGAAAACCCTACATGTTCCAATTGTATAGTGTGTTATTATGTGTTCCATGACACTTACCTAAAGTTATAACATGTCACTTTTAACAAAAGTAACTTAAACCAGTTTTAATTAGCTTGATTATGGCTTGTACATAGGCTCAAAACAGCTTATTAAGAAGAAACAATGGTTTTATCATCCCTCCGAGGTCACAGCTGCACTCTGAGTTATGAAAAGCCAGCCTCTCCCCACAAGTCCAGGACAATACATAGGCAAGAGTTTCACAATCCTTACATCCAAAAACTAGGCTTTCTGAAAAACATGATTATTGTGCGTTTGGTGTACCTGCTCAAAAACCAACAATGTATGACTTCACTGTGGAGCATACTGTATGTACCCTATTCACATACTGCAAGATCAAGGCACTGTAAAAACAGGTTTGGATTACATTTGTTTTGAACACATCTTGATCAAGCTTTTATGTCAATAGGTTATTAATGAATCATAGAATCTGTTTGCACATATTTAACTGGATCTTACAATGAATCCCATTTGTATGTGGATCCCTCCAGGATCTGTTCCAGCTCCATACCTGGGTGCAGGGGTAGGATCTGGGGTCCTTGTGCTGCTGGTACTGCTGATAGGAGGAGTGCTGAAGTGGCTACAATCCAAACGAGGTAGGGCACAGCATTCTTCACCACAATGGATACAAATGAAGTATGTTTAAATGATGGGGACTTCTTCATCTTCTTGTGTCAATTTATTGTGTCCCTAAATCATGTTCAATTCTATATTAAAAGCATGATTCCTGGGTGAGTGTTTACTGCAGTCTTCCATTATTCAGTCCATTGTTTGGTGCAAATATATATATATATATATATATATATATATATATATATATATATATATATATATATATATATATATATATAAATGTTACTAATGCATAGTGTGTCACTAGCTGTTTTCACCTCCATTCCAACTAGGAAACTAATCTATTTGATACAATTCCATTCCAGACCCTGCTGTCCAGATTGAAGCTGTATACGCCACGGTGGTAAGTCCTATATGTTACATGTCTCAAACAATTTGCTTGCACATATACAGGTTCTTTCAGATTTGAATGGATTCATTGCCATTATTTATCATTCTATTGAAGCAAAATTTACTGCTAGAGGCATCAATCCTGACCACAAACATTCTTCAAACCGGGCTGACTTAAGCCCATGACATAAGCTTTATCTGCTCATGCAAAGTTAAATAGACACACAAAACACTGGCTATACAGACTCACTGATAATAATCCATGTATTTTTATATTGCTATTGTTTCGAATTTATAAAGTTCATTTAGACCTTAATGTAATGAGTTGAGTGATTTGAATTTGCACCAGGAAAGGGTCATTTGACATCTTTGGGTTCCATTGACTAATGGCTACATTTCCCCTGTAAATAGGCTGTAGGTAAAAACTCTCAGTTGAGGAGTGTATGAATTGTGTTGGAACCTTATAGCAGGTATGGAGTAGAGGAACTTTGAGAGTGTCTAACGCCTCATTCACACAACCTTAATAACGCATAATAATCACATGCTTAATCACGACTGTGAACAAAGTGAATGATAATGACATGGTTTCAACACATTGCACATTGTTTAGGTATTGTTTTTAGTAATGTGGATAGGGTATAACAAGAAGATATTGTGCAGCTACTGGTATATATTTACACATGAATAAAAGGCCCTTTTCTTTTATTAGGTCGTATCTCTTTGTTTGGACAGTTTGTTTAGTTCCGTTTAGCCATCCTGACCTCTGTCCAATCTGTTAATTTATTGCAGAATCAGCCCAAGCAGCCTTCAAAGCAACAGGATGACGCACTCACCTACTCAGAAATAAACACTGCCCGTGTCACCAAGAAGAAACCCAGATCTGCACCTGATGAAGACAATGTAACATACGCAACAGTTAAGAGTAAAGTTTAGTATGGTAGCAATGGTAATCCAACATAAATGCATAGCATAGGCCTGGAAAAAGAAATGGACTGCAAAATAAAAGTGCAAATACCGGTAACCTTTTAAAGGGGCTGACACAAGAAGTTACATCTTGAATCATTCCTGGTCTATCATTTTATATACAGTGTGTGTCAGGTTAGAAAACATATATGAAGCTTTTGGGGGTTCAACTTAGCAATTAATTATCAGGAAATTGTATTCTTTCCTTTCAAAATAACTTGAAAAAAGCTTTGAGAATCTAATTTGTTGTGTTATGAATGGAATGTTATTTCTTGTTTTCATGTGTTTCCTTTTCATACTGTAAAACAATTAGATGTATTTCAATAACCAACAGCTGGTTACACAGACCACAGTTAGCAGTAGTGCTAGATTGCCTTACCTAAGGTATACAGGCAGTCCATGATTAGTGCTCATATGGGTCTTTTCAATCAGCCACATCTCTGAGCTACAGTCACTTCAGCATGGCTCTGTATGTATTTAACTTCATTGTTATAAAGTGTACAATATGCATTTGTGTGGTTGTGTTGTCTGTTATCTATGATCTCAACTCACTGTTTTTTTTTTTCATCAGGGCCAACACCACCAGACATGTTTTGTATTGATGGTCTTTTATCATTTCTGTTTTAAATACTGTGGTTTGCTTAAGCAAGGCTCTGTCATTCTTGTCACAGCGCTACACATGCTAAAATTAAACACTGCATATGCCTTGCACAATGAGGCTGTGAGTAGCATTGGCTTTCTCATTCTTCTGTCTAATGTCTATAAATAATTAATTTCTGTTTGTAACTTCATATGAGTCATTTCTATTTCACCTCAGCCACGCATTGCCTGCTTTATGCTTTCAGAGTCAGGGGTGCTGAACTCAGCATCTGGTTTCATTGCTATATGCTGAGCTGCATGCACAGCATGTGCCTAACTGTTGTTATGTTGCTCATGTTATCCGCCTGTTCCTCAAACTGACACTAAGTCCTGGTCATTGTCCCAGCTAAATTTAGTGACAAAGGATTGTTATAGACAAAATAATGGGACATTGTATTGTAGCCATGAGCATTACATTTGCATTTGTTCCTTTATAGCAGAAGTAAATAAGTAAAGACATTGAAAGGAATGTGTGACTGAAAGATTCTGATTCTGAAGTGTAGTTAAGTGTTCATGTTTCAATATCTTTATACATGTTCCAGTTCAATACGCTGTCCTTCCAACTCTGCCCATGGTTAGCGCTGCTGCCCTCACAGCGCCAGGGTCCTAGGCTCGAATCTGACCTAGGATACTGTCTGTGTGGAGTTTGCATGTTCTCCCCGTGTTCGCGTGGGTTTTCTCCGGGTACTCCAGTTTCCTCCCAAAGTCCAAAGACATGCTGTCTAGGTTGATTGGTCACTCTAAATTGCCCACTGTGTGAGTGAGTGTGTGTGTGGTGCCCTGCGATGGACTGGCGTCCCGTCCAGGGTGTAGTCTCGCCTTGCGCCCTGTGTATGTCGGGTTAGGCTCCGGCTCACCGCGACCCTGCAAAGGAAGTAAGCGGTTAATGATAATGGAAGGATGGATGAAAGACCTGAAGGCCTCTATTCACTAGATTGTGAGAGAGTGGTCAGCCCAACAGAAAGACAGGGACAATGTAATTCAGAATCAGAAAAGTGCGCCCCCTTCAGCCAGGAACTGGAATGTGGTCAAACATGCTGGGAGTGTGGGTGTGTCCTGCTGTTTCCTTCAGTGGAGCTGCTGATCTGTCCTGCAAATGCTTTATGGGAAATTAGATGTATATAACAGAAAGATAGGCATGTCAATGTGTAATTGGTACTGGTCCCCATGTATTTATCCCCCATATTTATCATAGCCTGTGAATTTGGTAACATTGTGCTAGGAATGGATGTGCTTGTTAAGTATGTCTTGGTGCTGGACATTACATATATAAAGTGCTTTTTATTTTACAGGTCAATATTGGGGGGGGGAGTATTCTACCCTGGTCTGTTTATTATTCAGGCTCAGGCTGAAGGAATGCTGGTTCCCTCCTAGATAGTCATCACTATTTACTGACCTGGCTGGTGAGAAGGCAGTGTTCTGGTTAGAGTAGACACTATTACTATTAAAATAAAAATATGATAAAGGGATTGATTTGGGAAAGTTTATAATAAGAACTGCTGTGAGGAACATTGTAGAAACACCTCTAAAGAACATACCAAGCTATCTTGGTGGAAGATGCAGTTCATCTACTGGTCAGGGTTTAACTGACTCTGAGCTGTAACAATGTTCTTACTCTCTCAGAGAAGATATTGTGCTGATATACTATCAACTTGAAGTTTAGCCAAGCCAGTTAAGATGTCACCCTTTTGATTGCCTGTCACAATGATGGCTGGTAGATGACGTCACAGACCCGGATGATATAGACACACAAGGCAGTACTGGGGTATGAAAAAGCACTGCTTGCGCATTTATTTAATAAATGAAAAGTTTAAACAAAAACACTTTATCAAAACAAAACGGCTCGTTGGCCAAACAAAACAGACAAATAATAATTATAATAGAAAAACAAGTTTATAAAATGGCTTGTTTAAATTAAGTGCTGTGATTGGCTGAACAAGATCACATGACTGTGTGGTAATAATTTTCTTACCACATGGTTATGACATCATAGACCAACTTACTTACCTGACCTATAAATATTACTACGCCGTAATAGTAACAATTCTCTAAACAGTGTTTCTGTAGGTAAAAATGTCAACATACAACTGAAATAGCATTTAAATCATTCAACAATCTTTTTTTCATCTCTGTCACTAAGAATTACAGAAAAATTGGCAAATATACTGTGGTATTTATTTAGTCAGAGAACATAACAAAGAAAACTCTGAGGCAAGCAGTAGCAGTAACACTATTCAAAAACCATCTTAGAAATCACCATGCAAGTCTTACTCAGCATGTAATATATATGAAGCAGCGGCATCTACTTATTAAATATCGCCTTATAAAACTGACTAGCGAGTATGCAATGTTTAAACTCGACAACAGATACATCTCACCACTACCCTCCAATTTCAGAAACATATTTAAAACAAACTTAAAATCTCTCCTGCTCTCTTCTGACACAACCTTTGGACTTTTAAACAAGGTCGGGTTTGGCATAGAATTCTACTGTTCTCGCTGCGGACGGGAAGGACTGCGGCACTGTGCAAACTGACACGGAAGTCATTTAGTACACATATCATCTAATGCTGGTTTACAATATAGGGAAATTATGCCGGTTACCGGCCATTGGTGTGAAAACAGACTCAGAAATTATTGGGCAGCTTCTCTAGAAGACCACAAAGCCTCAAAGCCTGAGTAGAATCATTTCCTACAAAAAAAAAAAAAAAAACAATCGGAAGCCCCTCCACTGAGTGCCAGTGCAGTGCAGTGTTTGGCTGTTCCATGAATCCTCCCTCAGATGTGGGAAATCAGTCTGCTTTCAATTCACACATGCCATTTTATTTAATCTCGAAAATGTTACTATAAATGGCAATATTCAATGTAATGTTTATGGTAAATAATAAAAAAGCACAAAATATATGTTACAATCAAAATCTTCAGGGACTATTTTTTCTCAGTGGAAGGATACATAATATATTTCTTATTTTTTCCTTAAAAAAGCTAGTTTGTGTAATTATTTTCAAAAAAAGAAATGTAGCCATTTTATAAGCGAAATAACCCACTCCTGTCATGGGTTATTTCTTACATCATGGTGGTTCTGCGCCAGCACGTATAGCATTTGTTTCATTTTCGACTATTTACTTTTACCTTCTTGCTCCCGTTCTTTACTCCTCAACCATCTCTCCCTATGAGCCCGGAGTGGGTCCTTTATTCTGTGGCTGGAGCCTTAATTACCCATTAAACAATTACCTTATTAAGACTCCAGCCACATTTCCACGAGATGTATTGGGATGAGGTTTTAATACAATACAAAAACATAAAAGGGGGTGGGCATCTGTGGCAAAGTGGTTTGCAGGGCACAGGTGTAGGAGTGATGCAGTGCTCAATGAAGAAACAGACAGTGATAATCAGAAAAGAGATTTCATTTTTAATCCAGGTCTGGTGACCAAAACAATAATCCCAGGCAATACACAATAATCTGTACTGCATTGTTCTATAAAACGGATTTGCAGTCTTAATACATCCACAATATACAAATACGGTCACCAGTCCTTGTGGTGCAAATACAAGTTATCGTGATATAGGTGCAGTGATGTCCAGGTTAGTGCTGGCCTCTGGCAACAGCTCCGGAACGTGTTAGCCATTTACTAATAATAACAAATAGCAACAATCAGAGACAAACAAACAAAACACACAAGATACGATGCACACAATACTGGTCCTTCCGGGTCGTTCCTTAACCATTAACAAAGGAACAGATCACGTCACTCCGTCCCCTAGTTGAACCATCAGTCATGACCCCTTGGTAAACGATTGCAACAGCTCCTCCAATCCGTGGCTGCCACATCGTTTCCCTTCCGGTCGATGAGTTAGTGCACCAAGTTGCCCCTTTCTAGACGACTGACTTCCTTTTAACCCAGGGAAGGAATTGTCAGGCCATGCAGTCCAGGGTACTCTGTTCCCTTTACTTAGCGCCCTCACAGGTCGGGAGGGAGATTTACCACCAAGACTCATTCTATTTCTGTCACAGCACCCCATCACAGTGCCTCTACATTTCTGGAAGGAGTCCAGCAATGCCCTGTGGCATCACATTGTCCAGGGACAGCACCAGACGTACTGGTACAGAAGGACGGAAGCATTCCACATTTAGGGTGGAATTCACAAGGTCTTTCACTCTTACCATTTGTCTTGCTCACCATTTGTCCTGAAAGAATAAACACACACTTTCTCTTTTCAGTACAAAATATGCAAATGATCATTTGGAATTAAAAGCTCTGTGATTTTCTCCCCTTCTGTTTTTTTTTCAAATCACATAACACACGTTCCTATCTACACCTTTTAATATTTATTTTCTGTCGTAAACATGAAACTATGGAGAAAGATTAAGGCTTTGGCTAGCATCATCATATCATACTGATAAAGACATTAGTCTTTACTCAGGACAAATTGAATATTCCTATTGGATGGTTGAACACATGTATTATTATTATTATTATTATTATTATTACTACTACTACTAATCTGTAACTGAACAGAAAACAATTGGTCATTTTACAAACAGCACAACTATTCCACACAGTAACAGTTCATGTTGAATACTCACAGTAATCTTTTAGAAACACCATAAGTCTTGCTCTACAACCATCTCACTGGTAGAGTCCCCCTGACCTGGATTCGAGGCTGGCTTTATACAGTCAGGACCCCGTCCTAACAAGACACACCTGTGTCCTGTTACACATTTAACTTTGGCCATTTTGACTATGGCCTTATGGGAAATGTAGTCTTTTCGTCGGCAGCCATTTTACCCCACTACACACAGTACCCACTACAGACAGTTATTTATCGTGGAAATAGGATTGTTTTCAATGTGTTACTTACGTATGCATTGTTACACACTTTACCATACGTCCCACGCACCACTCTGTCACAATATATATATATATATATATATATATATATATATATATATATATATATATATATATACAGTATATATATATTGCATTGGAATTTGAGAGTTCTGTTTAGCTTCTCTGATGGGATGCTACTCATCACATCACCAGACAAGTTATTTCTAGGTGCAGGAAGCATCTGTCACACGTGGCCAACAACTGAAAAGAAAGTGCTGCAAACTTAATCAGGGACAATCAACAATTGATGTTTTTTTTCTTCCTCATTTGATGGATATGAAAAACCCAACCAGTAAAGTTACCAAACTGCAAATAAAAAACAGTGTTGGGTTGTTTCTTATCAGTGTTGTAATTGTAATTGATGTTCACAGCAGTCACTCCAAAGTGGGGCCCAATTAGATAACACTTAGACAGAGCCTCTTCAGCACAGCTCTGTATGTATTTCATGTCATTGTTATAAAGTTAATTGCTATTTGTTTTTTGTTTTTCTGTTATCTCACACACTTTACATATTCTCTTCTTTTCATCAGGGCACACTGTAACCAACAAATGACATATAGTGTGTTGATGGCCTCTTAACATTTCTATTTTAAATCCTGTGGTTTGCTGAAGCAGTGTTTTAAGTGCCTTTCTAAGCTTGCTAAAATGAACTCTGTACACGTCTCGCACAGCCAGGCAATGAGCAGCACTGGCTCATGCTCTTGAAGAGTCCCAGCCCCTGGGTTCAGATGGGTTTCCATGCAATAGGCTTAGCTGCATGCAGAGCATGGACTCCCATTTTGTTATGTCTGTATGTTATCTCAAGCTTTCCAGCTGCCCTTTACTCACTGTCTCACAAACTATGTCCTGGAGGTCATTGTGGCACAGCAAAAATCAGAGGATTAGGATTGATCTGTAAATTGTGAAACTGTATTAAATGTTAATGTTTAAAAGTTCCTTAGAAATGCTTTTAAATAAATAAAACTGTATTTCTATTCATGTTGACATTTCTTATAGTTTTCAAAGCTTTTATTTCAATATTTTATAATAAGTGAAGGTGAATATCTACGGTTTACCCTTTCACTGCTGTTATGCAATTTCTTTACTTTGAATTTTGAGGAGTTTGGGGAGGAATCAGATTTTGCCACAGTGTTAGTGCTGGAGCTCAGCCTGCATGCTGACTGTTGATTTATTACATAGTGCATATTTGTACCATCACCCCTTGTTAAACGATTGCAACAGCTCCTCCAATCCAGCGGCTGCCACATCATTTCCCTTCCGGGTTGATGAGTTAGTGCACCAAAGATCCGCCCCCTTTCTAGATGACCGACTTCCTTTTAACCCTGGGAATGAAGTGTCAGGCCAAACAGGCCAAACCTGGTCCTGGAGAGCCACAATCCTGCAGGTTTTCTGGGTATCTTTAAATAATCAATGGCTAAAGACCTGGAAAAAATGTTAATGTTGACCAGTTCAGAAAATTATTGGTTCAGTTAAGTAATTAAGTTAAGAATGAAAATCAAAAGACCCTGCGGCTCTCCGGGACCGATTGGCCACCCGGCTATAGAGCATAATGATGTTTTGGAAGTCCACTACAGTTCTACAGTATAGGAATTACAAAAAGGATCCAACACCATGTCAAATCTTGGTAATGCTTTACATTAAATGTCTCTGATTATTCTGTATTTACATTGTAGTTACTTAGTAAATACATGTGTACTTACACATCATAGGTATGGCCATTCTCCACTTAGGTAATTGAGTGCTAATTGGGGAGTGGCCATCTGTGTAAAGGGCATCAAAAATCATTTGTTTAGGAGAAGGTGTTAGGTGAGTGTATATACTGTGTGTAGCTTGACACTACACAGCCATCGAGAAGAATGAGGAAGCAGAGATTATCTGATGCTCAATGAGAATTGTTGATGAGGTTTTAAACAGGGCTGCGCTGTCTTGTACACCTTGGCAAAGCCCCAAACCCCAGGAGCACCCATGTCTGGTCAGAAATAGCCATACACATGTGGTGTTGGGTTGATGCAAAGATTCACCCGTAAAGAAGATGGCATAAACTCAACAGGGACCGTGTGGGAGCAGAAAGTCAAAGATAAAAAAGTGCAGAGGCAGAGTCTCTCAGGTTAAGATCCTTTGCAGTTTGACTGAAGATGTAGAAATTGTGTTATAAGTCATGTCTTGTAACAAGACTCATATCAAGTTATTATACATCCTGAGATGGGTAAAACTAAATAATGACAACATAATTCATGATAAACTGTTGTTCAAAGCTATGGTGTGTTTATCTTGTACCCCCAAAAAAACAAAGGAATTCTCAAGAGTTTAATTTGAAATTTGAATTATTAGTATCTGTTCAAGAATTCTTTAAAATAAGCACTGTCTTTTAGCTGATGCAGATGAATGATACATTGAGGTTATAAAGAAAATACAACTACCTGGTCTTTAGATGACAACAATGAGAGGCTTTGAAGGACCAATACCATTTGTGTATTGCTCTTGATCTTTGGTTACTTTAATAGCCAACTTTTACATGTGTAACGGAAACACTTGCTCAGTGAGGGAGAGTGCTGTCGTATGTGCATTACTGTATTGATCTAATCATTTTCACTAGCATGTTTAGTTGTGTTACAAATAGAGGAACTTCATACTAGCAGGTTCAGAAATTAATTGGACAGTTTCCCAACATGCGTTGGGGTATTCATTCAATCATGATGTGTAAGTATTATTTCTTTTATAAATTTCTTATGTGTGTACATTTGAAATGCTGCTTTTCTAATTTGTAAAATGATTAATTTGTTTTCAGTTTTTGCACTTGAAGACGTGCTGCTGGTTTCGACAGGTATGTGTGTCTCTGACACGTTCACATAATAAGATACAATTATTTAAATCTTGATTGCATTATGAATGAGTAACATTCAGGGTGAAATTAACAAGGCCGTTTACTCTGAAGAATCTTTTGAACCATTATTGCTGAAAGAATAAACAAACACAATGAAGTTACTCAACATGAAATAAACAACTCAGGCATTGGATTCTTAGATATTCTTATGATGTTTATTTCTAGTTTACATTACTGTTACTATTCCAAAATGCTTGAGCTATGGCCAGTTTCAAATAACTACATGCTATAAACAAGTGTTTTTAAAATGAATGATATTTAGTAGCATTTGCGAAGATGACTTTTTCATGCATTATCAAACTGATAAAACTAAACTTTTCTCCTGGTTATATTTTACTGGTAATTTTTATGAAACAGAAAAAAACAAAAAAATATTGTTATTGGATTAAATGTTCCAGATCACATGAACACAGAAAAGTGATGTTTTCAGAAAACAAACGGTCTTATTTTATTTTCTAAAAACATCATGTTTTAAACATATTTATATACATGGAATGTCAAGTGTCTATAAAAAGTTTATTCTCACTTCAATAAGTGGCCATTTGTTCTATATTTGCTTAACATTGTTTTCTCTCTTATCTGGCATTTTTTCATTTTTAAATACATTTTTACAGAGCCACTTCGCACAGCAATGATTCAAATTGACAAAACGACTGTAGTGGAAGGGGAGAAGGTTGAATTCAAATGTGTAACATCAGCTGTGCACAGAGAACAATCAGAGACCAAGGAGAGGAATTGGTTCCATTTATATAAAAACAGAGAGAAGATCAGCTCACTGCCGGAGCCTGGAGGAATGGCAGCTGTCACATTTATAAAAGAAGACATCAGAAAGATTGACGATGGAAACTATACCTGCATGTATGGAAATAAGAATCCAGGAGATGTGAAAAACATCAGCCATGGTTTTTCAGTTTATCTCAATGTAAAAGGTAAGCACAAAACCAAACACCTGAATGTTTGTTTTTTTTTTTGTGAAGGAAATTAACTGATTTCATATAAAAAAAATAACAAAATCACATTTTAAATTGCTTGGTTTGTTCTTAAATAGGTGGATTAGAAAAAATGCATTTTGGTAACAACTACTTTTAGAGCCTAAATCATTCAAAAAATGTTATTTTACAAACTTGAAGTATATATAAATAATAAATAAATAAATAATAATAAATAAGTGATCGTTCAGTCAATTGATTATTCTTGAAATGAATCTTGAAATTGTATTAGAAATATTTCAGCTAAATTTTCCATACACTAGACTCCCAATAATCTGAACCATGCTATGATAATTAAATGCTTGCTGATATCGGGTGAAGAAAGTTAAATCTTATAATTATGTGAGAATGTATAAAATAGCTGTCTCTGAATGTTTTATTCAAATGGTTATTATTGATTTATCATCAACTATAACAAAAAATATCAAACATGAGACTAGAGAAGGTGTTTTTAATATGGTACAGATTATGATCAAACTACTAATTGGAACAGAGTTTGGATTAGTAAAACTGTACTGTTTGTTATTGAATATTTTTAGGTATGTTCTGAAGGCATATTTTTTAACTTAAACTGTATTTTCAGAGTCAAGCTCTCAGTTCATACTTCAGCTAGATAAACAGAGGGCAATGGAAGGTATGGATGTATCATTTAAATGTATGATGCCAGCTGAATTCAGAGATGCAACAGGAAAAGAGATTTTTTTCCATCTGTGTAAAAATGGAAGGCTTGTCGATTCACAACCCGATCCCAAAGGCATACCAGCTGTCAAGTTTTCCATTAAAAAAGTTAAGAGGAGTGATACTGGAAACTACACCTGTGTGTATGGAAAAGAGAAGCTTGTGAACTCAGCAAACAGCAAACGCAGTCGCCCAGTCTACCTTCATGTGACAGGTAAGGACTGAGCTGAATACTTTGTGTCACAGTTTAGCCGATTCAATTGACAGTGGCACATACAGCTATTGCCAAAAAGTTTTTCATCATCCAGAAATATAGAATTTAGACATCATAAAAAAAAAAAATTATATAAACATTTTAGATCTTGCATTTAACATCAATTTACACAAAACTACAAAATAATATCTACTGCAAGCCATAGTAGTAGTACAGTATTTCATGTTAGATTTCGAAATGTCAAATCTTAAAATTTGTTGTCAGTTTTGTACTAAGTATATGCAAAACTACAAACCGGTTTGTAGTTCAATGTGTTAACATAACATTATTTAGCAGGTTTAATTCGACTTTATGAAGCAAAATTAGTTAATTCTATAGGGTGATGCAAACTTTTGGCCATAGCTGTAAAGCCACCCTTTTAGTCATCAGATGAGGGGTCTTTGTGAAAACCAACATATGTAAAGGTTTTTGTGAGTCTTCTGTATAGTATTGTTAGTAAAGTGAAACAAACAAAAAATGTCCCAGGTGGGGCTCTGCTGAAATTGTTAAAATTAAAATTAAAAATACTTTTGGTACATATGGTATAGGAAAATAAATATAATAATAAAAAAAATACTGTTTGCCATATAGCAAAGCAAAATAGCACAGCCAGGTCTTTAAAAAAAACATAATTATTATTATTTATTTATTTGTTAGCAGACGCCCTTATCCAGGGCGACTTACAATTGTTACAAGATATCACATTATTTTTACATACAATTACCCATTTATACAGTTGGGTTTCTACTGGAGCAATCTGGGTAAACTACCTTGCTCAAGGGTACAGCAGCAGTGTCCCCCACCTGGGATTGAACCCACGACCCTCCGGTCAAGAGTCGAGAGCCCTAACCACTACTTCACACTGCTCCCCTTTAATGAGCCTTCTCATATTACTCATTACTGTAATTTACAAATATGTATTTATTTATTTATTTACTTATTACAATGTGTGCTGTACAGCACTGCAAAGACCATCATTAAATACTTTACGATATATTCTAAATCGGGTATGGGGATGGAGGATTGAACTAAATGACATGTTAACTATTGTGTCTCTCAAGTAGTTTCAATTAGACACAAAACTGCTTTGAAGTGTGGCAAAGATCAATTTCCATGCAGTTCATGAATCTGAAGAGATCAGGTTTAATAATTGTTGGTCTGAATTATTTAGAAGATAAACTGCCACCTCAGCTTTAGTTTCTGTTTATATTCCCACAGAATATATGACAACTCCATCCCAACAGAAACTGACAGGCAAGTCTGTGTTTGTTTTGTTTTCAATTCAGTTTTCTGATTTAAACAAACGTTTTTGGCAACATATTTCACAATTGAAATGATTGACTTGGAGTTGAGCATCATTGCATACAGTAGGGGTAGTTTCTTCAAATGAAACCATTCTGACAGGACTCACCATGGAGTACAGTACGCTAATATTAACCCAGTAGAGCTGACCTATAATCTGAACCACACTCTTACAGATTGAAATACAAATATAAAAACAAAACAAAGACTAGGCTGACATTATTAGTATGGAACAAGTTATGATGCAAACAGAGGTAATAACTCATCTGAATATATGGACAATTTTATGTCAGACCTCCAAGGCAGGGAATGAGCTTTGTTAACTCATAGAGGAGAAACTTGGTGATACTTTTCTACACATTGTTGCTTATGTTCCCACAGGAGATATAACAACTCCAATCACATCTAACAAGACCCAACACACAAATGAGACAGGCAAGTGTGAATAAGTTTTTTTTATAAGTTTCCTTGAACTTAATAAAACCACATATTTTAAAGTAGTCCAAGTTTTAGAAAGCAAAGTACATTCTTAAGTTGTTAATAATAAAGGTACTGATTGATTTATATACTGTATCAGCAATTATAATTGAATCAGAGTGGTCACAGCTCTGATTATTGCTGGTACACATGGACAACTTCATACCAGATTAAACCAGCTCCATGTAAGAGATTCGATTTATACTTAAAAATAATGAATCTTCTTCAGGTAAAGTCAATCAAAAAGAGTTTATTCAGGAATCAGAAATGCAAACAAGAACAAAGCAAATCAAATTTAATACATCAGTGATCTGACACACAGGCCTCAGTTGATGGTGTTCTGAGCTGGCATCAGGGTAAATGTTATTTTCTGAGCCAAGCTGAGTTTTCATGGCGATGTTGGCTCTTTTCTGAGATGGCATGGCACAGAGATGTTAGTTAACTTATGTAATTTCTTTGATTAAATTTGGTCTCATTTCCCTAGTATGATGCATGGTGTGAGACAAAGCACATTGAAAGTTAATATTTGCATTTCTTCTACACTACCAATGTCAGCAGAAACCCAGATAACAAGAAGTTACATTTAAGAACAATGATATGAGTTTTGCTCAATACTCACAGGCAGCATAGCGCTATACCCATGCATCACACGGTCGAACAACAAGGCTGGTGATTGCAAATGGCTGATGTGCATCAGCTATGTACAGCTTAATTTTAGAGTTCATTAACCCTGCATTGATTCGGAGCTTACATTAAACACAGGAAAATCACACAATGTTTACAGGCAGTTTCAATGATTTCTCGCTTCCTTCATCATTTAAATGGGAAGCATAAGTAACGGGTTGTACAATGAAAATGAACAAAGGCTGATGAAACAATAAGAGCTTATACCATTTAACTGGAACAATGTGTACCCTGCCCCATACAAGGTGTGTGGTTATCAGAAAACCCTACATGTTCCAATTGTATAGTGTGTTATTATGTGTTCCATAACACTTACCTAAGTTTATAACATGTCACTTTTAACAAAAGTGAGTTAAACCAGTTTTAATTGGTTTGATTATGGTTTGTACATAGGCTCAAAACAGCATATTAAGCAGAATAATGGTTTTATCCTCCCACCAAGGTCACAGCTGCACTGTTATGAAAATCTAGCCTCTCCCCACAATGCCAGGGCAATACATAGGCAAGAGTTTCAAAATCCTTACATCCAAAAACTTACTGAAAAACATGATTATTGTGTGTTTGGTGTACCTGCTCAAAAACCAACAATGTATGACTTCACTGTGGAGCATACTGTATGTACCTTATTCACATACTGCAAGATCAAGGCCCTGTAAAAACAGGATTGGATTACATTTGTTTTGAACACATCTTGATCAGTCTTTTATGTCAATAGGTTATTAGTGAATTATAGAATCTGTTGCACATATTAAACTGGATCTTACAATGAATCCCATTTGTATGTGGATCCCCCCAGGATCTGTTCCAGCTCTGTACCTGGGTGCAGGGGTAGGATGTGGGGTCCTTGTGCTGCTGGTACTGCTGATAGGAGGAGTGCTGAAGTGTCTGCAATCCAAACGAGGTAGGGCACAGCGTTCTTCACCACAATGCATAGAAATGAAGTATGTTTAAATAATGGGGAATTCTTCATCTCGCTGTGTCACTAGCTGTTTTCACCACCATTCAAACTAGGAAACTAATCTATTTGATACAATCTTGCTGTGTCAATTTATTGTGTCCCTCAATCATGTTCAGTTCTGTATTAAAGCATGATTCATGGGTGTTTACTGCAGTCTTCCATTGTTCGGCCATTGGTGTGTATATATATATATATATATATATATATATATATATATATATATATATATATATATATATATATAATGTTACTGATGGATAGTGTGTCACTAGCTGTTTTCACCACCATTCAAACTAGGAAACTAATCTATTCGATACAATACCATTCCAGACCCTGCTGTCCAGATTGAACCTCTATACGCCACGGTGGTGAGTCCTATATGTTACATGTCTCTCAAAAAATGTGCTTGTACATATACAGGTTTTTTCTGATTTAAATGGATAGATTTCCATTATTTATCATTTTATTAAAGCAAAATTTACTGCTGAAGACACGTCAATCCTGACTACAAACATTCTTCAAACCGGGCTGACTTGATACATGACATAAGCTTTATCTGCTCATGCAAAGTTAAATACACCCAGAAAACACTGGATATACAGACCCTCTGATAACAATCCAGGTATTTTTAGACCTTAATTTAATGAGTTGAGTGATTTGAATTTGCACCAGGACATCATTTGACATCTTAGGTTTCCATTGACTAATGGCTACATTTTCCCTGTAAGTAGGCTGTAGGTAAAAACTTTCAGTTGAGGAGTGTATAAATTGTGTTGAAACCTTTCAGCAGGTATTGAGTAGAGGAACGTTGAGAGTGTCTAACACCTCTTTCACACAACTGAAATAATGTATGATAATCACATGCTGAAAACACGACTGTGAACAAAGTGAATGATAATGACATTATGTCAACACATTATGTATTGTTTAGGTATTGTTTTTAGTAATGTGGATAGGGTATAACAAGAAGATATTGTGCAGCTACTGGTATATATTTACAGATGAATAAAAAGCCCTTTTCTTTTATTAGGTTGTATCTCTTTGTTTGGACAGTTTGTTTAGTACCATTTAGCCATCCCTACCTCTCTCCAATCTGTTAATTTATTGCAGAATCAGCCCAAGCAGCCTTCAAAGCAACAGAAAGACACACTCACATACTCAGAAATAAACACTGCCCGTGTCACCAAGAAGAAACCCAGCTCTGCACCTGATGAAGACACTGTAACATACGCAACAGTTAAGAGTAAAGTATAGTATGGTAGTAATGGTAATCCAACGTAAATGCATAGCATAGGCCTGGGAAAAGAAATGGAAACTGCAAAATAAAAGTGCAAATACCGGTAACCTTTTAAAGGGGCTGATACAAGAAGTTACATCTTGAATCATTCCTGGTCTATCATTTTATATACAGTGTGTGTCAGGTTAGAAAACATAAATATGAAGCTTTGGGGGTTCAACTTAGCAATTAATTATGAGGAAATTGTATTCTTTCCTTTCAAAATAACTTGATAAACGCTTTGAGAATCTAATTTGTTGTGTTATGAATGGAATGTTATTTCTTGTTTTTCATGTGTTTCCTTTTCATACTGTAAAACAATTAAATGTATTTCAATAACCAACAGCTGGTTACACAGACCCCTGTTAGCAGTATTGTTAAATTGCCTTACCTAAGCTACACAGGCAGTCCATGATTAGTGCTCATGTGGGTCTGTTCAATCAGCCACATCTCTGAGCTACAGCCACTTCATCATGGCTCTGTATGTATTTAACTTCATTGTTATAAAGTGTACAATATGTATTTGTGTGGTTGTGTTGTCTGTTATCTATGATCTCAACTCACTGTTTTTTTTTTCATCAGGGCCACCACCACCAGACATGTTTTGCATTAATGGTCTTTTATCATTTCTGTTTTAAATACTGTGGTTTGTTTAAGCAAGGCTCTGTCATTCTTGTCACAGCGCTACGCATGCTAAAATTAAACACTGCATATGCCTTGCACAATGAGGCTGTGAGTAGCATTGGCTTTCTCATTCTTCTGTCTAATGTCTAAAAATAATTAATTTCTGTTTGTAACTTCATATGAGTCATTTCTATTTCACCTCAGCCACGCATTGCCTGCTTTGAGCTTTCAGAGTCAGGGGTGCTGAATTCAGCATCTGGTTTCATTGCTATATGCTGAGCTGCTTGCACAGCATGTGCCTAACTGTTGTTATGTTGCTCATGTGATCCGCCTTTACCTCAAACTGTCACTAAGTCCTGGTCATTGTTCGGTAGCTAAACTTAGTGACAAAGGATTGTTATAGACAAAATAATAGAACATTGTAATGTAGCCATGAGCCATACATTTGCATTTGTTCCATTCATAACAGAAGTAAATAAATAAAGACATTGAAAGGAATGTGTGTCTGAATGACTCTGATTCTGAAGTGTAGTTAAGTGTTCATGTTTAAATATAATTATACAGGTTCCAGTTCTATATGCTGTCCTTCTCCACTCTGCCCATGATCGCTTCAGAAGAACCTCAGCAACTCATCCAGCATGTTTCTGAAATCCATTCCAAGTTGCCCTTGTCTACAAACTGGTTAAAAGTCAGTTTAGGAACAGAGATGATAAGTATGTCAGTAGATAAGGTGGACATACTGTAGGGGAAATCTTGAAAGCCTTGGAAGAAAGTAGAGGGGAGTGAAATACATGAAGGCCTCTATTCACTAGATTGCGAGAGAGTGGTCAGCCCAACAGAAAGGCAGGGACACCCTGTGCATTGGGATTTGAGAGCTCTGTTTAGCTTCTCTGATGGGATGCTACTCATCACATCACCAGACAAGTTATTTCTAGGTGCAGGAAGCATCTGTCACACGTGGCCACCAACTGAAAAGAAAGTGCTGCAAACTTAATCAGGGACAATCAACAATTGATGTTTTTTTTTTCTTCCTCATTTGATAGACATGAAAAACCCAACCAGTAAAGTTACCAAACTGCAAATAAGAAACAGTGTTGGGTTGTTTCTTATCAGTGTTGTAATTGTAATTGGTGTTCACAGCAGTCTCTCCAAAGTGGGGTCCAGTTAGATAACACTTAGACAGAGCCTCTTCAGCACAGCTCTGTATGTATTTCATGTTGTTGTTATAAAGAAAATTGCTATTTGTTTTTTGTTTTTCTGTTATCTCACACACGTTACATATTCTCTTCTTTTCATCAGGGCACACTGTAACCACCAAATGACATATAGTGTGTTGATGGCCTCTTAACATTTCTATTTTAAATCCTGTGGTTTGCTGAAGCAGTGTATTAAGTGCCTTTCTAAGCTTGCTAAAATGAACTCTGTACACGTCTCACACAGCCAGGCTATGAGCAGCACTGGCTCATGCTCTTGAAGAGTCCCAGCCCCCGGGTTCTGATAGGTTTCCATGCAATAGGCTTAGCTGCATACACAGCATGGACTCCCCTGTTGTTATGTCTGCTATGTTATCTCAAGCTTTCCAGCTGCCGTTTACACACTGTCTCACAAATTATGTCCTGGAGGTCATTGTGGCACAGCATAGGAGGCTGTGTGGTCCAGTGGTTAAAGAAAAGGGCTTGTAACTAGGAGGTCCCCAGTTCAAATCCCACTTCAGCCACTGACTCATTGTGTGACCCTAAGCAAGTCACTTAACCTCCTTGTACTCCGTCTTTCGGGTGAGACGTAATTGTAAGTGACTCTGCAGCTCATGCATAGTTCACACACCCTTGTCTCTGTAAGTCGCCTTGGATAAAGGTGTCTGCTAAATAAATAAACAAAAATCAGATGATTAGAATTGATCTGTAAATTGTGAAACTGTATTAAATGTTAATGTTTAAAGGTCCCTTATAAATGCTTTTAAATAAATAAAACTGAATTTCTATTCATGTTGACATTTCTTATAGTTTTCAAAGCGTTTATTTCAATATTTTATAATAAGTGAAGGTGAATATCCATGGTTTACCCTTTCACTGCTGTTATGCAATTTCTTTTCTTTGAATTTTGGGGAGTTTGGGGAGGAATCACATTTTACCCACAAGTTCATAAATAACTGTTGACTGACTGCCACAGTGTTAGTGCTGGAGCGCAGCCTGCATGCTGACTGCTGATTTATTACATATTGCTGCACTTGTATGAAAAGCCTCTATCCTGTTTTCCTGGCTACATCAAATGGTTGTGTCTTGTGCTCATCGAAGAAAAGGACCTTGGTTAAAATAAGGCCCATGGAGATCTACTGAGTTGACCTAATCATCTGTGGATCTAAATGCCACCACCATTTAAATCATTAAAAATATGAATCTTATGCATTTAAATATTTTTTACACACATAATATGAACTAAAGACACTAACATGCACTGTTGCCCTTTATTCATTTTTTGAAAGTGGTGGTATTTAAATCCACTGCTGTTCCGATCAGTTGAATATTCTCCATGGTCTCTGTGGCAAAGTGGCTTGCAGTGTACAGGTGCAGGAGTGGTGTGGTGATTGAATGAAAAAGCAGACAACAGCAATCCCAGTACAAGTGGTTTTTATTTATAATCCAGGTCTGGCGATCGTAAATAATATTTCCCAGGCAATACCCAGCAATGGGTATTGCACTGTTCTAAATAACGGAACTGCAGTTCCAAACAATGAACACAGTCAGTAGTACACACACAATACACAAACACAGTCTCCAGTCCTGGGTGAGTGCTGTAGTGCTTGTGGTGCTAAATACAATTTATTGTGGTAACATGTGAAGTGCTGTCCGGTTTGGTGCTGGCTTCTGGCGACAGCTCCGGACGTGTTTAGCCGTCTACTAAATAAAAAGTAACAATTAGAGACAAAACAAAACAAACACTCATGATATTTCACAAAACACAGGTACTTCCGAGTTGTTTTCTTTAGCCAAAATGAAGGAACAGATTACGTAGCTTCATCCCCTATTTCTACCATCACACATGACCCCTTGTTAAATGATTGTATTTCCGTCACAGTCTCTTAATGTCGTTCTCCAGTTAATCAAAGTCAATACTTACTGAAAACCGACATTCTTAATCCCTCTATCCAGTACAGTGTAGTTGGTTTAATTTATGTCTCTTTAATAGCCAAGAACCTGTACTATTGTAGACTGCATGAGTCAGCACTTCCTCCCATAAACCACTGTGTATTCTGCTGTTCTGAGAAACCTAATACTGGTCACCATCTCACTCAAACACTTTGCTCTTCTAGACACAGGCCTCAGCACGCCTTGACTCAATGTATTAGCCACTTTGAAATATATTATTTAACAGTTGGGAACATTCAACCACTGAAGTGTCCTCCAGTATTCTGTGTACAAACTGAAACACCCCTTACATTTTTTTGTGCTCACACTGTACAGCAGAGGTGGTCAACCCTGGTCCTGGAGAGCCACAATCCTGCAGATTTTCTGGGCATCTTTAAATAATCAATAGCTAAAGACCTGGAAAAAATGTTAATGTTGACCAGTTCAGAAAATTATTGGTTCAGTTAAGTAATTAAGTTAAGAATGAAAACCAGAAGACCCTGCGGCTCTCCAGTACCAGGATTGGCCACCCCGCTATAGAGCATAATGATGTTTTGGAAGTCCATTACAGTTCTACAGTATAGGAATTACAAAAAGGATCAAACACCATGTCAAATCTTGGTAATGCTTTACATTAAATGTCTCTGATTACTTTTTATTTACATTGTAGTTACTTAGTAAATACATGTGTACTTACACATAATTACAGTGCCATTATACCTAGTGTTAACAATCACAGGTGTGGCCATTCTCCACTTAGGTAATTGAGTGCTAATTGGGGAGTGGCCACCTGTATACAGGGGAGCACAAATCCTTTTTTTAGGAGAAGGTGTTAGGTGAGTGTATATACTGTGTGTAGACTGACACTACACAGCCATCGAGAAGAATGAGGAAGCAGAGATTCTCTGATGCTCAATGAGAATTGTTGATGAGGTTTTAAAATACAGGGCTGCACTGTCTTGTACACCTTGGCAAAGCCCCAAACCCCCGGAGAAGTCATGTCTGGTCAGAAATAACCATAATAATGTGATGCTGGGTTGATGCAAAGATTCACCCATAAAGAAGATGGCATAAACTCAACAGGGACTGTGTGGGAGCAGAAAGTCAAAGATAAAAAAGTTCAGAGGCAGAGTCTCTCAGGTTAAGATCATTTGCAGTTTGACTGAAGATGTAGAAATTGTGTTATAACTCATGTCTTGTAACAAGACTCATATCAAGTTATTATAAATCATATAGATGGGTCAAACTAAATAGTGACAACATAATTAATGATAAACTGTTGTTCAAAGCTGTGAAATTAAGCTCTGGTGTGTTTACCTTGTACCCCCCAAAAAACAAAGGAATTATCAACAGTTATTTACAGGCTACTGTACACTATTCCTTATAATTTGAAATTTGAATTATTAGTATCTGTTCATGAATTCTTTAAAATAAGCACTGTCTTTCAGCTGATGCAGATGAAGGATACATTGAGGTTATAAAGAAAACTTTGATCGACCAATACCATTTGTGTATTGCTCTTGATCTTTGGTTACTTTAATAGCCAACTTTTACATGTGTAACGGAAACACTTGATCAGTGAGGGAGGGTGCTGTCATATGTGCATTACTGTATTAATCTAATCATTTTCACTGTCATGTTTAGTTGTGTTACAAATACGGGAACTTCATACTAGTAGGTTCAGAAATTAATTGGACAGCTTCCCAATATGCGTTGGGGTAATCATTCAATCATGATGTGTAAGTATTATTTCTTTGATAACTTTCTTATGTGCGTACATTTGAAATGTTGCTTTTCTTATTTGTAGATTGATTAATTTGTTTTTCAGTTTTTGCACTTGGAGACGTGCTGCTGGTTTTGACAGGTATGTGTGTCTCTGACACGTTCACATAATAAGATACAATTATTTAAATCTTGATTGCATTATGAATGAGTAACATTCAGTGTGAAATTCACGAGGTCGTTTACTCTGAAGAATCTTTAGAGCCATTGTTGCTGAAAGAATAAACAAACACCATGAATTTACTCAACCTGAAATAAACAACTCAGGCATTGGATTCTTAGATATTCTTATTTTGTTTATTTCTAGTTTACATTATTATTATTATTATTATTATTATTATTATTATTATTATTATTATTATTATTATTATTTATTTCTTAGCAGATGCCCTTGTCCAGGGCGACTTACAGTCGTAAACTAAAATACATTTCAAGAATCCCCGTACAAGTAATAATACAATTAAGAGCAAGATAAATACAATGACTTTGGTTCTAGCAGGAATAGTAAGATTACTGTTACTATTCCAAAATGCTTGAGCTATGGCCAGTTTCAAATAACTACATGCTATAAACGCATGTTTTTAAAATTAATGACATTTAGTAGCATTTGCGAAGATGACTTTTTCACGCATTATCAAACTGATAAAAATAAACTTTTCTCCTGGTTATATTTTACTGGTAATTTTTATGAAACAGAAAAAAAATATATATTGTTATTGGATTAAATGTTCCAGATCATATGAACACAGATAAGTGGTGTTTTCAGAAACAAACGGTCTTATTTAATTTCCGAAAAACATCATGTTTAAACATATTTATATACATGGAATGTCAAATGTCTATATAAAAGTTTATTCTCACTTCAATAAGTGGCCATTTGTTCTATATTTGCTTAACAGATTGTTTTCTCTCTTATCTGGCATTTTTTTCATTTTTAAATACATTTTTACAGAGCCACTTCGCACAGCAATAATTCAAATTGGCAAAACATCTGTAGTGGAAGGGGAGAAGGTTGAATTCAAATGTGTAACATCAGCTGTACACGGAAAGCAACCAGACAACAAGGAGAGGAATTGGTTCCATTTATATAAAAACAGAGAGAAGATCAGCTCACTGCCGGAGCCCGGAGGAATGGCAGCTGTCACATTTATAAAACAAGACATCAGAAAGAATGACGCTGGAAACTATACCTGCATGTATGGAAATAAGAATCCAGGAGATGTGAAAAACATCAGCCATGGTTCTTCAGTTTATCTCAATGTAAAAGGTAAGTACAAAACCAAACACCTGCATGTATGTGTGTGTGTGTGTGTTTTTTTGTGTGTGAAGGAAATTAACTGATTTCATATGAAAAATAACAAAATCACATTTTAAATTGCTTGGTTTGTTCTTAAATAGGTGGATTAGGAAAAATCATTTTGGTAACAACTACTTTTAGAGCCTAAATCATTCAAAACATGTTATTTTACAAACTTGAAGTATATATAAATAATAGAGTGATCTTTCAGTCAATTGATTATTCTTGAAATGAATCTTGAAATTGTATTAGAAATATTTCAGCTAAATTTCCCAGAGACTCCCACTAATCCGAACCATGCTACGATAATTAAATAATTGCTGATATCGGCTGAAGAAAGTTCAATCTTATAATTATGTGAGAATATATAAAATAGCTGTCTCTGAATGTTTTATTCAAATGGTTATTACTGATTTATCATCAACTATAACCTAAAAAAATATCAAACATGAGACTAGAGAAGGTGTTTTTAATATGGTACAGATTATGATCAAACTACTAATCGGAACAGGGTTTGGAATAGTAACACTGTACTGTTTGTTATTGAATATTTTTAGGTATGTTCTGAAGGCATATTTTTTTTAACTTAAACTGTATTTTCAGAGTCAAGCTCTCACTTCATACTTCAGCTAGACAAACAGAGGGCAATGGAAGGTATGGATGTATCGTTTAAATGTATGATGCCAGTTGAATTCAGAGATGCAGCAGGAAAAGAGAGTTTTTTCCATCTGTATAAAAATGGAAGGCTTGTCGATTCACAACCCAAACCCAAAGGCATACCAGGTGTCACGTTTTCCATTAAAAAAGTTAAGAGGAGCGATACTGGAAACTACACCTGTGTGTATGGAAAAGAGAAGCTTGTAAACTCAGCAAGCAGCAAACGCAGTCGCCCAGTCTACCTTCATGTAACAGGTAAGGACTGAGCTGAATACTTTGTGTCACAGTGGGGCTGATTCAATTGACACTGGCACATACAGCTATTGCCAAAAGTTTTGCATCATCCAGAAATATAGAATTTAGTCATCATAAAAAAAAAAAATTATATAAACATTTTAGATCTTGCATTTAACATCATGTTACACAAAACTACAAAATAATATCTACTGCAAGCCATAATAGTAGTACAGTATTTCATGTTAGATTTCGAAATGTCAAATCTTAAAATTGTTGTCAGTTTTGCATTAAGTATATGCAAAGCTACAAAATGGTTTGTAGTTCAATGTGTTAACATAACATTATTTAGCAGGTTTAATTCGACTTTATGAAGCAAAATTAGTTAATTCTATAGGGTGATGCAAACCTTTGGCCATACCTGTAAAGCCACCCTTTTAGTCATCAGATGAGGGGTCTTAGTGAAAACCAACATCTGTAAAGGTGTTTGTGAGTCTTCTGTATAGTATTGTTAGTAAAGTGAAACTAGCAAAACATGTCCCAGGTGGGGCCCTGCTGAAATTGTAAAAATTAAAATTAAAAATAATTCTGGTACATATGTTATAAGAAAATAAATATAATAATAAAAAATACTGTGTCATATAGCAAAGCAAAATAGCACAGCCGTGTCTTTAAAAAAACATAATTATTATTATTATTTATTTCCTAGCAGACGCTCTTAGCCAGGGCGACTTACAATTGTTACAAGATATCACATTATTTTTACATATAATTACCCGTTTATACAGTTGGGTTTTTACTGGAGCAATCTAGGTAAAGTACCTTGCTCAAGGGTACAGCAGCAGTGTCCCCCACCTGGGATTGAACCCACGACTCTCCGGTCAAGAGTCGCGAGCCCTAACCACTACTCCACACTGCTGCCCTGTAATGAGCCTTCTCATATTACACATTACTGTAATTTACAAATATATATATATATATATATATATATATATATATATATATATATTTTAATTTATTTACTTATTTCAATGTGTGCTGTACAGCTCTGCAAAGACCATCATTAAATACTCTATGATATATTCCAAAGCTGGTATGGGGATGGAGGAGAGAACTAAATGACATGTTAACTATTGTGTCTCTCAAGTAGTTTCAATTAGACACAAAACTGCTTTGAAGTTTGGCAAATTACCATGCAGTTCAGGAATCTGAAAAGATCAGGTTTAATAATTGTTGGTATGAATTATTTAGAAGAGAAACTGCCACCTCAGCTTTAGTTTCTGTTTATATTCCCACAGAATATATGACAACTCCATCCCAACAGAAACTGACAGGCAAGTCTCTGTTTGTTTTGTTTTCAATTCAGTTTTCTGATTTAAACGAACGTTTTTGGCAACATATTTCACAATTAAAATGATTGACTTGGAGTTGAGCATCATTGAATACAGTAGGGGTAGTTTCTTCAAATGAAACCATTCTGACAGGACTCACCATGAAGTACAGTACGCTAATATTAACCCAGTAGAGCTGACCTATAATCTGAACCATACTCTTGCTGAATGAAATACAAATATAAAAACACAACAATGACTAGGCTGGCATTATTAGCATGGAACAAGTTATGATGCAAACAGAGGTAATAACTCATCTGAATATATGGACAATTTTATGTCAGACCTCCAAGGCTGGGGAATACGCTTTGTTAACTCATAGAGGAGAAACTGAGGGAAAGAGAGTGTGTGATTGTGCTTGTGACTGAACATACATAGAGCTCATTAAGTGGAATGAGGTCTGGACAAAATCAGGTTTATACATTATAGGGGCAATAGTTAGATCTCCCACTATTAGCATAAAATTATTAAACAGCTGGCCACCTTTTTAGCAAAATGGTGATAATTTTCTACACATTGTTGCTTATGTTCCCAAAGGAGATATGACAACTTCAACCACATCTATCAAGACCCAACAGACAAATGAAACAGGCAAGTGTGAATAACTTAGTTTTTTTTATAAGTTTCCTTGAACTTAATAAAACCACATATTTTAAAGTAGTCCAAGTTTTAGAAAGCAAAGTACATTCTTAAGTTGTTAATAATAAAGGTACTGATTGATTTATATACTGTATCAGCAATTATAATTGAATCAGAGTGGTCACAGCTCTGATTATTGCTGGTACATATGGACAACTTCATACCAGATTAAACCAACTCCATGTAAGAGATTCGATTTATACTTAAAAA
The DNA here is from genome assembly GCA_030684275.1 of Acipenser oxyrinchus oxyrinchus. NCBI lineage: Eukaryota > Metazoa > Chordata > Actinopteri > Acipenseriformes > Acipenseridae > Acipenser > Acipenser oxyrinchus. Next base: position 10,726,230 of record CM060277.1, on the reverse strand, counting down.
TAATGAATCTTCTTCAGGTAAAGTCAATCAAAAAGAGTTTATTCAGGAATCAGAAATGCAAACAAGAACAAAGCAAATCAAATTTGATACATCAGTGATCAGACACACAGGCCTCAGTTGATGGTGTTCTGAGCTGGCATCAGGGTAAATGTTATTTTCTGAGCCAAGATGAATTTTCATGGCGATGTTGGCTCTTTTCTGAGCTGGCATGGCACAGAGATGTTAGTTTCTGAGCTGGCATCAGTGTAGTTGTTATTGAGCTGAGCCAAGAAATTACTTCATACAGCACAGATATATAGCTAAATTATGTAATTTCCTTGATCAAATTTGGTCTCATTTCCCTAGCATGATGCAGACCAATTGATTAATCTTGCTACAAAATCAATGTATTAAAATGTTTGAATATACTGTCACTTGATTGATTACTGTCTTGTTAGAATGTTTTCTTGCAGACTTTTTTTGAAGATTTTGCTGCTGATGTATCTATTTTCAAAAGGTTTTCTTAAGGTTGTGCTGCAGCAGAGCTCTGCGTTTTTCTGTGTTTTTTTTGGGGGTACTTCAGTCTTGCACCAGGGTCCAGTAAATACTAGCTCTGACACTGGTCCCAGTGAATTTATTTTATTAGTTATTTCTTCCATGTTTTGTTTCTTAATGTTTTTTGGCCCTGCAAAGTGTTAAATAATATTTCCTGTTTTTGTCCATTTCACTAACTTACAGGTCAATTTCGTCTTTGTGTAAATTTGTTTTTGGCCGGTGCCGTAGTTGCATCAAGGTCGGAGTCTGCAGAAGCCATAGCTCAATCCTATATTTGCCTACTATGTCTTTCTGTTCACTATACCACTCATTTATCTTCATTAGAAGGAAGTTCTAAATCTTGACTTTCGCCGTTGCAAATCTATTTATAAGAAGATACAAATTCCGGTCTCTCTTGTATAATGAGCAATAATTTACGGTAGTTGTGCACAAAAAAGAGCTGTTTATTTCATTGCACGCAAAAATTCTACGAAGGACGGAATCTAAGAATTTGCAATATTTACGAACACGTAAGTTATATTTGTAGATAGAGCCCAATAAGTGGAATGAGGTCTGCAGAAGATCAGGTTATAAGATACATTATAGGGGCAGTATTTCAATCTCCCACTATTCACATCATTAAAAATAGCATGTTATCATCAAATTAATGTTGGTTGAATTATTAAAATTATTGAACAGCTGGCCACCTTGTTGGCCTAATGGTGATACTTTTCTACACGTTGTTGCTTATGTTCCCACAGGAGATGTGACAACTCCAACCACATCTAACAGGACCCAACAGACAAATGAGACAGGCAAGTGTGAATAACTTCGTTTTTTATAAGTGTCCTTGACCTTAATCACTTATTTTATAGTAGTCCAAGTTTTAGAGAGAAAAGTAAGTTCTTAAGCTGTCAATATTCAAGGCAGTAAATAACTAACATATCAGAAATTATAATTGAATCAGAGTGGTCACAGCTCTGATTATTGCTGGTACATATGGACAACTTCATACCAGATTAAACCAGCTCCATGTAAGAGGTTCTATTTATCCTTAAAAATAATCTTCTTCAGGTAAAGTCAATCTCAAAGAGTTTATTCAGGAATCAAAAATGCAAACAGGAACAAAGCAAATCAAATTTGATACATCAGTGATCTGACACACAGGCCTCAGTTGATGGTGTTCTGAGCTGGCATCAGGGTAGATATTTTCTGAGCCAAGCTGAGCTTTCATGGCGATGCTGGCTCTTTTCTGAGCTGGCAGGGCACAGAGATGTTAGTTTCTGAGCTGGCATCAGTGTAGATGTTATTGAGCTGAGCCAAGAAATTACTTCGTACAGCACAGA
>CM060277.1:10641580-10723871 GCA_030684275.1 Acipenser oxyrinchus oxyrinchus | reverse complement strand
AGCTAACAAGGCTGGTGATTGCAAACGGCTGATGAGCACCAGCTATGTACAGATTAATTTTAGAGTTTATTAACCCTGCGTTGATTCAGAGCTTACATTAAACACAGGAAAATCACACAATGTTTACATGCAGTTTCAGTGATTTCTCGCTTCCTTCATCATTTAAATGGGAAGCATAAGTAACAGGTTGTACAATGAAAAGGAACAAAGTCTGATGAAACAATAAGAGCTCATGCCAACTGGAACAATGTGTACCCTGCCCCACACAAGGTGTGTGGTTATCAGAAAATCCTATGAGTTCTAATTGTATAGTGTGTTATTATGCGTTCCATGACACTTACCTAAATTTATAACATGTCACTTTTAACAAAAGTAACTTAAACCAGTTTTAATTGGTTTGATTATGGCTTGTACATAGGCTCAAAACAGCTTATTAAGCAGAAACAATGGTTTTATCATCCCTCTGAGGTCATAGCTGCACTCTGAGTTATGAAAATACAGCCTCTCCCCACAAGTCCAGGACAATACATAGGCAAGAGTTTCACAATCCTTACATCCATAAACTAGGCTTTCTGAAAAACATGATTATTGTGTGTTTGGTGTACCTGCTCAAAAACCAACAATGTATGACTTCACTGTGGAGCATACTGTATGTACCCTATTCACATACTGCAAGATCAAGGCACTGTAAAAACAGGATTGGATTACATTTGTTTTGAACACATCAGGCTTTTATGTCAATAGGTTATTAGTGAATTATAGAATCTGTTTACACATATTTAACTGGATCTTACAATGAATCCCATTTGTATGTGGATCCCCCCAGGATCTGTTCCAGCTCTGTACCTGGGTGCAGGGGTAGGATGTGGGGTCCTTGTGCTGCTGTTACTGCTGATAGGAGGAGTGCTGAAGTGTCTGCAATCCAAACGAGGTAGGGCACAGCATTCTTCACTACAATGGATACAAATGAATTATGTTTAAATGATGGGGACTTCTTCATCTCGCTGTATTGTATCACTATTGTTTTTAGTAATGTGGATAGTGTATAACAAGAAGATATTGTGTAGCTACTGGTATATATTTACAGATGGATAAAAGGCCCTTTTCTTTTATTAGGTTTTATCGCTTTGTTTGGACAGTTTGTTTAGTACTGTTTAGCCATCCTGATCTCTCTCCAGTCTGTTAATTTATTGCAGAATCAGCCCAAGCAGCCTTCAAAGCAACAGGAAGACACACTCACCTACTCAGAAATAAATACTGCCAGTGTCGCCAAGAAGAAACCCAGCTCTGCACCTGATAAAGACAATGTAACATACACAACAGTTAAGAGTAAAGTATAGTATGGTAGCAATGGTAATCCAACGTAAATGCATAACATAGGCCTGGAAAAAAGAAATGGACTGCAAAATAAAAGTGCAAATATTGGTAACCTTTTAAAGGGGTTGACACAAGAAGTTACATCTTGAATCATTCCTGGTCTATCATTTTATATACAGTGTGTGTCAGGTTAGAAAACATAAATATGAAGTTTGGTGGGTTCAACTTAGCAATTAATTATCAGCAAATTCTGCACAACTGCTAGTGTGCTTGAGAGAGGCCCAGGACTGAATGTTCAGCTTGAAAGTTGTTTTGTGGGTCTGTTAAATCAGCCACATCTCTGAGCTACAGCCACTTCAGCATGACTCTGTATGTATTTAACTTCATTGTTATAAAGTGTGCAATATGTATTTGTGTGGCTTTGTTGTTTGTTATCTATGATCTCAACTCACTGTTTTTTTTTTTTCATCAGGACCACCACCACCGGACATGTTTTGTATTGATGGTCTTTTATCATTTCTGTTTTAAATACTGTGGTTTGCTTAAGCGAGGTTCTCTGTCATTCTTGTCACCTCGCTACACATGCTAAAATTAAACACTGCATAAGCCTTGCACAATGAGGCTGTGAGTAGCATTGGCTTTCTCATTCTGTCTAATGTCTAAAAATAATTAATTTCTGTTTGTAACTTCATATTAGTCATTTCTATTTCACCTCAGCCATGCATTGCCTGCTTTGTGCTTTCAGTCAGGGGTGTTGAACCCAGCATCTGGTTTTGTTGCTATATGCTGAGCTACATGCACAGCATGTACCTAACTGTTATGTTGCTCATGTGATCCGCCTGTTCCTCAAACTGTCACTAAGTCCCGGTCATTGTCCCGCAGCTAAACTTTGTGACAAAGGATTGTTATAGATAAAATAATGCTAAATTGTATTGTATCCATGAGCCATACATTTGTATTTGTTCCCTTTATACAGAAGTAAATAATTAAAGACATTGGAAGGAATGTTTGTCTGATTGATTCTGATTCTGAAGTGTAGTCTAGTGTTTATTTTTCAATATCATTATACATGTTCCAGTTCAATATGCTGTCCTTCCAACTCTGCCCATGATTGCTTCAGAAGAACCCCAGCAACTCATCCAGCATGTTTCTGAAATTCATTCCAGGTTGCCCTTGTCCACAAACTGGTTAAGAGTCAGTTTAGCAACAGAGATGATAAGTATGTCAGAAGATATGGTGGACATACTGTAGGGGAAATCTTGAAAGCCTTGGAAGAAATTAGATGAAAGTGAAAGACCTGAAGGCCTCTATTCACTAGATTGTGAGAGAGTGGCCAGCCCAACAGAAAGACAGGGACAATGTAATTCAGAATCAGAAAAGAGCGCCCCCTCAGTAAGGAACAGGAATGTGGTATAACTTTCTGAGAGTGTGGGTGTGTCCTACTGTTTCTTTCAGTGGAGCTGCCTGATCTGTCCTGGAAATGGTTTATGGAGAACCAGATGTATTTAACAAGAAAGATGGGAGGAGTGTCAATGTGTAATTGGTACTGGTTCCCATGTATTTATCATAGCCTCTGAATTTGATAACCTTGTGCTGGGAATGGAGTTTCTTGTTAACTATGTCTTGGTGCTGGACTTTAAATATAAAGTGTTTATTGATTGTGAAGACTTTCCTCTGTATGTGAACATAATGAATCATAATTTTACAAGTCAATACAGACAGGGACGTGATTATCCACCCTGGTCTGTTTATTATTCAGACTCAGGTTGAAGGAATGCTGGCTCCCTCCTAGATAGTCATCACTATTTACTGGCATGACTGGTCAGAATGCAGTGCTCTGGTCAGAGTAGCCACTAGTACTATTAAAATTAAAATATGATAAAGGGATTGGTGTGGGGAAATGTACAGCAGGAAGTGCAGTGAAGAACATTGTAGAAACACCTCTAAAGAACATACCAAGCTATCTTGGTGGAAGGTGCAGTTCATCTACTGGTCAGGGTTTAACTGACTCTGAGATAGGAACTGTAACAATGTTCTTACTCTCACATCAGATAAATGTAGACAAGTTATTGTGCTGATATACCATCAACTTGAAGTTTAGCCAATCCAGTTAAGATGGCACCCTTTCGAGTGCCTCTACATTTCTGGAAGGAGTTCAGCAATGCCTTGAGGCATCAAATTGTCTAGGGGCAGCACCAGTCGTACTGGTACAGAAGGTTGAAAGCATACGATTCTGTGTGGATTATTGTAGCATGAATAAAGATTAAGTAGTTAAAATATGCCACCCGCTTCCAAGGAGTGATGACACCCTGCTACTGCAAAATGGTTCTTGACCCTCAAACCTGGCAAAGACTGCTGGAAATAGATCCCAAACTCTGCACTTGGTTTTATGAATGAAATTAATGTAATCTCCTCCCCTTTGGTTTATGCAACGCAACTGAAACTGCAGCATCTGATGAAATGATTCAATGGGTTCATCTGATTGAAAATCTGGAACTGAAAGCAGGAAGGAGAGTTATCAGTTCTATAGCCTGAAAGGTGGGTTGCAACAGATGAATAAACATCTGTCATCTTTAATGTTTTAGTGGTTATTTTTCAGTATCGTGTTCATTATTGCATATAAATGAGGGAGGCGTAGTCAGACTACACCCCAATTTATCCAGCCGTAGTCACTGAGCTGCCATTGTTGTGTGAACCTGTCTAAGGAGGTATTGCACACAGACACTATCAGAACTGCTAAAAACAGTTAAACTGGTCATTAAAGAATTACTCCTGATCTGTTTCTTTGATTGTATCAGAAATACACGTGGAACGGAAACACTAGGTCAGTAGCATTTCCCCATATCTATTCAGAGGACTGTGGTATTTCCATTACTGTGTCTTTAGATGTGTTACAAGTAGAAGACCTGTGTACTAAAAGGAGTCAGCTGGACATCTCGCAAAAATTATTTGGGATTTTAATTTAATAATGTTGTGGAAGTATAATTTGTTTCATAACCTTTTTACGTGTGTACATACACTTTTCCTATTCTTTTTAAATAACCATTTTTTTCAGTTTTTCAGGTATTCATTTGATTATGCCAGAAACAAACATGCGTAACGGAAACACGCATTTCTATAGCGCATGAGTTCCCATTGCTGTATTATAATCTCATGGTTTGCACTGTTACATTTAGTTGTGTTACAGATTGATGAACTGCATAGTGTTAGTTTCAGAAATTGATTGAACAGCATTCTAATATGCCTTGGAATGTGACATTTGTCATGATATGTAACTATTTGTTTGATAACTTTTTTTATGTGAGTACATTTGAAATGTTCATTTTCTTATTTGTAAAATGATTAATTTGTTTTTCAGTTTTTGCACTTGGAGACGTGCTGCTGGTTTTGACAGGTATGTGTGTCTCTGACACGTTGACATAATAAGATACAATAAGATACAATGGTTTAACACTAGAATTGCCACGGCAGTCATTTCGACAGTTGAGGTTTTCAAATTTAAATTACTGGGCGGGTCTGAAAGTTATACAATTGTCCATTTATGACTTTTCCTAAATACATTCATTAAATACCCGGAAGGCATTTGAAAGGCAGGATCGTGAAAATAAGGAAGTTATGCCTGTATCGTCTCCTGCAGCAACTGCAGGCGAGCCAGCCATGCCAATCGCTTCACCCACAGCAGTACCAAGGACAGCGACTCCAGCTGCATCGCCAGCATGAACAGGCATTCAGGAGACTGGGAAGGATGGCACTATTTGGGAAATTAAAAATCCCAGTGTTGACGCTGTGGGAAGACGGGCTGCACAAAATCAATATGCAAATGCTACACCACATTCAATGCTGTACTGTAGCAGAGGCACATAGGATACAAAATGATGATTCTTGGGCAATGTCATTGGAGGAATTAGAAGCGTTTATTGCAATATGTTCATGGAGTGAAAATACCACTGAGATTTTTTTTTTTTTACTTCACTTCAATTGGCAAAAGAGTTGAAGAAAAAAAACAGCCGGGTTGGAACAGTGAACAAAGCAAGAAGAGGGCTTTCACTATTGAGCAAAACTTGCAACCACAGCTATACTCCAGTACAATTTTGAAACACAATAACTGTTTACAAGTGCAAGCCGAGAAAGAATGTAATTATTCTCAGCTCGCTTGATACGTCAGTTGCCATCGGGACTGTTGACAAGAAAAAAACGGCGACTGTGGATTTCTACAATGACACAAAGTACAGAGTACAGGCAAGATGGCACGTCAGTACTCAATGAAAGCCGGTTCTCGTTGGTGGCCAGTTGCTGTATTTTACAATATACTAGGCAACCATCAATTCCTTTGTTTTGTACAAAGAATGCACCAGGGAAAATATCAGTAGGAGAGATTTCATCTTGAAGCTAGCCACAACTCTTCGGCAGAAACATTTCGATCAGAAAACTGCAAAGCTGCAGGCAAATGCAGCTCAACCTGAATTCCACATTGCGCCCAGTGACACACACAAGAGAAAACAATGCCAGGTAGCTAAATGCAATACAAATAAAACTTCTGATATCTGTGCCCAATGTGAAAGAGCAGCATGTGGTAAATGCACAGGAAATGTTGAGAAGCTATTTAGAGTTATTTTCTTTTTTATGTTACTTTAAAAAAAAATAATAATTTACATTTTTGTATGTACATATACTTGTTTTCAATTATACAATGTCCATGTTCTTATTTGCTAAACAGATTGTTCTCTATCATGTGTAATTTTTCCATTTGTTACCCAAATGATTACAGAGCCACTCCGTACAGCGATACTTCAAATTAGGAAAACATCTGTAGTGGAAGGGGAGAAGGTTGAATTCAAATGTGTAACATCAGCTGTGCATGGAGAACAACCAGACAACAAGGAGAATTGGTTCAATTTATATAAAAACGGAGAGAAGATCAGCTCACTGCCGGAGCCCGGCGGATTTATTAAACAAGACATCAGAAAGAATGATGCTGGAAAATATACCTGCATTTCACTGTGATATTACCCTGGGCGCCTACAAGGGCTTGAGAGTAAAGAAAGGCGTGAGGGGCAGCGAGCTTGAAGCATGTGAGTGCTTATAGGACAGGCTGGACAGATCCCTGTACTCAAAGGACCGGGTCAGGCAGCATCCTCTGGCTGCTGGGAGACTTGAGATGAGTAAGGGCCATTTATAAGGTGTTTTAGTACCACTATTGCCATCAGGGTCCAGTTGCAATTGGTTTCTGTTGAGCAAGTCTACTGTATTGTTATTGTTGATTTTAAGCCGTGATATACAGATATATTTAATTAAACTCTAATTTCAAAGTCACACTATTCTCTTGTGCTTCAGCTAAACACGCAGAATGCAAATGAAGGAATTGATGGATAATTTAAAAGTATGATACCAGCTGAACTCAGGGATGCAACAGTAAAAGAGGAATTTTTCCATCTGTATAAAAATGGAAGCCGTGTCGATTCACAACCCGATCCCAAAGGCATACCAGGTGTCACGTTTTCCATTAAAAAAGGTTAAGAGGAGTGATAGTTGGAAACTACACCTGTGTGTATGGAAAAGAGAAGCTTGTAAACTCAGCAAGCAGCAAACGCAGTCGCCCAGTCTACCTTCATGTGACAGGTAAGGACTGCACTGAATACTTTGTGTCACAGTGGGGTCGACTCAATTGATATCAACTGTGACACATACAGCCTCCATCTTTTAATTATCAGATGAGGGGTCTTTGTGAAAACCAACTTCTGTAATGGTGTTATCTTTTCAGTATTGTTAGTAAGATGAAACTAACAAGACATGTCCCAGGTTGGGCTATACTACAATGGTAAAGATTAAAATAATATAAAATGCATTATAGTAAAATACATATAATAAAATACTGTTTGCCATGCACAACACAATGAGCCTTCTCATATTACGCATTACTGTAATTTACAGGGGTCGATTCAATTGATCTAAATAGGATTCTGTGAAAACCTACATATACCAGTGTGTACGAGTATATGGGGTATGGAACTGAAAACAAATGTGTTTTTGCTTGTATAAACGCATAGATCTGAACATGTCATTTAATATCTTGTTTGCTTCCTGAAATACTGTGATACTGTGAAAAAATGATTGTAATTTTGCTAGAATTTGGTCAGATATCTGGCTAAGATTTGTATTTGTCATGCTGTTCTTAAATCTGAAGAGATAATTCAAATCCTTGTGCTGAATAGCTGTTGGTCTCAAGAATACAAAGAGAAACTTGCTATCTACGTTATTAAAGGCTGTTCCTTAAATTCCCACAGAATACATGACAACATGTCCTATGTGTTATATGTCTCGGAATCAATCGACTGATACATACAGTATATATGTTCTATCATAGTTAAATACACGATTTAGCATTCTTAAAACACTATTCGAGCAAAAATGCTTCTGAGCTTCTGGTTTCAATTCTGAATAATGCTTATTTTTTAGGATTTATCTTCTTGGGCCATTTTGGTCCACAAAACATATGTATACAGGCACATCCACATATAAATAAACACGGAACATCAGGGGGAAACTGGTTTTCTACCCCATGTTAAGATTAGAATATTGTATTGTCAAAAATAACTGTTTAATAATGATCACATTATTGAGGTATTACAAGTGGATTTTGTACAACTACTAGTATATATTTACAGCCTGTTATAAAGCTTTAATTTGTGACACAGTTCATTATTTACAGTTCGCCTTCCTGACCTGTGACATCACCTTACATAAGAACAGATTACGAAAGAGAGAAAACCCTTCAGTTCATCTAAGCTTGTCCAGGTTCCTAGTAGCTGATTGATCTGAAAACGTTGTCAAGTTGGGTCTGAAAGGATCCAAGTGATATATCCCTTGCTCCACACTCTGTCTCTCTCCAATTAATTTACCTTTTTATTTATTGCTGAATAAGTTGAATCGGTCTCCACGGCAACAGGACGACACAATCCCCGATTCAGAAACACACACTCCCCCTGTCCCTAAGAAAACATGTACAGCAGAATCTGATGGATCTGATGTAGAAAATGCAACAGTTAAAACATCCAGATGCTAACTGTTGAAGAGAAATCCACTGGGGGAAAGGACTTGCTTCCTGTTTGAGGTTAATAGTAAACCACCTCACATTCAATGTAAACCAAAACGATCTTTCCTTTTCATCAAAGCACTTTCTGCTTACACACCAACCAGAATGAAGAGACAGACCAGTGAGAGCCACGACAAAATATCATTTCACGAAGATCTAATCTTCTTTCATCAGAAACAAAAATCTTTGATCGTGTGGCCGACATGTTTTTTTTCAGGTTAAAAAAAATAATTAATAAAAACTGCCTGAAAATCATATGGGCAGGATTTTCAAAAACCAATGTTACTGTATTGAACTCGTGGTATAGTAACGAGAGCTTTAGTAGCAAGTAATTTTCAAATGAAATGTGTCAATTAAATCAATCCATTAATGCTTTGAAAGGTTGTTAATGAACACATTTCTTGTTAACTGTCACAGTTCATGTACATCACTTCCTGTCTCAACAACTAAATAAGGGGAACTCGTTAATCAAAATGTATTTTAACGAGATCAAGAAAAATAAGCATAATTCTCTGTTATGGAAACTACTAGCATACAGGAGACAGCTCTACCTCCAGCGAGCAGCAGCCAAATGGAAATAAAAAATAATGGGAATATCTATTTTGTAAACTTCATTTAAAATTGTGCATTTTGTCATGCAGAATGTACATTTATTTAGATAGCTTCACATATACATTGCGATTATCTGAAGTGGGTAAAAATCGGACGGCACATATTTAAAAAAATACAAATTTTATTTAAATAAAAAAAACATTTATTTTTTGGATGGGCGGCGCACATTGCCACACCACCCCATCAATTTCCCCAGATCCAAACATATTTGTAATAATTTCAATACTTTTTCCTATACTTGCCCTCAATGCAGATTCATCCACATGTGCAGCTACTGCGGGGACGCAAGCTCAAAGTTCATTTGTCCAGTCATCCCCAAATGACAATCAAAATTATTGTTAGTTTCCACTGCCATCTCTATCCTAGCCCTCACCAACGCACTCCACCAGCATCCTGATAAACAATTCATCTCCTATCTTATCAATGGCCTCCAGTATGGATTTTCTATAGGCTTATACAACATCCCATCTATCTCTCATTCATCTAAATATCTCCAATCAGCTACTCTAGAGCCCCAAGTCGTCTCTTCCTTAATCCAAGCCAAGTGGACAAAGGTTTCATGGTCGGCCCCTTCTCGGCTCCACCCTTCCCTTCCTTCAGAATTAACCCCATTGGAATTGCCACCAGGAAAATCTCCAGAAAGAAAAGGGTTTAATTATCGACCTTTCAGCCCCAAGAGGCAGCTCTACAAGCAGTATCAACACCCTAATTCCCCAGGAGCAATTCTCCCTTCATTACATTGCAGTTTTAGATGCCATCAAATTCATTAAAATAGCAGGTCATGGCGTCTGGCTTGCAAAATCCGACATATCTGATGCATTCAAAGTTATGCCTAGTCACCCCTCTCTTCGTCATCTCTTTGGAATCTGTTGGCAGGACTAATTCTACTTCGCCACTCAACTCATCTTTGGCTGCCGCAGAAGCCCAAAGATTTTTGATTCTCTCTACAAAGCGCTCTGCTGGATTCTTCTTAACTCGTATCGGGTGCCCTTCCTGCTCCACCTCCTTGATCATTTTCTCCTTATATCCCCCCCTCAGACCCTCTAGCTCAAGCAATTTCCAGTCTTCGAACCCTATTTTCTTCTCTAGGAGTCCCCCTTTCAGAAGATAAAACCATTGGTCCAGTTTCCCGACTCAAGTTTCTTGGAATCACTTTAGATACAGTTAAATTCAAAGCCAGCCTTCCTTCTAATAAAATAGCCCGCATCTGCCATCTCATCAATAAATTTCAACCATCTCTAAACGCAACCTTCTATCTCTACTGGGCCATTTCAACTATGCAATCCATATTATTCCCCAAGGCAGGACTTTCATTCCTCACCTTCTCACCCCTTTCCTCAACAGCAAAAAAAATTGGATTCCCATGTAAAAATCTCCCCAGAAGCCAAGAAAGAAATCAAAATGTGGTCTACTCTTCTGCAACACTGGAACAGACTCTCATTCGCTCATCCAAGACTGACCAGCTTCGTCAAGGACAATTTATTCAATTATCCAAGATAAGCTCTCATCTCTGCCCTTACGCTTCCTTGTCCAGGTTCCTAGCTGGCAAAAAACCCTTCAGTCCCCTAGATCCCCTGTTTATCAATTCTTCCCGTAGTGTCATTACAAGACATTGGTTTGCAACTCATCTTTCTTCTCTTATCTCCAAAGCAGGTCTATCTCCCCAGTTCTATACCCCGCACTCATTTAGGATCGGCACAGCCTCATCAGCAGCAAAAGCCAACGTTAGTCATCACCTTATAAAAAATATGGGTCGCTGGTCATCAGCAGCAGTCCACTCCTACATTCATTCTCTTCCTGCAGACATCTCAGCAGCTCACCAATCAATTGCTAGTATGCCCGGAGTGGGGGCACCCTTTCCGCCAGGATCAGAGGTTTCCTCCTAACAGAGAGGTTTTTTCCTCTCCAACGAGCGGAAGGTTTCACATCGCCCGTTTTACTAACCATCTCTCTCTTTGTCCTCGTTTGTCCCTCTTCCCTGTTTTAGGCTGTTCATTGGCATGCAGCCTTTTGTTTGTCTTTACAGGTGCGGTTCTTGCAGGGAGCCGGTGGTCCATCCTTTTGGGGGGTTAGTGAGTCTCACTTCCCCGGCCTCGAGTCAGCCGCAGCTACTCATGCCTTTGTTCAAAAAGGGGGGGTGGGGTCCTCACCGCAGCGAGTCAGAGGGGACCACCGGCCACACTGTTCTTTTGCAGCTCATGCGCTATTTTCTTGTCTCACCCAGAGACTCTATTGTTTCTCTCTCACTGTACCAGTAAGAGCTGTAGTCATCTACAATCCTTAGATACTAAAGTCCAAATACTAACAAACTCTATCTTTCAGATACCCCTGCGGGCACACTCCAGTGCCTGGCCTTGGAGGACTTTACCTCTTTGAAGGCAGCTCCTGGAGACAGGGATTCTCTTTCCTTCCTTCTTTCCAGGTTATGAACCTTTCCATCCTCTAAGGGCATGGCCCGGTCCACAAGACAGCACCTCCAGGATTTTCCACAGTCAGAGGATTTTTCTATTTTTCAGGGGGTCCCGGGGGTCCCATGGGGCAGACCTCTGCAGTACGAGGTTCTTGCTGTATAAAGTCCGGACCCCATCCTTTGCCCTGGCCCGCAGGCCACTAACAGCTCAAACCTTCCCTGGCCAATAGGCCGCTAACAGGTCAAAACATGCTCTCCTGGCCCGCAGGCCATCATCATTCCTTTGAGGCTAAGCCTCTAAATACTAACCTACATTCTTCACACAGCCCTAGCTCCCGGCCGTGAAATTGACTGAGCGAGAGCTTTGCTGACTTTTGATTAATATTGCAACATAAATCAGAGGGAGATCAAGTTGAACAAAAAAATAGTTGATTTGCAGAGTTAAACATAAAAGTTCCTTTGTGACAGAAATACATTGATTCTTGGCAGTAAATCTCCCGATCTGTGAGGGTGTTGTGTAAAGGGAACAGAGTGCACTGGACTCAGATGGCCAGACAATTCATTCCAGGGTTGGAAGTCGGCCATCTTAGAAAGGGGGCGGAGCCACAATACTGCAAGTCATTGCGCCAAAATGGTCGCCGATGTGTCAATTGCAGATTGGAGGAAAAGCAATTGCACTCGCTACCAAAGGGGGTGTGACTGGTGGTATAAAAGGGGATGTCGCTTAGCAATCGGTTCCTTTGTTTGGTTGAAGCTTTTAACTCGGAAGGATACGTGTTGTACTGTATCGTGAGCGTTTTGTTTGTTTTGTCTAATTGTTACTTGTTGTTATTATTAGACGGCTAACACGTTCCGGAGTTGCTGCCAGAGGTCAATATTTACCCGAACCATCATTGCACTGGAGCACAATAAATTGTATTTACAGCACAGGCACTCTCTGAGAACTGATGACTGTGTTTTTGTTTTGTTATTATTATTATTATTTATTTCTTAGCAGATGCCCTTATCCAGGGTGACTTACAATTGTTACAAGATATCACATTATTTTTACATACAATTACCCATTTATACAGTTGGGTTTTTATTGGAGCAATCTAGGCAAAGTACCTTGCTCAAGGGTACAGGTATGTGTTTTGAATACCGTGTATATTGTTTGGGACTGCCCAGTGAATTAAATATGCAAAGCAGTACATATCGTTGTGTATTGCCTGTATCTCATTATTTTTTCTGTTGGTCAGTTTCGACCCCTGGATTATTATTATTATTATTATTATTATTATTATTATTATTATTATTATTATTTGTTTATTTAGCTGACGCCTTTATCCAAGGCAACTTACAGAGACTAGGGTGTGTGAACTATGCATCAGCTGCAGAGTCACTTACAATTACATCTCACCCGAAAGACGGAGCACAAGGAGGTTAAGTGACTTGCTCAGGGTCACTCAATGAGTCAGTGGCTAAGGTGGGATTTGAACCGGGGACCTCTTGGTTACAAGCCATTTTCTTTAACCACTGGACCACACAGCCTCCTATTATAAATAAACAATCATCACTTCATCAGAACTGTGTTGTTTGTGTTTGTTTGGAGCACTGCATCACCTCTACATCTGCACAATGAAACCTATTTTGCCACATACATTAACAATTACTTTCTCTGCTTTGACTGTCTCGCAGGACGCTGTGATTTAGGACAAGACCCCTGCCCTCCTCCTACGGAGTGCATTTATTTTGTCCTTAATGCTTCAGTGAAGTTAATGTTCTCGCTGATTCAGCATCAAAAGCCTCATAATTACCCACCACCACTTCTGCTAATACATTTAGCTCCTGGTCTGTAAACTTCTGTCATCAATGTGTTGAAGTGGTTAAGGGCCTCATTCACTAAAGGGCAGTAAATTATCAGAATTACTACATTGGGGAAAGCCGCACCACACGTAAAAATGAACCAGTGGTAACTCTATTCACTAAGCTAATTATATGCACAATAAAAGCAAGCTAAATGATTCATTTGCAAGTTGTCACATCTCACGGAATTATGCATGAAGTTTACACACAGTATATTATATAAGGGCACTCAAAAGAAAAAGGTAAATACGGTTCTGAGTTTGTCACAATGACAGTGACCAAGGAGGACAGAGTGATCAATCTGAAGTGACCTGAAACGAGCAGTTCATGCTCAAAAACCCACAAATGTCACTGAGTTGAAGCAGTTCTGCATGGAGGAGTGGGCCAAAATTCCTCCACGGCGCTATGAGAGACAAATCAATAACTACAGGAAGCGTTTGGTTGCAGTTATTGCTGCTAAAGGTGGCATAACCAGTTATTGAGTCTAAGGGGGCGATTACTTTTTCACACGGGGGCATTGGGTGTTGCATAACTTTCTTTAATAAATAAATGAAATATGTATCAAAATTGTTATTTGTTCACTCAGGGTCCCTTTTATCTAATATTAGGTTTTGGTTGAAGATCTGATAGCATTCAGTGTCAAAAATATGCAAAAATGCAGAAAATCAGACAGAGGGCAAATACCTTTTCACGGCACTGTGTATATATATACAGTATATATATATATATATATATATATATATATATATATATATATATATATATATATATATTGTAAACGATCGCTTCCACACACGGGTTCGTGCCCCTTTAAAAATTATGACCCAGAACACAGAAATGGATTTTATCGGCTGACGCGCTATATTTTTAATAAACACAAAAATAAAACAAACACAAAACAAAACCTAACTCCGTTTTGGAGCGCTTACTAAACAGGTTATTCCCTGACTAACTCACAGGATGACTAAGCCGCTTACCTGCCCAACACACACAAAACCACGCTGGCTTAACACAGCACTTACTTCTCAGGACTGCTCGGAAGCAGAGCACCTCACTTCTGCCTCCTTCTACTCAGCAGCCCCGATTCAACTGTCTGCTCTCTTTAAATACCCTGCACCTGGCTCTAATTTACAATAGCCAGGTGCAGGGGATCATTACTAATAAAACAATTAATAAACAATAAAACAATTAACAAAACTAATTAACAGAAAAGCAAAACAATTAAATAAACAAAAGCAAACTAACCAAAAAGGTGCTCTGCGCACATATGCTACACAGGGAGGATTTTAAACCCTCTCCCTGCTATCTTACATATCTTACATATCCCCCTTGTCTTTTCAAGACACCGCCATTCGACGGCCACCTCCTCCCCTAAAACACAACCACCCACCCACCCACCCTCGAGTCCATAAATGTCCTTTTTCGCCCTCTTCCACGGACGGACTTGAGGGTGGATCGGTCCACGTCCTGGCCCAGCCAGGTAAGGACCGCGCACCGGCGACGAGGGACCCCAACGGTTCGACAGGGGCGACCGGAGCGACAACCGGGGCACTGGAGGCTGCAGCAGCGGGCAGAGGTCTGCAGCTGGTACCCAGTGCAGCGACGTCCGGTCACCAAGGGGGAGCGAAGCAGTGACTAGGGGGAGCATAAGCGACGTCTGGGAGCAGCGCAGCGACGTCTTAGTGTCCGGGAGGAGCGGAACAGGGAACCAGGTGGAGAACTGTGGCTGCTTCTGCCGACTGCTGGGCTCTAGGTCTAGTGAAGGGAGGTCCAGGCCAACCGACAGGGTGTCCAGGAGCAAGGGGCGAGGGACCGGATGCAGCGGCGCCGGACTGGACCGCAGGGGTGGTGGTCGGGCTGTGGTGGAGGCGTGCTTTCGCCTCCTCCCTCTGGGCTCCGGAAGCGGCGGCTCCTCCCCTCTGGGCTCCGGAAGCGGCGGCTCCTCCCCTCTGGGCTCCGGAAGCGGCGGCTCCTCCCCTTCTGGCTCTGGCCTTAGCAGCTCCTCCTCCTCTGGCTCGGGAGACTGCGGAGCTACGCTAGCCTGCTCCCACTCTTGCAGCAACAGCTCCAACTCGGTTGGCTCCCGTCCTGTCTCTTCAGCGGTGCCAACCCCATCTCTTTCCCCCATCTCTCCAGCTGCTCTCTCTGAGCAACAGCATTTCTATTGATCTGCTCGACCAAATGCCACAAATCCATCTTCTCTGGGTCGTAGGGGCGCCCACACTCTCTGACACCAAATCTAAACGATCGCTCCACACACGGGTTCGTGCCCCTTTAAAAATTACGACCCAGAACACAGAAATGGATTTTATCGCGCTGACGCGCTATATTTTTAATAAACACAAAAATAAAACAAACACAAAACAAAACCTAACTCCGTTTTGGAGCGCTTACTAAACAGGTTATTCCCTGACTAACTCACAGGATGGCTAAGCCGTTTACCTGCCCAACACACACAAAAACCATGCAGGCTTAACACAGCACTTACTTCTCAGGACTGCTCGGAAGCAGAGCACCTCACTTCTGCCTCCTTCTACTCAGCAGCCCCGATTCAACTGTCTGCTCTCTTTAAATACCCTGCACCTGGCTCTAATTTACAATAATAGCCAGGTGCAGGGGATCATTACTAATAAAACAATTAACAAACAATAAAACAATTAACAAAATTAATTAACAGAAAAGCAAAACAATTAAATAAACAAAACAAACTAACTAAAAAGGTGCCTGCGCACATATGCTACACAGGGAGGATTTTAACCCTCCTGCTATCTTACATATCTTACATATATATATATATATATATATATATATATATATATATATATATATATATATATATATATATATATATATATATATATATAGTGTTTTAACTTTTGTTTTATTATTAGTTTTACTTGTTTAGTTGAAATTTATATCGTTTTTAGCGAAAGCTAAACATGGCAACGTACGTGGTCTTTCTATAATGAGCAACGGGAGTGAAGTTGGTTCGGAGGATTTCAATACCAGCGACAGTGATGCTGACTCACTCAGCGATGATGATGAAGAGGATGTGGAGCCAAGAACAGTACAAATTGTACAAACAGAAGAGCATGCAGCTACTTTACAGGTAAGCCAGCTGCAAACGGGAAGCTGTTTGGTTTGAAATGGCAGTGCTGTGACAAAATACTATCAAAACACAGCACTGGGTACAGGCAATGCGGCAGCCAGATCCATCACAATGCCTGCGCAAAGTAGCTGTGTACACAGCATTTGTGACTATCCCTCCAACACAAGCGAAGCAGACACTGTAAAAAAAGGTACAGGGTCTGCTACGAAAATGAAAACAAAAGACAAGAAAATTGTGCAGTGGTTGCGAAGGTTCTGTTGTATTGAACATTTCAATAAATGGCACAGAGCAAGTCGATAATGGCACACGATTTGATGTTGTTTTTATTTGATAATTACTGTTTACTGATTATTATTGTTATCATTATTAGCAGTGTTTTTGTTTTCATTGTTAAAAAACAAAACAAACACAAACAAACAATGTGTTTTATCTCTATATTGAATATGGGTATGTAGTACACAGGAGCATAAAGGGTTAATGGAAAACACAGTTTAAGTCATTTATTTGTGTTGTATTCATCATATGTTAACATTTTATAGCCATTACAGGTTTGAAAACATTATTATTATTATTTTCAAAATCTGGTACCTGGGAAGGGGTTTCATTTTTACATCTGGAGTTGAAGTGGTTAATCCCTCTATCCAGTACAGTACAGTAGGTTTAATTTATGTCTCTTTAATTGCCAAGAACCTGTACTGTTGTAGACTGCACGAGTCAGCACTTCCTCCCATAAACCATCGTGTATCCTACTGCTCTGAGAAACCTAATGCTGGTCACCATCTCACTCAAACACTTTGCTCTTCTAAACACAGCCCCAGCACGCCTTGGCCCAATCTATTAGCCACTTTTAAATATATTATTTAACAGCAGGGAACATTCAACCACTGAAGTGTCCTCCAGTATACTGTGTACAAACTGAAGCACTCCTTAGATTTGTTCTGTGATGCTCAATCAGGTTGTGCTCACACTGTACAGCAGAGGTGGACAACCCTGGTTCAGGGGAGCCACAATCCTGCAGGTTTTCTGGGTATCTTTAAATCATCAATAGCTGAAGACCTGGAAGAAATGTTAGAGTTGACCAATTCAGAAAATATTTGGTTCAGTTAAGTAATTGAGAACTCAGGTAGAATGAAAACCAGAAGACCCTGCGGCTCTCCAGGACCAGGGTAGGCCACTCCGCTATAGAGCATAATGATGTTTTGGAAATCCATTACAGTTATACAGTATATGAATTACAAAAGGATCTAACACCATGTCAAATCTTGGTAACACTTTACATTAAATGTGTCTGATTACTCTGTATTTACATTGTAGTTACTTAGTAATTACATGTGTACTTACACATAATTACAAAGCTATTATGCATAGTTACAATGTAATTAAAGTGTAAATATTTTTGCACAATATAACCCTAGCCCTGACCCTAACCCTAACCCTATTCCTAACCTTGACCCTAGCCCCAACGCTAACCATTTTCTGATACAAATGTGCATATCCTGGTGCCTATGTGGCATTGCACATAGGCAGGGGTAGTGCATCCCTGTTAGAGCTCTGACCTAGCACACATCACTGTGATTAGTCTGTTTATTGTGTGTGTTGTCTGCAGTAGGGAAGAGCTGTATGGGTGGGGATTTCCCAGATAAAAAGTAAAGAAGAAAGAAAATTTAAAAAAAATAGAGAAAAGGAAAATTAGCTGTGTTATTTTTGTTAATGCTGTATAATCTGTAATAAATTGTGCAAAATGTTCACTATTAAATACAAAAACATATTATTTACATGTGCTTCAGTCCTGCCACACCATCTCTGTGTAGATATTGTTCCAGTGACAACGTGTTGAGTAATTGTGCTTGCATCAATACATAAGGCCACTCAAACACATTAGCTTCAAACTGCTTTCACTAAAAATGGTCACATTGTGAGGGAGACTCAGGGAGACACCTTGGGAAAGCCCCAAATCCCAGGAGCAGCCATGTCTGCTCAAAAATAGCCATAACAATGTGCTGTTGGGTTGATGGAAAGAGTCACATGAAAACGAAGATGGCATAAACTCAACAGGGACCGTGTGGGAGCAGAAAGTCGAATGTGAAAAAGTGCAAAGGCAGAGTCTCTCACGTTAAGATCCTTTGCAATTTGACTGATGATGTAGAAAATTTCTTATATGTCTCATAAGTCTTATAACAAGACTTATAGCTGCAGTACATTATTGCTTATAATTTAAATTAATAGTATCTGTTCATTAATTCTTTACAATGAAGTTCACTCTCTTTCAGCGGATGCAGATGAACAATACATTGAGGCTATAAAGAAAATACAATTACCTGGTCTTTAGATGATGACAATGAGAGGCTTTGATGGACCAATACTATTTGTGTATTGCTCTTGATCTTTGGTTACTTTAATAGTCAACTTTTACATGTGTAACGGAAATACTTGTTCAGTGAGGGAGGGTGCTGTCGTATGTGCATTACTGTATTGATCTCATCATTTTCACTGTCATGCTTAGTTGTGTTACAAACAGAGGAACTTCATACTGGTAGTTTCAGAAATTCATTGGGCAGCTTCTCAATATGCCTTGGGGTATTCATTCAATCATGCTGTGTAAGTATAATTTATTTGATAACTTTATTATGTGTGTACATTTGAAATGCAATTTTTCTTATTTGTAAAATGATGAATTTGTTTTTCAGTTTTTGCACTTGGAGACGTGCTGCTGGTTTTGACAGGTATGTGTGTCTCTGACATGTTCATATAGTAAGATAAAATGATTTAATGCTTGATTACATTAGAAATGCATAACATTTAGGATGGAATTCACAAGGCTGTTCACTCTGAAGTGTCTTTCTCACCATTTGATCCTGAATGAATAAACACACACATTAACGGGTGCCTTTCTCTTTTCAGAAAAAATATACAAATAATCGCTTGGCTTTGTAATTTTCACCCTTCTGTTTTTCTTCCAAATAACATACCCCACATTGCCATCTAAACCTTTTAATATTTATTTTCTGCTGTAAAGATGAAACAATGGAGAAACAAAGACAAGAAGACAAATGCTTTGCCTAGTATCTTCATATCATACTGATAATGACACTGGTCTTTACTCAGGGCCAAATTCAAATAACTTCAAGTTGAGTTTGAATCCTTCGTCAGGAAAATTGAAATATAAAAACACAAACTTAAAAATGAAAGTTTTTTTTAAACAAACTACACAAACCTGTTTAATATTATTATGTAAACAATCATATATTGAATAAATGTTTTGAAATGTTGAGCTTTTTTATTTAGAAAGTAAATGCCTTTACCTTTTCCCCAAAACAAACATACACTACAGAATATTATATAGCATAGCCCTCATCAGAGCATAACAAGGTATATTAAATAAAGTGCTTTATGTACACCTGCTTTTGTGAAAGTCAGTGTTAACAGTACAAATAAGAAGGTAAAAAGTATTGAATATTCCTATTGGATTAACCATTCCAAGTCATGTGTCTTATTTAGTGTTCTGATATCAGCATGTTTAATGCAGGTTGAACACGGGCACAGGTATTATTATTATTATTATTATTATTATTATTATTATTATTATTATTATTATTATTACTAATCACATCATATAATATATGCTAAAATTGTAATCTGTGGTTAATCACACATTTTCAGTGATACTGTCCATGCTCATATTTGCTTAACAGATTGTTCTCTCTTATGTGTAATTTTTCCATTTGTTACCCAAATGATTACAGAGCCACTCCGTGCAGCGATACTTCAAATTGGGAAAACAACTGTAGTGGAAGGGGAGAAGGTTGAATTCAAATGTTTAATATCAGCTGTGCATGGAGAACAACCAGAGAACAAGGAGAATTGGTTCCATTTATATAAAACAGAGAGAAGATCAGCTCACTGCCAGAGCCCAGAGGAATGGGAGCTGTCACATTTATAAAACAAGACATCAGAAAGAATGACTGCTGGAAACTATACCTGCATGTATGGAAATGAGAATCCAGGAGATGTGAAAAACATCAGCCATGGTTCTTCAGTTTATCTCAATGTACACGGTAAGCACAGTGCAAAGATTAGCACCTGACTGTCTCTATATTAAAGTGTTTTAGTACCACTAATCCCGACAGAGTCCAGTCTCAATTGGTTTCTGATGAGCAAGAGTCTACTGTATTGTTATTGTATAGTTTAAGCTGAGCTATACTGATATATTTCATTAAACTGTATTTTCAGAGTCGCACTATTTGCTCACACTTCAGCTAGACAAACAGAGTGCAATGGAAGGAATGGACGTATTATTTAAATGTATGATACCAGCTGACCTCAGAGATGCAGCAGGAAAAGATGGATTTTTTCCATCTGTATAAAAATGGAAGCCTGTGTCGATTTAAAACGCATTGCCAAAGGCTTACCAGGTGTCACATTTTCCATTAAAAAGTTAAGAGGAGTGATACTGGAAACTACACCTGTGTGTATGGAAAAGAGAAGCTTGTAAACTCAGCAAACAGCAACGCAGTCACCCAGTCTACCTTCATGTGACAGGTAAGGACTGAGCTGAATACTTTGTGTCACAGTGGCATCTATTCAATTGATCTAAATAGGATTCTGTGAAAACAGCATATAACTGGAGCGTATGTGTATATGGGGTATGGAACTGAAAATAAATGTGTTTTTGCTTGTATAAATGCACAGATTTGAACATGTCATTTAATATCTTGTTTTCTTCCGAAATACTAATGCTGTATCTCTCTTATTGCATTTTTGTTAGGATTTGGTTAGAAATCTGGCTAAGATTAGTTGTCATGCTCTTCTTAAATCTGAAGAGATAATCTAAATCCTTTGTTGAATAGCTGTTGGTCTGAATAATATAAAGAGAAACTTGCTGTCTAAGTTACTAAATGTTTTTTCTTAAATTCCCACAGAATACATGCCAACACCAACTCAGCCAAATAGAACGGGCAAGTGTGTCTTTGTTTTGTTTTCAATTCTGCTTTCCTGTTTAAATGCTAATGGGGTCCTACATGTAGACTCACACAATTGCACTTTAAGTGGTTCAAAAGGAAATTTATCTCTGAACTTGCATGACAGTGGGCGAGATATTTCTCTCGAATGTAAATCCAGACACTTTGGGTCTATTTCAATGATGGAAAAAGCTGTGGATCCAAATATCGCCACTCTTTAAAGAACAATAAAAATACATAAAATTAGGTCAGCAAAAAATCAGGCTTGTAATTTTCGGAAGGCGATATTTAGATCTGCCACTATTAACATCATTAAAACAGTCCATATTGTCAGTAAATGTTGACAGTCCTGTAAATGACATTGTTTATTTCCCCACAGAATTCTTGACAAGTCCAACCGTATCTGCCAAGACCCAACAAACCACGTCAACAGGCACCTGTGAATATGTTTTCTTAAACTCAATAAAACCTGCTATTTTAAACTAGTCCAATCTTACACTTTTAAATTTAACTTGCTTAATATAGGAAGTGTGTATTAAATAGGCCAAGAAGTCTATCCAGCATTAGAAGCCTAGATTTTAAAAAGGTCCTATCCACCAAGATGCAAGATTTTAGAATAAATGAGTTAAAATATAGAAAACAGCCCACTAGGATACAGTAAAGCAAAACACTCCATGAAAGAGAAAAATAAGTTGATTGTTCCTATTTGGTTTTCAAGAGTAGACGGCAGTTGCAAAAATCTGTAAATATACTGTAGCTTTTATATGCAGGTAACTGGTGGTTTTACTTAAAAACTAAACTAAGTAGAGACAACATTAAAATGTAAAGTCTTGTATACTGGCCCTTTTAAATACACTGACAGTTTTATCCAGTCAAACACAAACTTAAAACTGAGCTCTTCTATTGAAAGTGTTGTATATGGTATTAGTGTTTGTGTTGCAATAAGTTCAATCAGTTTACTCATGTAGATATACTAGTTATCATATCTGTTCCAGCTCCATACCTGGGTGCAGGGGTAGGATCTGGGGTCCTTGTGCTGCTGTTACTGCTGATAGGAGGAGTGCGGAAGTGGCTACAATCCAAACGAGGTAGGGCACAGCATTCTTCACCACAATGGATACAAATGAAGTATGTTTAAATGATGGGAACTTCTTCATCTTGCTGTGTGAATTTATTGTGTCTCTCAATCATGTTCAATTCTTTATTAAAGCATGATTCCTGGGTGAGTGTTTACTGCAGTGTTCCATTGTTCATCCTTTGGTGCAAAAATATACCTTGCTGTTACTGATGCATAGTGTAGCTGTTTTCACCTCCATTCAAACTAGGAAACTAATCTATTTGATACAATGCCATTCCAGACGTTGCTGTCCAGACTGAACCTATATATGCCAATACACCCTGGTGGTAAGTCCTATATGTTACATGTCTCAAACAATTCACTGACACAGGTACATGTTCTATCATATTTAGATCCAGAAATGTCTCTGATTTACCATTCTTAAAACAATATTCCAGTAAAAAGGATTCAGTGCTTCTGGCTTCAGTTGTGAGTAATGCATATTTTCAGTGTTTATCTTCTTGGGCCCATTTTGGTCCACAAAACATATGTATAGAGGCACATGCACAAATAAATAAACACTCATACAGAACATCAGGGGAAGCGGTTTTGTACCCACCAGTGAAGATTAGAGCATTGCATTGCCAGAAATAACTGTTTATTAATAATCACTTCTTATTGGTAACACTTTAGTTTAGGGATCCGATATAAGTGATTATAAACCATCTATAAACATGTTATTAATTATGCTATTAACAATTATAGAATAAGATTTGAAATAATAAGACTGAATAATAATAATGAATTATTCACGTTTGTCATTTTTCTTGCTATTGTTTATAATCGCTTATAACGGATATAGTCTGTCTGACTGTCTTTTCAGGTCGGTTTGTCTTTCAATGCCTGTGTCTGTCTGTCTTTATATGTCTGTCTCAGCAATTGTATTGGGTTGCTTTGTTTTTGCAATACACTTATTATACACTTTTGCCATTGTTTTTTTTTGTTTTGTTTATAACCACTTATAACTGATCCCTAAACTAAAGTGTTACCTTTTTTGTTGAAAGTCTTGTTTGTTTTTAACTGTTTTAATAAAATGCTGAATCAAATCTATTTATAAAACAGTTAATTATTTACAGTCCAGCCTTCCTACCCTGTGACATTATCTTGTATAAGAACAGAAGAAAATTATGAACGAGAGGAGAGGCCCTTCGGCTCATCTAAGCTCATCTGCTTCCTGGTAGCTGATTGATCTCAGAACGTTGTCAAGTTGGGTCTGAAAGGATCCAAGTGACATATGCCTGATATATCCCTTACTCCACACTCTGTCTCTCTCTCCAATGAATTTACCTTTTTATTTATTGCAGAATAAGATGAATCAGCCTCCACAGCAACAGGATGACACAATGAAACACACACACCCTCCCCAAGAAGAAATGTACATCAGAATCTGGCGGATCTGATGTAGACTACACAACAGTTAAAACTTCCAGATAAGACTGTTGATGAGAAATCCACTGTGGGGGGAAATTACTTGTGTGGTTAATAGTAAATCACCTCATATTCAATGTAAACCAAAATGATCTTTCCTTTTCATCAAAGCACTGTCTGCTGACAAACCAACCAGAATGAAGAGACAGATCAGTCTGAGCCATGTTAGTGCTGGTTCCAGAACTGACAACCCATTGGAGAGGTAAAGAATCTGGCAGGTTACCTGTCAGCTCTGCCAGCCCCTCTTACTCTCCTTTCCTAAACATGTAGGTGCTGCTGGTAGAGTGGAAAGGTTATATTGTCCCATTGTTTGAATGCAATGAGGAAGGGTGTTCAATGAAGACATTTCCAATTCTCCAGACAAGCTCAAAGCCAGGTAAAGGCAGAGTTATTAGAAATATGATATGAACTCAATACTGGAGCAACGGAACCCAGAACCACTCAGAATGAGTGATGATTGCAAACTCTGTAAAACAGTAAAGATAATGTTAAAAACAATGAATAACCAATGTACTGTAATGACACATTTTTCTGTGCATTGCCCGATACGTGTTTGTTTTTTCATTCATGAATACACTTTTTAATAAAAAATGTCTACCAATGTGTCTGTAATAGACTGCTGGTGTGTAGGTGCATGCATTCGCTGCTGAATAACAAGCAGGAGATCGAGGCGGAGGTTGAAGTTGACACGCGGCGCAGGATTTATTTACATACACACACAGTGAACAGCTCATGTGACACTACCAGGGGAATGTATGTAAAGCAAAATAAAAACACTGTACAAAACTATCAAATAAAAGGTGCAGTGAAAACAGCATGCGCTACTCCCAAAGGCATAGGAGGTCCTGCTTATTTAGCTCGCTCGCTATACATTAGTGGAATCTACAATCCCTGAATCTACAATTCTCTGTTCATAAACAAACCCAGACTCTGGCTACTCGCACGCCTGTCGGCAGTTTCAGTTTCTTTACGTTCCCTTTCAATTCGAAGACAACCACCAACAATATTTTTGGGATATGCCTGCCACAGGTCAGGCATTTACTGAGCATTTTATGTCAGAGCTGCTGATAGGCCAATCTGGGTAGTGACGTTCTAGGTCCCGCTTACCAAGGAAACAAATAGTCACTCCATGGAGCTCACTTCCTCTTTTGCTTCTCACTCAGGTAAGGTAAGGTAGGTATAACTAACCATTCCAGTTGCTGTGATTGAGTCTGTGCCTCATTAAATCTTTTCTCTCTTTTTCACCAGCCTGCATAGCCTAGCGATTGCAGAATGCTTTTCTAACCCCCAGCACCTGCTGTTTGTGTGTTACTCTCCTGCTGTTTGCAACTAAAAAAAAAAAAGTAAAAAAGAAATGTGTGATCCACCAGGACCTGGCTCTGCTGCGTCCCGCTGTTGAGTCGACTCTGCCAGATTGTCTCGGCCCGCCCACTCGATGCTATTGGCCTAAAAAAAAAAAAATTATAGTTCACCCGCCTGGCATGGTGACTGTTCTACCCCACAGCTTTGCTGTGTGTGTGTGTGTGTGTGTGTGTGTGTGTGTGAATCTTTTTCTTCTACTGCTCTGCAGTTTAAAACAAACAAACAAACAAAAACAACAACGTGTGCTTCCTCCACTGGGGCCTGGTTTTACCTTGCCCCACTGTTGAGTAGACTTCACCAGCTGTCTCGCCCGCCCACCTCGGTGTGTTGGGCCTTAAAAACACAAAAACACACAAGCATTACATTCTTTCTTTCTTGTCTAATACCCCTACCGCAGCTCCTTGAACCTGTGCTCCACTCTGGTGTACGCCACGCACTGCCCGTTGTGTGACTGCACGCAGTCCAGGCCACCCTAGTGCAGCACCGTCGCTTTCCTGTACTGCTCTCCTGTTGCCTACTTCATCCACTCAAGCTTGTGAATCCACCCCGGTGTATGCTATGCACTACCCTGGGTTGTGTGGACTGCACGCGGTTAAGGCTGGGCGCCTGTCCCCAGTACTCTCGGTGCTCAGTGCTTCGGTGCTTAGATGCTCTGTGCCTTGGTGCTTCGGTGCCCCGGCACTCCAGTTCTCAGGCATTAGGTGTCCCCTGGTGCTTCGGCGCTCGCAGGACCTTGGACCCTTGGTCCCCTCGGCTCTTTGGCGCCCCTGGTGCACTGGTGTTTACGCCGCTTTCAGTGACTCGGCAATCTAGAATCAATGCCCTCTAGGCCTCAGAGCCTTGGTGCACACAGTCAATAAAGTTACCAAACTACAAATAAAAAACTGTTGGGTTCTTTCTTATCAGTGTTGTAATTAGGCTTCCAAGCCAGAATGGCTGGAAGCCTATTGTTCTTGTAAAGATTATTATTAATAAAATCCAAAGTCTCATTTTGAAGCCACGAAAACTAAGAGAACCATTGCAGCTATTGCCCTCAAACTTCATACATATGTTGATGAAGGTATGCAATTACACATATCACTTTTTGGGGGTGACCGCATGTCACACGTAGCCGGCATTTTGGATTCTACGTTTTTAGCCTTAAAATCCAACTCTTCAAGAACCGCTGGACTGATTAAACTGAAACTTTGCAGGTATCTTATTAAATATAAGAGCATCAAAAGTTAATCATTTGGTGAGCTTTTGTCAATCCAAGATGGCCGACATGGACCAATCAAAATCAGGCGTCAAAAAAGTTGCTCAGAATTTCATGAAACTTCAGATATTGGTAAAGACCTATGCAGACTTGTACCTGATTATAAACTGTGTTTTTGGGTCACATGGTATGGCCGCCATATTGGATTGTGTGTGATTTTTGGAAGATTTTCAAAACTTATGAAGAGAAAATAATACAGCTGTGAAACTATGTCTACATAGTCCTCTCATGTCCATGTTTGATTCTGTTTAAGGAAAAATCAATAGGTCACATGATGTGGTGGCCATGTTGGATTTTTAGTGAAACGCTTAAATGACAAATGCTCAGGAACCCTTTGGCCGATTGACATGAATCTGGGTATACTTTAACTTTGTACTGTCCTCTATCAGTTCCATTAAGGAAAAGTTGCTACATAAAAAAACATCGCCCGCCATGAGCCAATCAATTTGCAGCTTTTCTAAATCTGCATATATTAGCCTTTTTTGCTCTATTTTTTTGTGGTAGAGTGTTATATTCTTATATTTCAAGATGTTAGAGGCTTTTGGAATGTTGTGTCTGTGAAAGTGAGGGAGATAGGTCACATGATTTGGTGGCCATAGTGTGTTTTTAAAAAATGTGCCAATGGTTGCCACAAGCCAATCAATGCATTTTTTTTTCAAGTATATAATAATGTGAACCTTATGCCATATATATGTGATTAGATTATACAGTATTTATGTTTCTAATTTTGTTAAGTTTTCGTCAATTCAAGTTTGCCGACATGGACCAAACCAATCGGTCGTTGAAAATGTTGCTCAAAATTTCACAAAACTTCATACATGGGTAATAGCCTATGCGGACATGAACATGAGTGAAAATGGTGTGGGCATGTCACATGGTATGGCCGCCATATTGGACTTTCCATGCGTTTTTGATGATATTCAAAGATTTTCTCTGAAACGGCTTAATGCATGGATGTGAAACTTGGTGTATAAAGTCATATACTAATGTACATTAATTGTACGTTAAAGAAGAAATGTTCTAAACGCATTTACTCTGTTTGAATAGTTGTCAGCTACTGATAGTAAGCATACTCTAAAATTATGCTTTCCAATTAACAAAATGTTCATATGATTTCCATTTTCAGTGTGAAACCATACTTTGTTGTGTTGTAAATACTTGGAAGCCATAAAGTTGTCTGCAAACTTAATCAGGCACATTTTTCCTTCATTTGATAGAAACAAAAAATCCAACCAATAAAGTTACCAAACTGCAAATAAAAAAACAGTGTTGGGTTGTTTCTTATCAGTGTTGTAATTGTAATTGGTGTTCACAGCAGTCATTCCAAAGGGGGGCCCAATTAGATAACACTTAGACAGATCCTCTTCAGCACAGCTCTGTATGTATTTCATGTCATTGTTATAAAGTTAATAGCTATTTGCTTTTTGTTTTTCTATTATCTCACACACATTACATATTGAGTTATTTTCATCAGGGCACACTGTAACCACCAAATTACATGTTGTGTGTTGATGGCCTCTTAACATTTCTATTTTAAATCCTGTGGTTTGCTGAAGCAGTGTTTTAAGCGTCTTTCTAAGCTTGCTAAAATGAACTCTGTACACGTCTCACACAGCCAGGCTATGAGCAGCACTGGCTCATGCTCTTGAAGAGTCCCAGCCCCCGGGTTCTGATGGGTTTCCATGTGATGTGCTTAGCTGCACAAATAGCATGGACTCCCCTGTTGTTATGTCTGCTATGTTATCTCAAGCTTTCCAGCTGCCCTTTACACACTGTCTTACAAACTATGTCCTGGAGGTCATTGTGGCACAGCTAATATCAGAGGATTAGGATTGATTTGTAAATTGTGAAACTGTATTAAATGCTAATGTTTATAAGTCCCTGTGGCAAAGTGGCTGGTTATTGGAAACAGGTGCAGAGGTGATGCAACGCAGAAATAATCACACAACAGGAAACTGTAATCTGTTTGGAAAGGGGTCTTTTATTTATAACTCCCAGTCTGGCAACCAAACAATAAACCTCCGGCAATACACACCAATGTGTAAAGCACGGAAGAAACAATAATAAATGGATTGCAGTCCAAATAATAAAGACACGTTATCTGCCCCACAATAATACAAACACAGTCACCAGTCCGGGTAAGTGCAGTAGTGCTCGTGGTGGATTATAACTTAAATAATTTAAACAGTGACTGTGGTGTAGTGTTGTTCCGGGTAATGCTGGCCCAAAACGACAGCTCCGGAGACGTGTTAGCCGTCTAGTGAATTTACAAAAACAAATGACAATTACTAACAGCGACAAAACAAACAAAACACTCACAAATTATTTTTCTTTAGTTTTTTAAGGGTTTCTCCCGGTCCTTCCAGTTCTTTGTATCTCGAACCAAGCGAAGGAGAAGATTGCGATTCTCCATCCCCTTTATGCTATCACGCATGACCCTTGGGAAACGAGTGCAGCTGTCTCTATTATCTGCAGCTGCTACGTCATTTACCTTCCGGGTCAATATGTTCCTGCAACGGAGTCTCGCCTCCTTCCAGGCTGACCGACTTCACAGCCTGGGGAAAGAACTGTCAGGCCAGCCCGTCCAAAGACTTCTCCTTTTGCTGCTTAGCACCCTCACAGGTTGGGAGGGAGATTTACAACCAAAACTCATTATATTTCTGTCACAGTCCCTTATAAATGCCTTTAACTAAATAAAACTGTATTTGTATTCCTGTTGGCATTTCCTGTAGTTGTCAAAGCTTTTCTTTCAATCATTTATAATAAGTGAAGGTGAATATCCGTGGTTTACACTATCACTGCTGTTATGCAATTTCTTTACATTTAATTAAGTTTGGGGAGGAATCAAATTTTATCCACAAGCTCATAAATAACTGTTGACTGGCTGCCACAGTTTTAGTGCTGGAGCTCAGCCTGCATGCTGACTGTTGATTTATTACACAGTGTTAAGAACATAAGAACATAAGAAAGTTTACAAACGAGAGGAGGCAATTCAGCCCATCTTGCTTGTTTGGTTGTTAGTAGCTTATTGATCCCAGAATCTCATCAAGCAGCTTCTTGAAGGATCCCAGGATGTCAGCTTCAACAACATTACTGGGGAGTTGGTTCCAGACCCTCACAATTCTCTGTGTAAAAAAGTGCCTCCTATTTTCTGTTCTGAATGCCCTGTTAGTGCTGGAGCTCAGCCTGCATGCTGACTGTTGACACATTACACAGTGCTGCACTTGTATCAAAAGCCTCAAGCCTGTGTTCTGGCAACATAAAATGTTGTGTCTTCTCCTCATCAAAGAAAATGACCTTGGCGTGTGGCTAATTTGGAATTTTAGTGCTTCAAACTAATATCAATTGCCGATCTATTGAATTGACCTAAACAGCTGTGGATCTAAATGCCTCCAACATTTAAATCATAAAAAATATAAATCTTACTCATTTAAATATTTCTACACACATAATAAGCACTAAAGACACTAACATGCACTGTTGCCATTTATTAATTTTTTTAAAGTGGTGGTGTTTAAATCCATTGCTGTCCCAATCAGTTGAATATTCTCCATGGTCTCTTAAAGTCATTCTGCAGTTAATCAAAGTCGATACTTACTGTAAACCGACATTCTTAATCCCTCTATCCAGTACAGTGCAGTTGGTTTAATTTATGTCTCTTTAATAGCCAAGAACCTGTACTGTTGTAGACTGCATGAGTCAGCACTTCCTCCCATAAACCACTGTGTATTCTACTGTTCTGAGAAACCTAATACTGGTCACCATCTCACTCAAACACTTTGAGTGTGCATATCCTGGTGCCCATGTGGCATTGCACATTGGCAGGTGTAGTGCATTCCTGTTAGAGCTCTGATCTAGCACACATCACTGTGATTAGTCTGTTTATGGTGTGTGTGGTCAGCAGTGGGGAAGAGGTGTATGGGTGGGGGATTTCACAGAGAAAAAGAAGAAATTTAAAACAATGAAGAAAAGGGAGATTAGATTGGTAAAGCACAGTTATTTTGTTAATGCTGTATACTCTGTAATACATTGTGCAAAATGGACCCATCTATTAAATGCAAAAACATATTATTTACATTTGCTTCAGTCCTGCCACAACACCTGTGTATATATGTTGTTCCAGTAACAACATGTTGAGTAATTGTGCTTGTGTCACGAGTGACTATAATTAGCTGGGGTTGTGCACATTTATGTTTTGATTTGTTTGTTTTGTATTTAGTATTTTTGTATGAGTGGTCAGTTCGAAAGCCAAACAACCTGTAGACAAAAGGTTAGAAAGATAATTACAAAAATGTATACTTACCTGGAATGAACAGTATTAGACCCTGACACTAACATCAATAAATAAGGCTATTCAAACATATCAGCTTCATACTGCTTTCACTAAAAATGTCCAGTGCACATTGCGAGGGAGACTCACTGACACTACACAGCCATCGAGAAGAATAAGGAAGCAGAGATTCTCTGATGCTCAATTACAATTGTTGATGAAGTTTTAAACAGTGCTGCACTGTCTTAAACACTTTAGCAAAGCCCCAATCCCCAGGAATAGCTGTTGCAGATGAACGCTACATTGAGGTTCTAAAGAAAATACAACTACCTGGTCTTTAGATGATGACAATGAGAGGCTTTGATGGACCAATACCATTTGCGTATTGCTCTTGATCTTGGTTACTTTAATAGTCACCTTTTACATGTGTAACGGAAACACTTGTTCAGTGAGAGAGGGTGCTGTCGTATGTGCATTACTGTATTAATCTAATCATTTTCACTGTCATGTTTAGTTGTGTTACAAATAGAGGAACTTCATACTGGTAGTTTCAGAAATTCATTGGACAGCTTGCCAATATGCATTGGGGTTTTCATTCAATCATGTTGTGTAAGTATAATTTCTTGGATACCTTTCTTATGTGTGTACATTTGACTTGTTATCCTTCTTATTTGTTCCTTTTCTTATTTGTAAAATGATGAATTTGTTTTTCAGTTTTTGCACTTGGAGACGTGCTGCTGGTTTCAACAGGTATGTGTGTCTCTGACACGTTCACATAATAAGATACAATGATTTAATGTTTGTTTACAGAGTACAATGATTAATGATCAATGCTTGCATACATAGAAATGAATAACATTTAGGGTGAAATTCACAAGGTTATTTACTCTGAAGTGTCTTTCTCCCATTTGTCCTGAATGAATAAACACACACATTAACGGATGCCTTTCTCTTTTCAGAAAAAAATGTGCTAATGATCATTTGGAATAAAAGCTTTGTGATTTTCACCCCTTCTGTTTTTCTCCAAAATACCACACATTATTATCTACATCTTTTAATATTTATTTTCAGTTGTAAAAATAAAACTATGGAGAAACAAAATCAAGAAGTCAAAGGCTTTGGCTAGTATTTTCATATCATACTGATAAAGACCCCGGTCTTTACTCAGGGTAAATTAAAATTCAAAACCACACAAACCTGGTTAATATGATTATGTAAACAATTATATATTGACTACAAGTTGTTTTGAAATGTTGAGCCTTTTTTTTATAAAAAATGCTTTATGCCTTTAAATTTTCCCCCAAAACAAATATATACTACAGACATTAATATTATACAGTATAGCCCTCATTAGAGTGTAACAAGGAAATACACTGTTTTTTTTCAATGTATATTAAATAAAGTGCTTTATGTACACCTGTGTTTCTGAAAGTCAGTGTCAACAGTACAAATAAGAAGGTGAAAAAAAGTATTGAATATTCCTATTGGATTAACCAGTCCAAGTCATGTGTCTTATTTAGTGTTCTGATATCAGCATGTTTAATGCAGGTTGAACACAGGCACAGGTATTATTATTATGATGATGATGATGATGATTACAAAACACATCATATAATATATGCTAAAATTGTAATCTGTAGTTTATCACACATTTTCAGTTATACAATGTCCATGTTTTCATATTTGCTTAACAGATTGCTCTCTCTTATGTGTAATTTTTCCATTTGTTACCCAAATGATTACAGAGCCACTCCGTGCAGCGATACTTCAAATTGGGAAAACGACTGTAGTGGAAGGGGAGAAGGTTGAATTCAAATGTTTAATATCAGCTGTGAACGGAGAACAACCAGAGAACAAGGAGAATTTGTTCCATTTATATAAAAACAGAGAGAAGATCAGCTCACTGCCGGAGCCCGGAGGAAGGGCAGCTGTCACATTTATAAAACAAGACATCAGAAAGAATGACGCTGGAAACTATACCTGCATGTATGGAAATGAGAATCCAGGAGATGTGAAAAACATCAATCATGGTTCTTCAGTTTACCTCAGTGTACAAGGTAAGTGCAGCAACAAACAATGAGGAAACACCTGAATGTAACTTTTTTTTGTTATGAAGGAAATTAATTAATCTTAATATAAAAACAACAAAACATTTGAAAATGCTTGGCTTCGTTCTTATTAGGTGTATTATATTTTTAATTAATTTTTGCTTTGAAAACTTTCAGACTCAAAATCATTTAAATATATATTATTTTTCAAACTTGAGTATATACAAATAACAGTCAATTGATTGTTTAAATAATTAGTATTCAAATTGTATTAAAACTAATTAGACAAAGAGAAGGAGATGTGATAACTTTTATTGAACTAACTAAACAATAATTAATCAAAAGCTCTCAAAGGTCTCTTCTTCGGGTGAAAGTAGGATAGAGATGTTGATGGATTTTGTGATTCATTATTGTTTAGTTAGTCCAGTGAAAGACATCACATCTTCTATTTATCGATCATCTCTGGACTGATACAGCTACCATTTCATCTGGCATTAAAATATTTAATCCGACTCTCACTAGTCCAAACCATGCTATGGCAATACAATGCTTGCTGAAATCGGCTGAAGAATTTAACAACGGTAACACTTTGCATGAAGTTTCTCTAATTACTGTGTATTTACATTGTAGTTACATAGTAAATACATGTGTACTTACACACTTACACCATTATTATGCATAGTTACAATGTACTTAACATGTACACCCGTATGCACAGTATATTGTATCAGGGTTAGGGTTAGGTTTAGAGTTAGGATAAGGGATAGGGTTAGGGTTAGGGTTATGGTTATATCACAAAAAAATACACATTAAGTGCATTGTAACTGTGCATAATAACATTGTAATTATGTATAAGTACACATGATTGAGGGATTATAGTTTATTACCATTTCTAGTGATATTGCTAACGGAAAACTGTGTTGTTTCATGTTAAGGCTAAGGATACATGTTTTACAAAGTTGTATTTCTTGTGCTTGATAGTATTAGTATTATTACTTACCACCTACAGTATAATATAAATGCAGTTGATATGTTACAGTTGTGATTAGTGGTTAAACAAATACTTCAATATGACAATTTGCATATGTTATTTGTTTAACAAATTGTTCTCTCTCATATGTCAGTTTTGTTTTTTAATAAATGTTTACAGAGCCACTTCGTAAAACAATAATTCAAATTCGCAAACCGACTGTAGTGGAAGGGGAAACGGTTGAATTCAACTGTGTAATATCAGCTGTGCACGGAGAACAACCAGAGAACAAGGAGAGAAATTGGTTCCATTTATATAAAAACAGAGAGAAGATCAGCTCACTGCCAGAGCCCAGAGGAAGGGCAGCTGTCACATTTATAAAACAAGACATCAGAAAGAATGACATTGGAAACTATACCTGCATGTATGGAAATGAGAATCCAGATGTGAAAAACATCAGCCATGGTTCTTCAGTTTACCTCAATGTACAAGGTAAGTACGTCACCAAACAATGATGGAACACTAGAATGTAACTTTCTGTGAAATAAATTAACTGATCAACTTAAAAGAATATCAAACATAACGGACTAGATAAGGTGTTTTTAATATGGCACAGATTACCATAAAACCACTAATCTGAACAGAGTTTGGATTATTAAAACTCTACTGCTTGTTATTGCATATTTTTAGGTATGCTCACACTTCAACTATCCAAAGAAATTGCAATGGAAGGAATGGACGTATCATTTAAATGTATGATACCAGATGAACTCAGAGATGCAACAGGAAAAGAGGATTTTTTCCATCTATATAAAGATGGAATCCTTGTCGATTCACAACCCGATCCCAAAGGCTTACCAGCTGTCGAGTTTTCCATTACAAATGTTAAGAGGAGTGATACTGGAAACTACACCTGTGTGTATGGAAAAGAGAACCTTGTGAACTCAGCAAACAGAAAACGCAGTCGGCCAGTCTACCTTCATGTGACAGGTAAGGACTGAGCTGAATACTTTGTGTCACAGTGTGGTCGATTCAATTGATCCAAACAGTGGTGGAACTCTGTGAAAACAGTGTGTGTGAAAGAGTCTCTTTATAGTATTATTGTTTCATGTTTAGCCCTTTGTACAATATTAGAATTATG
Organism: Acipenser oxyrinchus oxyrinchus; assembly: GCA_030684275.1. Lineage (NCBI taxonomy): Eukaryota > Metazoa > Chordata > Actinopteri > Acipenseriformes > Acipenseridae > Acipenser > Acipenser oxyrinchus. Next base: position 10,688,936 of record CM060277.1, on the reverse strand, counting down.
TCTTTATTTAGATTGTCCATGGTTTAGATCAAATGAATAAACCAGATTAATTTATGTATATATGTGTGTGTTTATTAACTATTGAAAACGTTATACTTTGTGACACAGTGGGGTTCATTCAATTGATCTAAACTCTGGCACATACAACCTCCATCTTTTAATCATCGGATGAGGGGACTTTGTGAAAACCTGTAATGGTGTTTGTGAGTCTTCTTTACTGTTATTTTAGTAAGATGAAACTAACAACAAATATCCCTCATGGGGTTATACTATAATGGTAAAGATTAATGAAACTTACATTTAAAAATACATTTGGGACATATTGTATAGTAAAATACATATAATTAAATTTTGCTGTTAACCATATACCCTGTGATGGACTGGATTTCCTGTCCAGGGTGTAGTCTCACCTTGCGCCCTGTGTATGCCGGGTTAGGCTCCGGCTCACCGCGACCCTGTAAAGGAATAAGCGGTTAATGATAATGGATGGATGGATGGATGTTAAACATAGAGCAAAACAAAACAACACAGTAGTTTTTGTGAAAGACAAACAGGTAGCCTACCCATATAACTCATATTTAACAGTGTCATTTACAAATAGGTTGTTATTTACTTGATTCAATATGTACTGTACCGCACTGCAAAGTCCAGCCTTACATAGTCTATGATATATTCTAAAGCTGGTACGGGGATGGACGTAAAAACAAATGTTGCTTCCATGTAGAAATACATTTATAGAACGGAATCCTTCAGTTTAATGATTATTGGTCTGATTTGAGGAAGGAAGTCGGTTATGATCGGTTCTGTTTATTTTATCAATAAAATCAAAATAAAAGTTAAAAACGGAAAAACCAAATTGTCAAATGTCTATAAAGAAGTTTAATCTCACTTCAGGGAGGCATACTGTAAGTGTATATGAAACATCTATTAACATGTTATTAAGGTGTTGATGATTATTATCGAGGGATTATAGTTTATTACCATTTCTAGTGATACTGCTCGTGGAAAGCTGTGTGGTTTCATGTTAAGGCTAAGGATACATGTTTTACAAAGCTATATTTCTAGTGCTTGATATTATTAGTAGTATTGCTTACCACCTACAGTATAATATAAATGCAGTTGGTATGCTACAATTGTGATCAGTGGTTATAAGCATATACTTCAGTAAGGCAATTTCCATATGTTCTTATTTGCTTAACAGATTGTTCTTTCTCAGCTGTCATTTTTTTCATTTTTTCAGACATTATTACAGAGTCACTTCGTACAGCGATGATTCAAATTGAGAAACCGACTGCAGTGGAAGGAGAGACCATTGCATTCACATGTCTTATATCAGCTGTGCACGGAGGACAACCAGAGAACAAAGAGAATTGGTTCCATTTATATAAAAACAGAGAGAAGGTCAGTTCACTGCCAGAGCCCAGAGGAATGGCAGCTGTCACATTTATAAAACAAGACATCAGAAAGAATGATGCTGGACACTATACCTGCATGTATGGAAATGAGAATCCAGGAGATGTGAAAAACATCAATCATGGATCTTCAGTTTATCTCAGTGTACAAGGTAAGTACAGCACCAAACAATGAGGAAACAGCTGAATGTAACTTTTTTTGTGAAGGAAAGTAACTGATTTGAATATAAAAAATACCAAAAACACATTTGAAAATGCTCGGCTTTGTTCTTTAATAGGTGGGTTACTTTTTTAATACATTTTTGTTACAACTACTTTTATATCCTAAATCATTCAACTGATGTTATTTTATAAATGTGTAGCAGATATAAATAATGGACTACTCCTTCAGTCAATTGGTGACAAAAAAAAATAGTCTTAATGTTGTATTAAAAATATTTAAAATACATTTCCCATACACTGGACTCCCACTAATTCGAACCATGCTATAGTAATTAAATGCTTGCTGATATCAGGTGAAGATATTATAATTATGTGAGAATGTATAAAAAGCTGTCTCTGAATGTTTTATTCAAATGATTATTACAGATTTATCATTAACTATAACTTAAAAGAATATCAAACATAAAACTAGATGAAGTGTTTTAATATGGTACAGATTGTAATCTGTAATCTGAAAAGGGTTTGGATTTGGAAGAGTCTACTGGTTGTAGTTTCATATTTTTAGGTACGTTCTGAAGGTATATTTTTAACAAGTTAAACTGTATTTTCAGAGTTAAGCTATCAGCTCACACTTCAGCTAGACAAACACAACCCAATGGAAGGAATGGACGTGTCATTTAAATGTATGATACCAGCTGAACTCAGAGAAGCAGCAGGAAAAGAGGATTTTTTCCATCTATATAAAAATGGAAACCGTGTCGATTCACAAGCCGTACCCAAAGGCATACCAGGTGTCACGTTTTCCATTAAAAAGGTTAAGAGGAGTGATACTGGAAACTACACCTGTGTGTATGGAAAAGAGAAGCTTGTGAACTCAGCAAACAGCAAACGCAGTCGCCCAGTCTACCTTCATGTGACAGGTAAGGACTGAGCCAGGGGAGAAATTCTGAACAAAAAAGTGCAGATACTCTTCTGTGCATACGGGTGTAAACATTTTAAAAAATTGAGACAATTTGAGTACCAATGAATAAGTACTTTTAAATGTATACATATCGGTGCACAGTACATTTATGAATACAAAATATGCAGGGGCGTCATTGGCTGTGGGGCAGGGAGGGCAGTTGCCCCCACCTAGACCTTGTTTGCCCCCCAGACGATCTAAATGGCATTATGTCTTCCACTTTTTGACCCCCCAGACACATAATATAATCACATAGATGGTATAACTTTTCTTCACAAGAAAATAGAATATGTTTTTTCTAATCTAACCCAGAAGCTATGTGATGTAATTGCTCGTACTCAGAGTCTCAAAGGAATCGGCAGCATTCGTTCATTTTTTTGTCCAGTGATTATCAACACAGAATTACATTCTATTATTTCTATAATAATATAATATTATTGATATCAAAATGAGTTGAAGGGAAATGTCAGATATGTTTGTCACAGCAAGTGGAAAACTGAAGAATTTAAACACAGCGAGACAACAAGAAGGGATTCACTTGAGGAAGAACATATTAATATTGGTTATGTCCAGGTACAATTATTTATACATACACGAAGGAAAAGGTACCAGAGATTTGAAAATGAGATTTAGGTTGTAGGGCTGTGCTGCACATTTTCACATTTCAGTTTGACCCTACTTTGATTTTAGATTCTTGCCATTTCTTTAAATTACAGTTTTCTTTAAAAACATATATAATTCATAGGCCATCATTTGCATTGATCAGAGTAAATAGAAGTATCAGTAGTATTCGGTATTGCAGATCTTGCAGAATATAATTTAAACACCAAAAACAGTGTGGCGGCACATTGCACTAGTTTTAAATACATTTACATGGAAATAAATGATTAGGCAATGTTATACATGAGATGTACATGAATATCAATGGATTTGTTTTTCTAACATATTTTCACCAAATGCAAATGTTGGTATTCAGCAAATTAAAGGTTCTTTTTGTGCATGAAAAGGGTCAAAACATACCTGCATACAGCTACTGAGAGATTGAGCAATATTTTGGTTATTGAGAGCCAAACATACAGGCTGGTGTTGACAAATTTGCCAAGATGAAAGTGAGACGCTATCCCCTTTAGTTTAGTTTTTTTCAGGATTGTCTGTGTAAACATGTCATTTAAAACTTTGCTACATATTTCTTCTTTCGACATTCACAGAGATTTGGTATTTTTTTAGCAGTTTATGTAAATTTTTTATATTTCATACAGTGTCATTCTTTGTGGAAAGCAGGTGAAATGTTAAGGTTGTAAGTGTGTATCAAATCTGGTGAGATGTATTCAGATGGACTCTGCAAAATAAAGAGTTAAACTGCCGTGTTTAAAAATACTTGCACTGCACAGTTTGTATATTTTATTTGAAGAATAAGAATGATGTTGACGAAGCGCAGCAAGCTATCTCATTGTAAACTGACCCAATTACTGCCTGTTTGTTCTTATTCGTGATGCTGTTTGGGACAGAGAATGTTCAATGCTGACACAACTTTATACTCAGTCATGTACTGTGATATAACACTTAGGTTAAACCTTCAACGATAAGTATTAAGAAATATCACACTATGCAGTAACTGCTGTAGAGAGGAAGTTTGTTTCAAGATATCCTAAAAAATTGATGTTATAAAAAAGTTGTATAAAAAAAAAACAACTGTGTAAAATCAAATAATACAAACAATGCACAATAGGGGCTAAAACATCCCTATAATATGTAATGAAACAGGCACTACTCAAAACAAAATATGTTCTTGATTTGGCCTTTTTAATCTATTCATAATCCCATAGTATTCTCTGAAAGCATTCCCATACTTTTCAGATCCTGGGTACTCACCTTCAACAGGACCTGGCCATGCTACAATGACAGCCTTGGGTAAGAACATATATCCCTGTTTCTTTTTTATCCTACAATAATATATGCTGATCTTCTCTGTTGTGTTTCTGTGTGGATGAATTACCATGATCTGTTACAGAAAAAGATGAGTGTATTTCAGGTAGAAACAGTATAAAAGTAGACATCATTTTTTTTTTTTTGGCATTGTGTTTTCCCCACAATAAACAAAGTGGCAAAGACACTTTTTAATAAAGTAATATCACTACTGTGGTTTACTTATGCCTTTTATTAGATGTACATGCAAGTGAAAACTCAAATGTAACTTAAATAAACTCTTCAAAAACATGCAGAAAAGGGGGAATTGTACAAAGAAAAAAATACCTCACCATTTTGATTTCCATTTATTACAGTCCACATAACAGAAAATCCTAGGATCACAACAAAACAAAATGATACATCATGATACTTAACCTTTACCTTCCAAGTTGGGCCAGTGTTTGGAAAGAGTGAAGCACACTCTGACTTACTCTGCCAAATCTTTGTTGATCCCGTCTTTTCAATGTTAATCCCTGCTGTTCCACACACCACTTGCCATTTTGAAAACTTTCGTGCAACTTCTGGCAAGGTGGTACATTTCTAATATGTATCAACTATGTAATTTATGGTGGTCATTGACGTGGATTTTTGCCTTCAAATTCATGTGCAGCAATGATTGTTCAAATATTCAGATCGTTTCTCCACCTCACTACAGAAAATAATAATTACTCCATGCCGCAGTTTTCATGTCACACTGCTAATGTCTTCTCTCATTGATCAGCCAATGAGCACTGACGCAAGGCGAAAAAGGGCGGAGATTTGTGACGCATGTCAAAATGAAATCTGATCAGAATGAAAGCTCAGCTCAACATGCAGTGATTATACTGAAGTTAATGCTGGCCAATAGCAGCTAACAGAAACAGAAGCAGGAGGAGAAATCAAATACAAGCAGCATGAAGTGCTCTGAATGAAATCTGTATATCGACACCGATTAAAGGTTGATTAAGAAAAGAGTTACTGGGGGCTCCTGGCAGCACAAAATCCCACGGGGGGCCGCATTTCAGAAATGTTGTGCTAGTGGATTGTGTAAGAGTGGATGAATGTGTGCACACTGGATGAAAAGCACATACAATAAGTCCCGGTTCCCAGTACCAGCATTAGAATAAGTCCCGGTACTGAGTACCAGTGAGGACCTGCAGAATTTCACCCCTGGACTGCTGAATACTTTGTGACGCAGTGGGGTACATTCAATTGATCTAAATGGTGGCACATACAGCCTCCATCTTTTAATCATCAGAGGTGGGGACTTTGTGAACAACAACATCTGTAATGTCTGTGAGTCTTTTTTCAGTACTGTTGGGTAAGATGAAACTAACAGCACATGTGCCAGGTGGGGCTCTACTAAAATTAAAAACATACTTGGTATGGAAAAATAGAACTGAATCACCACACATTTTTGTCTGCTTGATGACAAATTAACTATTGTGTCTCTCAAGCAGTTTCAATTATACATGAAACTGCTTTGCAATGTGGCAAAGGTCAATTTCCATGCAGTTCATTAATATGAAGAAATAATCAGAATCCCTAGGTTTAATAATTGTTGGTCTGAATTATTTAGTTTCTAATTGTTGTTGTTTATATTCCCACAGAATATATGACAACTCCATCCCAACAGAAAATGACAGGCAAGTCTGTGTTTGTTTTATTTTCAATTCAGTTTTCTGATTTAAATTAAAGGTTAAAAAGTATAAAAACAAAACAAAGACTGGGCTGGCATTATTAGCATGGAACAAGTTATGATGCAAACAGAGGAAATAACTAATGTAAACAGTCCCTTCTGCAGGCAATATGTTTCGGGACGGTTCAAATACAGTCCAAGGATCCCAGGTTGGCAATACTATGCCCTCCTAGGGGAAATTCAATCAGCCATGCTTTTGATTTTAAGGCCAAATATTTCTAATTGAAGGCGTGGTGACAGGATTAGATGGAAGTAGATAGAACTCTGGACAGGAGAACAGCCGTGGATCCAAATACTGCCACTCAAAATGACTTCCTCTGATGTTCCCCCAGATTGATTCATTGAAACCCTTTTCAACATGACTACAGATAATCAGTGGAATGATGTCCGCACAAGATTAGGTTTATACATTATAGGGACAATATTTAGATCTCTCACTATCCACATCATTACAAAGAACACACTATCATCAGGTTAATGTTGGTCTGAATTATTAAAATTATTAAACAACTGTCCATCTTTTTAACCCAATGGTGATAATTTGCTACACGTTGTTTATGTTCCCACAGGAGATATGACAACTCCAAACACATCTATCAAGACCCAACACACAAATGAGATAGGCAAGTGTGAATAACTGTGTTTGTATAAGTTTCCTTGAATTTAAAAAAATCACTTATTTTAAAGTACACGTTAGAAAGCAAAGTAAGTTCTTAACTTGTTAATAATAAAGGTACTAATTGATTTATATACTGTATCATTAATTATAAATGAATCACAATGGTCACAGCTCTGATTATTGCTGGTACACATGGACAATTTCATGACAGATTAAACCAACTCCAAAAACTAGGCTTTCTGTAAAGCGTGATTATTGTGTGTTTGGTGTACCTGCTCAAAAATCAACAATGTAGGCAGTCACTCTGGCGATTATAAATATCATATGGGAGACACTGTGACAGGATGACTGGGACTGTGACGTCACGGCCTAGAAGTTCATGTTGAACAGAAATGTCTTCATCTGAGAGGAGTTTGGTGAAGCTAACAAGATGCTCGGATATATTGTGACAAGCGTTTAATAAACAAACAGACAGAAAATAAACGGTTGTAACAAAACACATCAAAAACAGGACAGTTCTGGCACATTCGCTCAAAACAAAAGAGACAAACAAAATGGACTAACACCACACAAAACACGGTGAGCAGATATTTTAACTTTAAGTTATTATTTTATTATTGTGTACCTCCGTCTCCAATCCCGCTCTCCACTCACCAACACCCAACCCCGAGTGAGTGAAAACATGCTGTTTTATGACAGTTGTACCGAGACTTCGATTGACCTAGTCAATCATTCAATTGGAATCTGCGGTCACAACTGCACGTGAATTAATTAAGGTGCACTCCCGAATAGAAAAGAGGAGGCACATTTTAACCGAGCATGTGAAGTGATTTGTGAACCAACTCCCCAGTAATGTTGCTGAAGCTGACACACCTGGGATCTTTCAAGAATCACACGTGAAACACAGACCCGTTTATATCCTAAACGAGCACGATGAGCTATACACCAACATTTGTACACACTAACTTATGTTCTTATAATACACAGGGGCACTTTGTGAAGCAGTACCCTATGTACCCTATCCTGCAAGATCAAGGCACTGTAAAAACAGGATTGGATTACATTTGTGTTCAACACATCTTGATTGCTTTTATGTCAATAGGTCATTCATGAATTATATCATTTGTTTATTGAACTATATAATATTTTGTTAACATATAGGTGAGAAGCTCAGGTGGGTCTAGCTTGGCTCACAGTAAAACTTCATAATCTCTGTCTTGTGTCCCCACTGATTCTGTTTTCTCCTCAATTCAGAGTCGTACGGGCTGGGGAATGACATCAGAATCTTCCTATCCCTAGGGATCCTTCTTGTGCTCTCAGTTATTGTGGGGGAAGACTTCAGTAGCAGACAGATGAAGCACCATGGGGATGGTAAGGAAGCTTCCCTGATGGATTAAATATAATTGTCTTATTGACCATGTGTTGTTCATATATACACACAGCATGAAGTCATATAATATAATGCAGTGTATAAATATATATTAGGGCTGTCAAGCGATTAAAAAGAAATGTGATTAATCTTGCAATTAAAAACTGTAATATTGGTTTTGATCACATTTTTAATTGATAAATTACTGCATCTATCTCATTCAGGTATGTTATTATTATTATTATTATTATTATTATTATTATTATTATTATTATTATTATTCAAAAACAACCCAACATAAAAATACCTGTTGTCCTATTGCTGGATTAATATTGTTGCCCATTGTTTATAGTTATTTATTTAAATTGAATTGTACATACAAAACTCCAGCATTTGCTGTTAAATTGTTTGAACCAACTGCTAAATCACAATGGACTCAGATTATAACTCGCCTTAATGCAATTTATACTGTATGTTTTTATTTTGTTTTTTGTGGCAGGGCAAAGTTGCCCAGAGCCAGAATGGCCGCCACTTAAACACATGACCTCAGTCACCAAATTGGGGGATTATATAATTAATTATTGAATTGGCCCAGCTGGCCAATATAAAGCCGGCCATGCTGCAGAGAGAACAAAATAGAAGCACTGAATTGCTGGGGGGCTGTGTGTTTGCTCCCTTCCTGACTGTGAGTTTTGTATGTTTTGTTTAAGATATTTCTGTTGTTTTGTTTAAATCTTTGTTTTGGCCACCGTGCCCTTTATTTTGCCGTGTGGCATTTCTTTGTTTTATTTATGTTTTGGTTTATTAAAATACACCCCCACCCATTTGCTAAAATAATAGTCTCTGAGTCTTGAGAACGCCATCCTGTCACAGATTTTCATTGCCGTTTTTTTTTTTTGAAAAAGTATTCTTTCTTATTAGTAAATTATATATATATATATATATATATATATATATATATATATATATATATATATATATATATACATGTGTACAGATTGTGGAAGCAATTATAATAATTTTACTTTTAATTAATCTGTGTTATTAATGATATTTGCCAAAAGTGGGTAATGTCAATCAAACTTATTTATTAAACTTGTATTAGTTATGGATTAGCATAGATTAGTTGTATTACAGAAATATACAGTGTTGTATTTTATTGTGTGTATTAATGCAGTTTCTGTACAGTCGTCCAATATGTTTCAATTGTTTTATTTTGATTATTAACAAAAACAAAAATAACAAAATAAATCCTATGTCTTGTTTTTGACCTAACTAAACTTTTCTTTGTACCCCTAACTAAATCAGGACAGCTATGCCGTGTCCCTGTAAGGTTTCTTCCTCTGCTCCACAATTACTTCTTCTCACTCCATAGTGCATAGTCCATAGTCCTGTTTGCTCCTCTCCTCTTAAGGCCTTTCCCCACTGGATCCGTTCCGTCATTTATCCTGTGTCAATCCATTGCACACTAGAAGCGTTAATATCGTACTTCAGAGCACTGACGTGCAGTGGAGGGTTTGTAGTAAATACACCTAGTTTCAGTATTTTAATAAAAATACATTCAATTCTGTTCATTCTTACATAACTTTGAACACAAAAATAAATAAATGTAGTACAAACTTAATGATCAGCAAACGCTGATGGAAGTTAAGACGTTTGCTAATTATTACATTTCTACTAGATCTACAATAATGTTACGCAATATATAATAATAAATAATAATAATAATAATAATAATAATAATAATAATAATAATAATAATAATAATAATAATAAAAACAAACATATATTACACAACATAGTTGTCATAGCATCAGAAACCATATGAAAAATATTTAATTTTTCAAACGCTCACTCCTCTAATAAATATACCTAAAAGTTTGGAAGCTAGCAATGAGCTACCTAAAATACTTTCCATCACTTTCATGTACTGCCCCTCTTTTCTGACAGTTAGCCCTGACCGCTCTTGCCCTGTCACACTTCTTTCTCTGATATGAATCTCCAGGTGAGGCCATTGTTTCTTTACTTCCTCGACTACAATTGAAATAAAAAGTATAGGCTTGTAATAACCTATACTGCACAAAATCCATGTGTTTATGTATGCTATCAGTTCATAATATCATGTTTTATAATACATATAATCATTCATGCCCAAGTCCAGGGCAATGTCTTTCCATATGTGTTTGTTTTTTTCCCCAAAGTCTTTGTAATCTTTGTTGGATTTCTCATAAAGTAATTTTTGTTTGGCAGCACACACAATTAGATTTTCCATTTTGTTCAGGGAACTGGAAGAACCAACGTGTCTTCCCAGTCGTTTTTCATTGGTCAATGTCATTTTTAACGCACGTCAAATCGGATGAAATCTAACTTGTTTCGATTCCAAAATTGACGCATCACCTTCGTACAACAATTACGCACTCAGTGAGCAAGGTGCAATAGGGAATGCACATGATCGTTTTTTTCTTCATAGACGCACGTTAAAATCGGATGCATGATCGGATCCAGGCCAGGAATGGCCTTTAGACCAAGAGCTGCAACCTCACAGACCTTTTATACTCCACTTGTAATTGCTTAACACTCAATTTAATTTGATTCCCTTCACCTGGATGCCTTGTAATAGTGCTAACCCCAGGTGATGCTCTGATTTCTGCAGACCGTTGACATCTAGTGGTGAGCACGCTGGTACTGCAGTCTATTTTACCACTTCTTGATACAAGTCCTGTCTAGGGGAATAAGACCTTACTGTGCCATAATATATAAGGGTCAGTGTAGGTGTACGATATCTACCTGAACTGGGGGTTATTCTTTCAGGAACAGGAGTCCTGTAATAGATAAAATAACAGATGTCCTGCAGTGCAGTTCATCTCTGGGTTCTGGGGCATTTCATAACCCACTGGAGCTTCGGTCTCGCGGTTTATGATGTCACAGAACCCCTCGATGAAATATTCTCTCATAATGCAATGCAGCCTTATGTCTGTTACTTTTTATACTACATGGATTTAAAAAACCTGATGAAATGTGTATTATATGTAATTGTGAACAGGATGGCTTGTGGGGTGACATCAGACCCAGAAGAAACACACGGCACTGCGAGTGAAATGAACACAACAAAACACTGCACACAAAACAAAACTGTACGTTGGCCAAAACAAATAGACAAACAAACAGTGGAGGAACACTAAACAAACAAGCTTGCTGCAGAGCTGTGTCAGTACGAGTAGCAATTGTTTTAGTTTATAGATTTACTCTCCTCTCTCTCTCTCTCTCTCTCATCCTTTCACCCTGAACACCCAGCCCTGTGTGCCTGAAACACTCACTCTTTTATGCAGCTGTACTGAGACTTGACTGCTAATCAATCATTCAATTGAATCTTGGCACAGTCTGCATGTGAACTAATTGAACACTTCCCATGCCCCCATATAAATAGCCACTTTAATCTGCTTGTGAAGTGATTGTGCGCTCCCCATGCCCCCATACAAATACCCACTTTAATCAGCATGTGAAGTGATTGTGCACTCCCCATGCCCCCGTACAAATACCCACTTTAATCTGCATGTGAAGTGATTGTGCACCCCCATGCCCCCATACAAATACCACTTTTAATCTGCATGTGAAGTGATTGTGCACTCCCCATGCCCCCATACAAATACCCATTTTAATCTGCATGTGAAGTGATTGTGCACCCCCATGCCCCCATACAAATACCACTTTAATCTGCATGTGAAGTGATTGTGCACTCCCCATGCCCCCATACAAATACCCACTTTAATCTGCATGTGAAGTGATTGTGCACTCCCCATGCCCCCATACAAATACCCACTTTAATCTGCATGTGAAGTGATTGTGCACTCCCCATGCCCCCATACAAATACCCACTTTAATCTGCATGTGAAGTGATTGTGCACTCCCCATGCCCCCATACAAATACCCACTTTAATCTGCATGTGAAGTGATTGTGCACTCCCCATGCCCCCATACAAATACCACTTTAATCTGCATGTGAAGTGATTGTGCACCCCCATGCCCCCATACAAATACCCACTTTAATCTGCATGTGAAGTGATTGTGCACTCCCCATGCCCCCATACAAATACCCACTTTAATCTGCATGTGAAGTGATTGTGCACTCCCCATGCCCCCATACAAATACCCACTTTAATCTGCATGTGAAGTGATTGTGCACTCCCCGTGCCCCATACAAATACCCACTTTAATCTGCTTGTGAAGTGATTGTGCACTCCCCATGCCCCCATACAAATACCCACTTTAATCTGCATGTGAAGTGATTGTGCACTCCCCATGCCCCCGTACAAATACCCACTTTAATCTGCTTGTGAAGTGATTGTGCACTCCCCATGCCCCCGTACAAATACCCACTTTAATCTGCTTGTGAAGTGATTGTGCACTCCCCATGCCCCCATACAAATACCCACTTTAATCTGCTTGTGAAGTGATTGTGCCCTCCCATGCCCCGCATAAATACCCACTTTAATCTGCTTGTGAAGTGATTGTGCACCCCATGCCCCTGCACAAATACCCACTTTAATCTGCTTGTGAAGTGATTGTGCACTCCCCATGCCCCGTACAAATACCCACTTTAATCTGCTTGTGAAGTGATTGTGCGCTCCCCATGCCCCCTTACAAATACCCACTTTAATCTGCATGTGAAGTGATTGTGCACTCCCCATGCCCCCTTACAAATACCCACTTTAATCTGCATGTGAAGTGATTGTGCACTCCCCATGCCCCCTTACAAATACCCACTTTAATCTGCATGTGAAGTGATTGTGCACTCCCCATGCCCCCGTAAAAATACCCACTTTAATCTGCATGTGAAGTGATTGTGCACTCCCCATGCCCCCATACAAATACCCACTTTAATCTGTATGTGAAGTGATTGTGCACTCCCCATGCCCCCGTACAAATACCCACTTTAATCTGCATGTGAAATGATTGTGCACTCCCCATGCCCCCGTACAAATACCCACTTTAATCTGCTTGTGAAGTGATTGTGCACTCCCCATGCCCCCATACAAATACCCACTTTAATCTGCATGTGAAGTGATTGTGCACTCCCATGCCCCAGTACATATACCCACTATTATATCTGCTATGTGATAGTGATATGTGCATATATCCATATATTAGACTGTATTTTTAAATACATTGCAATATACGCTGAGACCTTGCTTAATTACCACCTCAGTACAAAGTCCACCAGCAATCAAGGCATTTTTACCATCCTGATTTGTACTCACTGAATCAACCTTCAATATGATGTGCACCCACTATTACAGATTACGAGCACCATCTGCATTCCCAAACACATCAAAACTATGTTAAATTACAATCATCATACTGTATACTGCCAATGTGGATGCAATTAGCTGAAGATGCTTCTATTTGTACCTAATAAAATGTTGCTCTCTTACAGACACCAATGGACAATAAACCGGCCCATCCTTCAACGCTGTCCTTTGATCTGCAGTGCAGGTGTAACACATCTTGTAATACGACACAAACAGCTCACAAGTTACAAAGAAATATCCTGCGAGGAAAAGGAGAGATCTACAAAAAGCACCACTTTGTGAAAGCAAAGTAAAAGTGTTGCTATCTTGTGTTCTCTGATAACATGTAGAAGCTTATTGTAAGACTGCGAGATATGTAGTTTTTTTTTTAACATTGCTGATTGTATAAAGTGTTACTGAACACCCTGCAGTGTTTACTAGAAACCCAATACTTTGCTTTTGCTGTGTCTATTTTTCAAACCCTCTTCAATTTATGCATGTTTTTTTCACACCTCATGGAAATACATTTCCCAGGAGTGTTTATCAGGAGAAGATAACTTCTCTTCAGATCATCACAGTGTATCCAGATCAGGCTCCCGCTTGTAACAAAGCTGGTGCTCTGAATGAGTTGTGGGAACAGGAAATTAGCATTGTGACAATAGGGAGCATGAACTTGATACACTGCAGGTTGATTCATAATTCACACAACAATGTCAGAGATGTGTTATGATTTCCATCTTGCACACTGAATTTACAGCACAGAGCTGCAGAGTGCTGCTGACATTACAGGGCTACTGTTAGCTTCATTAGTCAAACACACTCTTTATTATGAAGAATAAAAGGCTTTTTCTTTTGGTTATGTTTATTTTTATTATTAATGAAACATGCTTTTTATTATTTACCACAGAGATGAAAGGGCTTTTCATTTGGTTTAGTTTATTTTAATTTGTTTTGCATAATAAAATATTTTGATCTAAGTTGTCTGATTATTATTATTTCCACTTGGCCTATAACACTGTTTTCCATCTTCAGAATTGTTTTCCCTCCCATACCACACAAAGACACTGAGTTTCATGATCTGAATCTTTACTACTTTGATACACCTGCAAACTCTAAGGGCCTGTGACAGAGAATGAATGAATCTTGGTTATAAATCTCCCTCCTGACCTGTGAGGTCGCTGTGTAAAGGGAACAGTGTGCCCTGGACTGGATGGTTTATTCCAGGGTCAGTCGGACGTCAGCCATCCAGGAAGGAGGCGGAGCCACAGTACACTAGGGGGGCGTGGCTGAAAGTACTAAACGGGAAGTGGCCGAGTGAACTGTTCCTTTTTTATGGTTGCGAGAGAACAGCTAAAGGAGAGTAAAAAGTACCGTGTTTAGTATTTGTTTGTTTTGTCGATTCTAATTGTACTTGTTTGTTCTTTAAATACATTGCAATGATCAGTGAGATCCAGTAGTGCAAGGTTAAATCTATCCCAAAGGCTGGTACAGAGCCAAACAATGATATTGCCCACTCACAATGAACCTGAGACAGCAGGCTGATATTATTAAACAAACATAAGCAAAACCAACTGCTGTGACATACTGAAGAAAAAGCAATGATACAAGTATTTCTGTAAACAACAAAAAAAAACATTGGATTGCAAAAATATAAAAGAAAACATTGGATTAATCAAATTCGAAAGAAAAATACTACCCAACTTTCCTATATAATTTATCTTAATAGTCCACTTATTAAAAAAAATGTTTGCATTCCCTCTAGTAATAGACACATTAAGAGCTTTAGTTTATTAAATGTATTACTATGTGCAAATACCAGCAGTCTCCCCTTACAAATCAGAATGATATAATAACGTTACCGCTCCCAATAACTAGCTGTGCATTCCAACAGCTACCAGCGCATTAACTATGCATTAAAGTCCCGAAAAATACAGAGGTAGCTCTCAGGATAATGATTTCTATTACATTCCAAACAAAGACAAGTACTTCCCCATATAATGCTGGTCCCTCCGGTTTGTACTTTGATCCTGGCCTCTCGAATCCGCCATCTCTTTTATTCGCCCTCCAGGTCGGGTTAATCACTGATGATGTGGTTCCACAGCCTCCTAGTACTTCCTGGAATAAGCACACCAGTTCAAAAAGTTCTGCAGGGTCCTCCCTGCCTTCTGTCTGTCCTATTGCATCTGCCTCTGCCTCTGCCTCTGCCTCTGCCTTGCCTCACCTCTCTCTGTCGAGTATCCTGGAATTCTGTTTTTTTTTTATAGGGGAAATAGAGTATTAGATGGAATTCAGCTATGTCTGCCAGCCGTGTCCACAGCAACTCATTACGTCCCAACATGAGTAGACAGACAACAAATGAAAAGGAGTAAAAACAACACAAAAGAAAAACGCCACTTCAAACAATAGACGATTTCCCCCTCATCCAAACAAGGGATATATAACACAGTTAATTCAATCAAAGTGTACTACAATTCAATCATAACAAAATAGAGTGCATAACAAAAATCTGTGTTTACAAAAAACTTTCTTTTTCACCCAAGCTTATCTTGGTCACTTGTGACATACAATACGAATTATAATGTCATTTTTCAGCAGATCTGGAGGAAAAACTGTAATAGCTACATGAATTTGACTGGATTTGTAGTTTTATAATTATTTAGATGTAAATGTTGGTTCCCTTTCAATTCGAAGACTACCACCAACATACTTATGGGATATGCCTGCCATAGGTAGGTATTCACTGAGCATTTTATATCAGAGCTGCCGATAGGCCTCTGCGTGGGGTGACGTCCTCTGTCCTGCCTACTGAGGGATTAAACAGTCAACCCGCGGAAACCATTTTCTCTTTTGCATTGTTGTGTTTTTATGCTTCTGTGTTACTGAACTGAGTGTGCTTTTGAAAGAGCTTTCCCGAGTCGACTGCAGTCCCCTGCATTCATACTGAAAGCTGGGTTGCCGCTTTCATGGAATCAGCGGCTCTAACTCTTAGCTTCTTTCTGCTCCTGTCCTCACAGCCTGCCTCGCTGTCTGTATTCGCTGTCTGTTGTGTGTGATTTAGGAGTGCGTATGTGTTGTCTTTTCGGGCCTACACTCTCAGGGAGAACACAGTTCCTCCGCCGGGGCTAGGCTTTGCTGTATCCCCACCGTTGAGTGATTCCGCCAGCTGCCTTTTGCGCAGTTTTGGTGAAATAAAAATAAAAACAAATATTATTGTGGAAACTGTTGACCCTGTCGCACAACCTCTTTTTGCCTGTGTTTGTGCTGTATATTTTGGCTGCGTGCAGTTAAAAAATAACACAAAAAAACCCCCCCACAACAGCCAGTCAGCCATGTAATTCCTCCACCGGGGCTGTGTTCTACCTGCCCCGCTGTCGAGTAGACCTCGTCGGCTGCCTTGGCCCATCCACCCCGGGGTGTCGGGCCTACAAAAAAAAAAAGCTGTGGCTTCCTTCACCCTGGTGTATGCTGTGTACACCGCATAGCCTTTCGGATGCTGATCTGGGCACAGAAGCACTTGCTATCCCTCCAGGCTGTCCATCTCCCGGGAGTGGTGAACTGGGCAGCGGACCGCCTCTGAAGGGAAGGCCTTTACCCATCAGAAAGGCATCTGCATCTCCCTCTATGCCTTCATTAGGCACAAGGGTCATTGTGGTTGCACGCTCACACCACCAACACTAGATGGCGGTAGTGAGACGTCCCTCATATGCTGTCCACTCATACTCCCTCGCGACGGCTTTGATATACTTTCCCAAAAGTATGTTTGTTGTTCGTCTTCGAATTGAAAGGGAACATTAGGTTACAGATGTAACCCTGGTTCCCTGAAAGAGAAAACGACCAATAAACCTTGCAAGGTCACATCACTCACATTCGTGGGTTCGATGCAAAAGAGAGTGAGGTCTTCGCAGACTATTTAATGTCTTGGTGGGCGGGACAGAGGACGTCACTCCACGGAGGGGCCTATCAGCAGCTCTGACATAAAATGCTCAGTGAATACCTGACCTGTGGCAGGCATATCCCAAAAGTATGGTTGTTAGTTTCAGAGAACCAGGGCTACATCTGTAACCTAATGCTTTATACCTTTACCTTTGTAAGTACCATTTACGCATGCAACACTTATTTACATTTTTGACATTCACTGCAGGTTCAGTTTTGCCATACGGGATGTACATTTTATTGTTGGTTTGAACTGCATATGTGGTAACAGGGTCAAGGTTCATTGATTTTTTTTTTTTGAAGAGCTTAACTCGGTAGAATGTATACTCGCTAGACTAGTGAGCGAGTAACAAAAATGTATGGAAAATCATAACCTGAAAACATAGCAACACAATGCAAATTAGGGTATGGCATCACGAAACATCACAGGGAAATCCCTTTGACTTGCTAGAATTTGCAGTGGATGGAAAACCATTTTTTCGCCCTTATGTCGCTAGTATTTTTGTACTAATTTTACCAAGTAACTTATAAACTCGCTCGATAAATGGCTGGATATTGTGTATCTGTGTTTACACACCGTTGCTGCCCTAACCCTAACCCTATAACACAAGGCACAGTGTGAGAATGCTGCCCTCTCAATGAGGATATCAGTATCTGAGTTTACTGATCCTGTTTGCACACCATTGCTGCCTAACCCTAATCCTAACCCTAACCCTAACCCTAACCCTAACACTATAACACAAGGCACTGTGTGAGAATGCTGCCCTCTCAATGAGGATATCAGTATCTGAGTTTACTGATCCTGTTTGCACACCATTGCTGCCTAACCCTAACCCTATAACACAAGGCACAGTGTGAGAATGCTGCCCTCTCAATGAGGATATCAGTATCTCAGTTTACTGATCCTGTTTACACACCATTGCTACCAGTCATCTTGCTTTTTTATTCACATTTTTAATTAATTTTCAATAAATAACATGGCATCAATATTAAACGACTAACTAATTAATTCTCATAAACATTCATAAATACGTTAATACATTTAAGAAATGTAACCTTACAAGAAATGATGCAGAAATAACAATAGACAAATAGAAACACATTTAAATTACAACATAGTTCCTGCCACACAGCAACTTGTGTTAAGAGCCATCACCCTCACATTGTGTAAATCCAGGCCTACATGTTATACATTATTTGACACATGTGTGGGCTTACAGGGTGAGCATAAACAATATTTTTAGTTGCAGTGTTTAGATGACACCAATGAGAGAATGTGAAAGGCTCAAACTATTTGTTTATCACTTTTGATCTTCTGTTACCACATTGGTATTCATCTGATTATGCCAGAAACATACATGCGTAACGGAAACACACATTTCTATTGCGCATGAGTTTCCATTGCTGTATTATAATCTCATAGTGTGCACTATTACATTTAGTTGTGTTACAGATTGAGGAACTGTATAGTGTTAGTTTCAGAAATTAATTGAACAGTGTTATAATATGCCTTTGAAAGTGAAATTAATCATGATATGTAAGTTTTATATCTTTCATATGTTTTTATGTGTGTAAATGTGAAATGCTTTCTTATTTGTAAAATGATTCATTTGTTTTTCAGTTTTTGCACTTGGAGACGTGCTGCTGGTTTTGACAGGTATGTGTGTCTCTGACACGTTCACATAATAAGATAAAATGATTTAATAACATTCAGGGTGCAAATGATAGTATAAAGGGCTTTGTAAAAAGCACCTTTGTGTTTTTCTACCAAATAACACTTTGTGTTTTTCTACCAAATAATCACTGTTACTATTCCAAAATGCTTGAGCTAGAGCCAGTTTCAAATAACTATACTCAATAAACTAATTTTAAAATTAATGAAAAATGTATTAACATTTACGAAGATGGCTTATTTCTTATATTTATTTATTTTATTTAATTTATTTATTGCATTTATATGTAGCGCTTTGTATACAAAAGTATCGCAAAGCACTGTACAGTACATAGTAGAAAAAGAACAAACCACAATACATTTGTATAGCATGTCACACATACAACTGCTACAATCAGACCATTTAAATAACAGATTTAAATAACAGTATACACATAATACAAAAACAGCATTTTTAAAGTTACATTAAAACCCACTAAGATAAGAAAGCAATTTTATAAAAGTGCATTTTTAGACTTGATTTGAAAACTGTAACGGTCCCCGCTTCCCTGACAAATGAAGGCAGAGCATTCCATAATTTAGGAGCTCTATAAGAATAAAGCACTGCATCCCGTGTAGCTTTTGTTGACCCTAGGAATAACCAGCAGCCCCCTGCATCTTGTGATCTCAGAGTGCAGTTTGGAAGATACGTATAGAGTTTGGAAGATAGTCAGTAACTCGTGCAAATAACAAGGTGCTAATCCAATCAGGGACTTGTAAATTAACAGCAAAATCTTCAAATCAATTCTATACTGCACAGGGAGCCAGTGTTAAGAGGCCAAATCAGGGGTAATAACTAATATGTTCACTTTTTCCTGGTTTTAGTCAGAATTCTAGCGGCGGTATTCTGGACAAGCTGCAAGCGGGATACCACACGTTTTGGGATACCAGAAAAAAGCGCATTACAATAATCAATTATTGATGCATTGTCAAACTGATAAATCTGTTTTCAATTGCTCTAGTTTTAACCCGTTTTAAAAAGAAACCGATTAATTAAAACGTTTGTCTTGAATTAATGTAACAAATATATACTTCATATACCTCAGGGCACAATTTAAAAGCAGTTTCAGCAACTGCATCAGTCAACACTACAGCAGCACAACACATTCATCTGAAGAGCTGGAAAACATTTCATGTCGGTTCATTTTAGGTGTTCTGAAGTCCTCGACATCATTATCATTTGTACACTTACATAACGTCAATAACACAAATACACGTAACCATCACAGCACCATAACACAAAAGAGTACAAATCTATCTAAACTTTGGTCATGCTTAAATTTTAGCTTCAATTTACAGGTCACTTTTATAATGCTTTCATGAAACAGCTATGCTTGAAATCATGAGTTGAGAAATAATAATACACATTTAATTAACATGTTCGCTATTATCACTTTAAAAAGTGACCTTTCTTTATCCAGCTATGCTGTTACATATCCCTCTACCAGTTTTCGGAACGCATGTTTGCTGAAAGGTAAATCGGCTTTCAAAACTCATTTACAGTTTAAGAAAAAAGTAATATTTGTATTGGATTAAATGTTTCAAATCACGGAAACGTGGCGTTACACAAAACAAATACGTAAATTAAATCAATTGTACTATTAACATGTTTCTCAGTTGTGATTGAGATACACAAATGGCTTAAAGGAGAGTAGAAAAGTCGGGTAAAAGACCGAAAAATAATTAAAATGTCCAGTGATACTGTTAGTGGAAAGCTATGTGGTTTCAGGGTATGGCTAAGGATATATATTTTACAAAGCTGTATTTCTAGTGCTTGATATTATTAGTATTATTACTTACCACCTTACAGTATAATATAAATGCAGTTGATGTGCTACCGTTGTAATTAGTGATTAAACACATACTTCAATGACATGTTTTATATGTTCTTATTTACTTAAGGAATTGTTCTCTCTCATGTAATTTTTTCATTTTTTAATAAATGATTACAGAGACGCTTTGTACAGCAAGAATTCAAATTTGCAAACCATATGCAGTGGAAGAGGAGACCATTGAATTAAAATATGTAATACCAAACATAAGACTAGATAAAGTGTTTTTAATATGGTACAAATTATGATCAACCCACTAATCTGAACAGGGTTTGGATTAGTAAGAGTCTACTGTTTGTAATTGCATATTTTTAGCTGTGTTCTGAAGGCATGTTTTTAACAAGTTAAAATGTATTTTCAGAGTCAAGCTATCAGCTCACACTTCAGCTAGACAAACAGAGTGCAATGGAAGGAATGGACGTATCATTTAAATGTATGATACCTGCTGAGCTCAGAGATGCAACAGGAAAAGAAGGTTTTTTCCATCTGTATAAAAATGGAAGCCTTGTCAAATTAAAAAGCATTGCCAAAGGCTTACCAGCTGCCACATTTTCCATCAAAAAAGTTAAGAGGAGTGACACTGGAAGCTACACCTGTGTGTATGGAAAAGAGAAGCTTGTGAAATCAGCAAACAGCAAACGCAGTCGCCCAGTCTACCTTCATGTGACAGGTAAGGACTATGCTGAATACTTTATGTTTTACAGGCACAATAAATGTGGATAAAACTTGCATCAAAAACACAAGCTAAGTTAGAAGAAACAATTGGGGCAACCGTGGCCAGCAACTGTCAAAGCGGTGGGGTCAAGGTCCGCTTTTATTGTGCCTGAAAACACAAGTCAAGTTAGCAGAAACAATTGAGCAACCTTGACCCTCACCGCTTTGACAGCTGTGCCTATTTGCTTGGTGCTGGGCAAGGTTGCCCCAATGGTTTCTTCTAACTTAGCTTGTGTTTTTGATACAAGTTAGAAGAAACAATTGGGGCAAACTTGGCCCCATCGCTTTTACAGTTGCGTCTATTTGCTTTGTGCTGGGCAAGGTTGCCCCAATGGTTTCTTATCTGTGCAAAAGTATGTATGTTCAATGAAAGTGTCATTCATATCAACTATCATAATAAGCTTGATCTGTTCATTTAGTATATTGTAACATGTTCATGTTTAGGAAGTAGTACTCAGGAGACGGTGTTGGATTCTCAAAATGTTTGTTTTATTTGAACGTACAGAGAATTCCTGTCAGGGGCTGGAATTCACGGCACCAAAATAATAGCCCTTAATCTTACCCTACATCTTAGTCTTGGCACTTTCACTGCATATTTTCTCCAGTCGCTCACTTGCTCAGTCGCATCCACAGTTTCTCATTCAAGTTCAGCTGCACTGTCTCCAGTATATAACCTCCTGTTGTTTACCTGACGCTGTCTGGCTCATCAACCAGTCACATCCATGCTCTGCAACCCCTAAAAGAGCAACAGACATTCTCCCCACTCATTCACTCACTCCCCTTCCCATGCTAAGTAACGGCGTGACCCGTTCCCCTTACAATACCTGTAACGCATAAAAGACAGTCGAGACAAGACTGAACAAACAACAAGTCCTGCAACAAAGCAATTGTCCGGATCGTTACAATACATTTTTAATTTGAAAGTAAAATATATGAAAGCATGACGAACTTTATGTACACAGATCTTCACTAATATACAACTGAACAAGAACTGTATTTCATTTTTCTTTGCATACAATATTAAATGGCAGTGTTTTTATCTGATAGTGAAAAATAAATAAATAAATGTCAAGATAGATAAAGGAAGAAATACATGTCTATGTATTGATTATGTATGAATTGATTTCAATATTTATTAATGTATTTACTTATGTTTTACTTTTACCAAATATATAGGCTATATCCTTCATCATGTAATTGTCAGAAATTAACATTCCTGTTGGTCCAGTGGGGACCACAAATAGCATTACTCTCATCAACCAGTAGATGAGAACCGTACTTCCTTGGGCCAATAGGGACCACAATGAGCGTTACACCAGGGATGCGGGACGGGGGTGCTGGGGGTGCTGTCAGGATTCTCGCTAACGTACTCTTTTTATTTACAGTATATATGTGCTCCGAGCACACTCTTATACTCAGGGAGATGTTCAAGGAGGACAGAGATGTTTTAAACTCCTGTAGTGTTGTTTTGTTCGTGCACTGGGCTTGCAACGTATCCAGATGACTTTTTAATAATAAAGAAAATCACACAGACTCATTTAATTTGAAGTTTTAACGAATCAGCGCAGTAGTAGTGCTCTTTTCGGTTTATTAAATGCTTATCTTAAAAATTGGATTGGTTGGCTCCCGTGTGGCGCATCCAGTAAAAGCACTTGCACAGAGTGCAGGATGCTCCCTATAGTCTGGACATCGCGATTTCGAGTCCAGGCTATTCCTTTGCTGACCGAGGATGGGAGCTTCCAGGGGTGGCACTCAATTGGCCCAGCGCCCGGGGTGGGAAGGTTAGGTCGGCCAGGGTGTCCTGCTCACCACGCACCAGCGACCCCAGTCTGGCGGTATTGCCTGTAAGCTGCCCGAGAGCTGCGTTGTCCTCCGACGGCTGTAGCTCTTGGGTGGCTGCATGGTGAGTCCACAGTGTGAAAAAAAGCGGTCAGCTGATGGCACACGCTCGGAGGACAGCGTGTGTTCGTCTTCGCCTCCCGAGTCAGCATAGGGGTGGTAGCGGTGAGCTGAGCAGAATAAAATAATTGGCCATTCCAAATTGGGAGAAAATAATAAAAAAATAAAAAAATAAAATAATAATAATTGGCAACGACTAAATTTATAAAAAAAAAAAAAAAAAAATTGGATTGGTTGGTTGCACAGACCACCATAAATCCCAAGTAAAAAGCAGTCTAGGCGATCCAGTGCTTTACAGGTTTAACAGCATTAGTACTTCAATACAGTAATACAAATATGGTTATCATATATTTAGCTCTTAGGCTATAAAATGCAAAAAGCTAAAAACGCCCACCGCTAAATTCTAGAACATTCAATATATATCACTCTCTTAAGATTAAAACATAATTTCTATGCCTTATAGCAATGCATCAATATAAAAGAGATATTGAATTCAAATATATGCTTACCTTCCAGTATATGGAAGTCTATTGTAGGAGAAGTCATTGTATTTTATCTTGGTCTTAATTGAATTAATACTTGTACTGTGATTCTTGAAATGTATTTTTTATGGCTGTAAGTCACCCTGGATAAGGGTGTCTGTTAAGAAATAAATAATAATAATAATAATAATAATAATAATAATAATAATAATAATAATAATATATTGAAAAATAAGAACCGTCTTCAAAAGGCAGAGACTTGTGAATACGACCAAACAGCAATCAGTTTTCAGAGATCTTCAGAGCATGGATCACATCAGCTTGTAGTTAGCAAGTTGAGCGATACTTTGGGGCTCAACTCGCTAGCTACAAGCTGATGTGGTCCATGCTCTGAATTGGGATTGGGGCTTTACCTTGGTTTTATAGGATTTTCCTCCATTGAATAAATCAGGTCCCAAGTAAATCTAATCATCACTTGGCCTTGACATTTCTTATCTTTAAGTTAATGATACATTCTAGAAAGATCTGTTCAACTCCTTTTTCAAAACTGATTGAATATAACTTCTTGCCAAAAAACATGATTTCATAGCTCTTTTTCCAAGTCCTCCTTTTTCTAAAAAGTGAGGTGGACCAAAGTTCACAGGATCCTTGCTATAATATAATACAAGTATATGTGTATATATGAGAGTTGTTTTTAATATGTAACACCAGCTCTATTTGATTATATTAAGCTGAGTTAAAAATATATGTCCCTCCTAGCCGCATATTATCTTAACTTTTCAGTGTGTTGTCAATGGGTCAGTTTAACTTCATATACAAATGTGTGTTAACAGAGTTTTTGACAAAGAGTGTAGAGGTTTATCATCAGCCTTTGAATAAGACCACTAAGCATACAGTGGCAAGTCCAGTTATTTTCATTTAAATTCAAGATATATAAAACTTGTTAAATATAATAGCCTTGTATTAACTGGTAGCATGCTTGGACCTGCCTCTCTCTCAGTTTCTAAAACTTCACCTGCACAAGCAGGTTTCAGACACCCTGTTTACTTGCCAAGGCTAGTGTTTTATTTAATATGAAACTCCACTGTAAGCACTTTTCCAAATTCACTGAATGAAGTAATTTTTGGCCGATTCAAGAGACACCTGGACCGGTATCTTTTCAGATAATACCAAAAATGCTTACATCCTAATTTTTATAACTCAGCTCTCATTATTGTTCTTATAATATAATGAGATACATACTCCTGACTTTTTTAAAGCACCTTCCGTTAGTTATCATTCAAGGTTGGCAAATCCCGCTTTTAAGAGCCAACAGTGAATCCTGCTTTGAGGTGCCAAAGACTAAGCTTTATTTTTTGAAGGTCTAATGCCCTTCCAGAATTTTACTGTGTGTCTGAGACAAACATCTAAATATTTCACTTTACAGTTTCCTTGTAAATAAATACCTTTGTTTCTTAATGCAGTAAAACCTTTATATGAGCTAAACATGTATATTCTTTGGTTTAATTGATATTGTAATGTCTAGACTTTTTGTTCAGTTGGAGAAACTGAACTAATTCTTAAATTGATTAAATAAAATGAACATTATCGCAAACGTGTCAACAATATGGTTGCAAAATTGTCAGTGCCATGCTTCTGTTATGATAAACTTTTACTATGTTCTTTCAACAGTTTATCTTTAAATAGCATTATAAAATGTATTTCTAATTAAGTCACTTCAGTATAACAGTTGATCCTAGAAATTGTAATATTATTTTACTCCATTGATAAATCTTTCAAGATTTTAAGGGAAGGTCCAGTTATTTATCTAAATACAGGCTAGAATTAATATATTAGAATGCCATAGTGCTACAGTGACTGAACTAAGTCTGACCTTCTTCACTGTTCATACAAAATCAAGTCAAAGCAGGTTTTAAGACAACCTTTGGTTTTGCCAATTTTAGAGTTGATTAATATGATAACACTATTGTAAGCATTTTTCAATACTCATTATTTCAAACCAATATCTAACTTAACGTATTAACATGTCCTATGCTTTCCATTCCCATCTCTTCCTGCCAGGTTCTAATTCATTTCTGTTATATATAGAAAATGATTATTGTAAGATAAACTCCTATCTTCTGTTATCCAAAAGGTATTTCTGTTCGTTAATATTAATGAGATCGCTCATTATAGAGAAGATCTTGGCTTTTAAATCGCTGACCATCAGAAAAATCCCCGCTTCATCGGCCAAAACCAACAAGTCATCTTCAACACTGCTTTTACTACAAGCAGGTGAGAACGAGGTTACCACATTAGTTGTATTCCTTCAGCAAGTTTACTGTTAGAGTTACAGTTCATACTTTAAATGATTTTATAACATGTAGTTCTAATTCAGATGCATCAATATAGCAATCTCTTATAAACTGCAATTCTATTTTACTTCATTGATACACATAGAAGGCAAAAGGCTAATTTTTATTATTAATATTAATATTAATTGAATATTTAAACTTAGGACTGCTCATATATTTACTTAATGTTATTATATAAGTTTCTTATTTATTTAAATACTTTTGCTTTTTCTTGCTATAATCAAACCTATAATCAAAATACTTTTGCTTTTTCTTGCATATTAACTGTGCTCCATAGATTCTACCATTCCGCTCTCTCTGGATCAGAATGTTTTGAGACTCTGAGTCTAATTAAAAAAGATGCTTTTGCCTGATAAGGGAGGTTTGGAACTTTCACCAGGTCAGTCTGACCTTCAATGCAGTGAACTCCTTACACAGATCTGCTAATATTATTTTCTAATGGTTGTATATTCTTTTAAACACATTACAGTCATTACAATATTTGTTGCAGTTTCACAAATGTTCAATTTGTATCCCAAAGATCAGCCTGCTTTCAGTAGCTGTGACAGTCTTGGGTCAGTTTCTGCTCTCAGTGAGTCAGTTTCTGCTCACAGGTCTGGGTGACAGTCTTTAAAAGCCTGATACCTGCAAAAACTTAAATCTTGTTAGCTGGGCTCCCATCTCTACATTCCCATTCCCATCGTCAGTGGGCAAATACATTTGAACTGAATCTGGGTCCATCAAAGAACCGCACACCTTTGCAACCAAGGCCTTCCATGCAAAAGGATCTATTGACTTATAGCACAAAAGGGACATGCCAGAACCGTCTCATGACAGTGCGGTCGCACCCCACATGCCGAGGATGGCTGTGCTTGCCGTACCGGCAGTTTTTCTCGTTAACTTTAGTTTATGAATGAGCATTTTGCACTGCCTGCAAGAAAGCCACGGATCAACTGTTTCAACCAATTGTATTCCCGTGTGGGTGCTGGCATTTAGTGTTTCGCCAATTAGCACTACACATTGCTATGCGAGGGCAGGCGCTCATTGTTTCAACCTATCACTGATAATATCAGCCCCAAGCACCGCCATGCGAGAGCGTTTTCTTACAAATGTGTCCAGACCTAGCAGCTGGTTTCGCTATGATAACTGTGCTTAACAATGTCGGATGGCAAAACATTAAAAATAAAATCTCAATAACTTCTAGAACCACATTTAAAACAGTCGAGAATAAAGAATATTTAACTGTTAAAATGTCAATATATTTCTCAATAAAACAAACCATAACCTTCCAGCGTTTCTTTGTAGTAGTATGGCCCAATCCACATTCCGTATGCCACTTATTTTAATTTAATTAAATCAAAGAAATCTAACTTTCTATTTTAGAGCTGCTGTCTTCTCTGTTATGATTTGTTTTTAATTGTTTTATTATTATTCACTGTGTCCTTTCATAACAGTTAATGCATCAGTCCAGGCAAGTGATGCACGGTAATTTCCAGTAGTGGGCTCTTACTAGTACTGTATTTGGAATTCGTGATTTTTAGTAATGGCTTCAAGAAGAAAGTGATATTTATGTTTTCGGTAAGAACTCAAGAAGAGATGTTCAACCGTTAAAGGAAGGCAGATCAACAAGACACGTCTGTTTTAATGGATGATGAACTGCATGTTTCATTTTAGCCTCCAGCAGTAAATAGTTTTTACATTGAACATTGTTGATTGTTACATTTTGACTCGAGAGTATTGTAATTGACTGCAAGGTAATGGCAGAGTTCCAAAATGTTTTAAAAATGCAAGATGTTTAAAGGGGGTGAAAACATTGTAAAGATTTCCATTACATGAGAGTTGATGTTAAAACTTCATGCTAATTTGAACTTGGCTCTCGCCAAGATAAGCACCAACTAAGACGCAGCTTTACAGTAAACTAATGTGATCCATCTGCATCTCCATCCATTTGCGTTTCTTTCCATCTGATGATGTAGATATTCTTCTTCCTGGTGTTGATGGCTTAAGTGTAATGCTGGCTCCAGGGATCAGCTTATTTTGTCTCCCCAGCGCATCAGCACATACAACGGCTGTGATGCTGGCTCCGGGGATCAACCACAGTGCGGTCTCCCCAGCACATCAGCATGACAACTGTCTGGATTAAGCTAAGTAGGGTACATCTCTGGGGTCTTCAAGGGGGCACCGTCCGTCCTCGGTGTTTCATCGACTAGCCCACGACACCTCAAGAGAGCTTAACATTGATTTTGGTGTCCCAGCATCACCCCCTCTGTCCCCCACTCAACTCAGCCCAGCTTACTTACCTGCACATCAACGGTGTTTTCTTTCTATTGTGCTTGAGATCCCGTCAGAATCTTTCCGTCTCAACCACAGCCAGTTGCTGCTCCTTTCTGCTGCTTCGGATAAGTTCTTCACTGTGCGATGCAACTCTTGGCCACTGAATCTGACATCTCTGAGAAACCAGGTTGTAGAGTGTGCCACAAATCCTTGACAACCCACCTCCATTGGGTAAACCCAGACTTTCCATCCTCGCCTGTTGGTTGCTCTCCTGGATGGAGGAATTTTTTTTGTATGTAATGCTTTGATGGAACTGGTGGCAACTTATTGGTCATGTTACACTTGTCTTCCAACGCTAAGGCCAAACATCGCAGCACCTGGTCATGGCGCCAAGTAAACCGTCCTTAGCTAAGACCCACCTTACATCCTGTCAAAATGTGCCTTAATGTTGCAGGTGATGAACACAAAGGACATGAGGAATCCTCACCCACCCAGAGGTTTAGATTCTGTGGTGATGGGAGAACATCTAATGTTGATCTGATGAGGAAACTGATCCTGCTCTGTTCCATTGTCCATAGGTCTTGCCAGCCGATCTTGCGTTGTTCCACACTCTCCCATCTCATCTATTCTCCCTGCTTGGCCTGGAAAATGGCCTTTACACACCTCATTCTCTCCTCCTGCTTTTGCACCTCGTTGACTACCAACTTCCTCTGTTGAGCTGGAGTTGCCTTGTGCCATGTAGGAGGAGCTGAACTGAGACCAAGACCCCCTCTTCCATGCTGAAATTGACCCATAATATCACCGATTTGAAGGGCAGCCTTCAGAATCTTCCACAGCTTTCTTTGCCGCCCACTTTCTTCCAGTTTTCAACACAAGTTCTGCCTCCCTTACACATTTGTCGCATGAATCTTCTAATGTCATTTCCAGTCGGACCTTGGTGCACTTAAACTCCTCGGTTAGAGCAGAGACTTGTAGCTGCAGTATTCCTTTACCATAAAGTCCCACTCTGCTGAGGCAGCATGGAACTCCCAACCATTTCCTAACGTATGAACTGATTAAAGCTTCCAGCTTCTCAACTATTGTCAAGGAAACCTTGTACACAGTCAGTGGCCACAGCAGCCTTGGCAGTAAACCAAACCGAAAGCACCAGAGTTTTAGTTTGCCTGGTAAAGCGCTGCTGTCTATGCTCTTCAACCCTTCCACTGCTTGTTGTCTAACTTCTCCCACACGAACTGTGTCCTTTAGATCCCCGTCGTACCATCTCCCAAGACTTTTCACTGACTTCTCAGACACTGTTTGTATTGCCTCACCATTAATGTAGAAACTTTTATCTACTACTTTACCTTTAATTATAGAGATGCTCCTTGATTTAGTGGGCTTGAATTTCATTCATGCCCATTCAATGTTATTGGTTGATTTGCCGAATAGCCGATTAGTGCAGGCTGCTGTTGTAGTCATGGTTGTCATGTCATCCATGTATGATCGAATTGGTGGTAGTCGCATTCCAAGTGCTGTCCTCCCACTACCCATTTTGATGCCCTAATAATTACTTCCATTGCCATGGTAAAAGCCAGTGGAGAAATGGTTCATCCTGCCATTATTCCAACTTGTAGGCATTGCCATGTAGTACTAAATTATAAAGTTGAAAAACTAAATTGCAAATCTTCAAAGTAGGCTTTCACTAAATTTGTTATTGTCATCGGTACACTGAAAAAATCAAATGCTGCCCAAAGAAGTTCATGTGGCACGGAACCATATGCATTAGCCAAATCCAGGAATGTCACATGGAGCGCCTTCCTCTCCTTTTTAGCTGATTTGAATTTGTTGCCAGATCACATTGATGTGTTCTAAGCATCCTGGGAAACCTGGAATGCCTGCTTTTTGTACTGAAGTGTCAATGAAGCAGTTCTTTAATAGGTAGGTTGACAATCTCTGAGCAATAATGCTGAAGAAAATCTTGCCTTCTACATTTAGTAGGTAAATAGGGCAAAACTGACTGATGCTTGCAGAATCTTTTTCTTTTGGTGTAAAGACTCCATCTGCTCGGCGCCATGCTCTTGGTACAACCTGTTTTTCCCATGCCACTTTCATCAATTTCCACAGGATTCGTAGAACTCCTGAAGCACTCTTGTACACTCTGTACGGAACTCCATTAGGCCCTGGAGATGATGACGCCCTTGATTTTATCACAACTTGCTCTACTTCTTTCCACTTAGGTGCAGTCCTCCATTTGGTATTCTGGTGGATTGATAGGTGGGATGTCTGAAGGAATTGACATAGGCTCCTGCCTTTTTGAATCTGTATGTTTCCTCCAAATATTTCTCCAGCTCAACCTTAGATGATTTTAGTGTGCCATTTTTCTCACTGGTGAATAACGTCCTTACAAATTTGAATGGATCTTTATAAAAGTTAGTTCTCACACGCTCCTTCTTTTTGTAGCGTTTCCGTAGGAGCTCAGCTCTGCGCAATGTTGCAAGCTTATCTTTTATGACCCTTTGTAAGAGATTGAGTCCATCCTTCTGACTTTGTTCTGCTCTTCTCCATTGCTTCCTCAGCTGCCTCCTTTCTCTAACTAAGCGTTCAATCTCCTGCTGCCGTCTAGACTTTCCAGGAATAGTTTGTACTTTTTCCTTCCTTTTTTCAACTCCAAACCTCTCGCTTCCATTACTGTAGCCTACTACTTGGAGATAAAAACAGTTATAATGGCTACAATAGCACACATGTAAGCTTAATAATGTTAAATGCAGATGACTATGATGCAATACATATTTTGTCTTTCTAGCTTCCGTAATAGAGAACTACTAACCGTGTAATCTCTCCTATTTAAAACTACCTGAACACAACAAACCTGGTGTGCAGTAAAAAATCAATTCCATTACTAGTACTGTGTAGTAGATAAACCCTAAAAATGATTTATGATTTTTTTTGGCTGTACGGCAGCACCACCTTCTAAAATTAGTAGACCTACTGACACTGTACAGCCACCTGAAAATGCATTGCCGCATATTATAACCGAGGTTGCAGCTCCATCGGTATCGATGCCTATGCAACTGCCACACTATGCCCAGCTGTGTCCACTGAACATTTGTATGACACATTTCATTGACTACATATTTCCTACTCGCTGCTTTGGAAATGAAAAATTCACTCGATGCTGTAAATCAGCTAGAAAAGTGGTATTGGTATGTGAAGGAATACAATCATCTGCTATGCTTTCTGTGCATTCAAGCAACCCACAAAAAGCCAATACGTGTGTATCCAGACAGAATATCTGTATTTTACAAAATCAGCGGTGTGAAGTAAGAACATAAGAAAGTTTACAAACGAGAGGAGGCCATTCAGCCCATCTTGCTCGTTTGGTTGTTAGCAGCTTATTGATCCCACAATCTCATCAAGCAGCTTCTTGAAAGATCCCAGGGTGTCAGCTTCAACAACATTACTGGGGAGTTTGTTCCAGACTCTCACAATTCATGTGTAAAAAACCTCCTATTTTCTGTTCTAAATGCCCCTTTATCTAATCTCCATTTGTGACCCCTGGTCCTTGTTTCTTTTTTTTAGGTCAAAAAAGTCCCCTGGGTCAACATTGTCAATACCTTTTAGGATTTTGAATGTGTAGTCTTCTTTGTTCAAGACTGAATAGATTCAATTCTTTTAGCCTGTCTTCATACGACATTCCTTTTAAACCCGAGATAATTCTGGTTGCTC
The DNA here is from genome assembly GCA_030684275.1 of Acipenser oxyrinchus oxyrinchus. Classification (NCBI taxonomy): domain Eukaryota; kingdom Metazoa; phylum Chordata; class Actinopteri; order Acipenseriformes; family Acipenseridae; genus Acipenser; species Acipenser oxyrinchus. Next base: position 10,656,596 of record CM060277.1, on the reverse strand, counting down.
TTCTTTGCACTCTTTCTAGAGCAGCAATATCCTTTTTGTAACAAGGTGACCAGAACTGAACACAATATTCTAGATGAGGTCTTACTAATGCATTGTAAAGTCTTAACATTACTTCCCTTGATTTAAATTCAACACTTCTCACAATACATCCAAGCATCTTGTTGGTCTTTTATAGCTTCCCCACATTGTCTAGATGAAGACATTTCTGAGTCAACATAAACTCCAAGTGTTTTTCATAGATTCCTTCTTCAATTTCAGTATTTCAGTTTATTCAGTATGCACATTTTGTTGCCTCATGCAGTACTTTACACTTTTCTCTATTAAATGTCATTTGCCATGTGTCTGCCCAGTTCTGAATGCTGTCTAGATCATTTTGAATGACCTTTGCTGCAGCAACAGTGTTTGCCGCTCCCCTATTTTTGTGTCGTCTGCAAATTTAACAAGTTTGCTTACTATACCAGAATCTAAATCATTAATGTAGATTAGAATAGCAGAGGACCTAATACTGATCCCTGTGGTACACCACTGGTTACCTCGCTCCATTTTGAGGTTTCTCCTCTAAACAGTACTTTCTGTTTTCTACATGTTAAACACTCCTTAATCCACTTGCATGCATTTCCTTGAATCCCTACTGCGTTTAGTTTGAGATTTAATCTTTTATGTGGGACTTTGTCAAAAGCTTTCTGGAAATCTAAATAAACCATGTTGTATGCTTTGCAATTATCCATTGTGGATGCTGCATCCTCAAAAAAATCAAGCAGGTTAGTTAGACACGATCTCCCTTTCCTAAAACCATGCTGACTATCTCCCAGGATATGGTTCCCATGTAGGTAATTTTCCATTTTGGATCTTATTATAGTTTCCATAAGTTTCCATATAATAGAAGTCAGGCTCATTGGTCTTTAGTTACCTGGTTCGGTTTTGTCTCCTTTTTTGTGGCTCGATATTACGTTTGCAATTTTCCAGTCTGTCGGTACAACCCCTGTGTCAAGAGACTGTTGCATGATCTTGGTTAGCGGTTTGTAAATAATTTCTTTCATTTCTTTGAGTACTATTGGGAGGATCTCATCTGGCCCAGGGGATTTGTTTATTTTAAGAGCACTTCTGCCTCTGTTATGCTAAAGTTATTTAAAACTGGATAGAAACAGATCGACATGTGGGGCATGTTGTCCGTGTCCTCCTTTGTAAAGACCTGTGAAAAGTAATCCTTTAATATATTTGCTATTATTTTTCTTCATCCTATGATATTGCCATTTGTGTCTCTTAGACATTTAACCTCCTCTTTTAATGTAGTGACTACATCCTCCTTACAGTGAGTGGAAAGCCACCAGTTTTCATTAAGGAATGCAGAGCTACAAAATATTTGAGCTTGATTTAATCCAGACCATGGTTTAACAATGCTAATTACAGCTTTAAAGACAGGTAGCGAACATTAATAAATGTCAAAATCTACTAACCCTATATTAAGCAACAGTTGCTACCAAATTCCTCTCCAAACAGTAGTGCACTGCTTTCATACTAGCTTTTAAAATTGTAACTTTGTTTCCCAATGCGTCTACAGAACGCATTGAAGTGATTGTGGTATAGAAGGCGGAACGTTCTGATTCGCAGGTGTCTGCAGCATGTTTTCAAGTCTTGTCTGTGTTACAGTAGAGACCAGCACAATGTATAATGTTTATGTGCTTGATGATTTGAATACATTACTTCCTATAGTTAACTAGTTTATGTACAGTTAAGGATGGGTTGATGTTTTATTCCTGACATGACACAGATGTGTCGTTCCAATACTGTTTTTAAAAGTATGTTTGAAATCACAATGTTAGCTTTTCGGATATTGTTTTTATATACCGTAGTTGTTGCAAACATTTAAATGCTTGACGCTTTTGAGCAGGCTACATAATTGCAAATAGTCGACTGCAATGGCATTTATACAACTGTTCAGTTTGTGAATAGACCTATTAAACACGTCGAATAGAATGAAAGCAATTTAGTAACGAAGATTATAGAATATATTTTATTTGTATTTTACTATTTTAAAAAGACATCTGCGACACAAAATAGGCTGTGTTTAGTATGTCATTGAATTTTATTTATGTAACATCTGATTTGTAACGTAGTTAATACATTGTCTTGTTGCTTTGAATCTTACATAACATTTTAGACTGTGTCTTATTCCTTATGTCCCATTTTAAAACAGAAATAAATAATTTAATATAAATGATATAAATAAATGCACAATAAATGCATTCCCTAGTATATTTCCACATTGACAAAACAAGTTAATTGTCATTAAACTCGGATGTCCTGTAATATACATATGCATGGATAAAAGTGCCCGGGGTCTGCAAAAATCTGCAAGAAAATACATTGGGAGTAAAAGGAAAAAGAAGAAGGAGGAGAAGGATATTTTTACCTTACTTTGGTGACTTATTTCTCTTACTGTATGACAGTGTGACAAAGTGGCTGACTGCGAGCAGGTGCAGGAGTGATGCAGTGCGTGAAATAAGCAGACAGAGATAATTGTAATCCGGTTTGGAAATGTTTTATTTTGGAGATTTCAGGTCTGGCGACCAAAAACTAATTCCCCAGCAATATTATTATTATTATTATTATTATTATTATTATTATTATTATTATTATTATTATTATTATTATTATTTATTTTTTAGCAGGCGCACTTATCCAGGGCAACTTACATTCGTAAACAAAAATACATTTCAAGAATCACAGTACAACTCATTGTATTCAAAAATACAATGACTTTGGTTCTAGCAAGTACAAGTATATGACAAAATACGATTCAATAACGGAGCAGATAACAGTGTCAATTAAATACAAAATACTACAGATTAAATAACACTTGTGACAGATTACAGTACTCTAAATTACAGGATTAAATGCAGTAAAATAGGGGGCAGATAAGAACAAGTAGAGCGCATTTAAGGAAGAGTGATAAGTGTCCAGAGGGAAAAGAGGAGTTCTACAGGTGCTGTATGAAGAGGTGAGTCTTGAGGAGGCCGAAGGTGGTCAGAGACTGGGCAGTCATGACATCTGTAGGAAGGTCATTCCACCACTGTGGGCTGAGAAGGAGCGGGCTCTGGAGGCAGGGAGCGTAGAGGAGGTAGAGCCAGTCTTCTAGTGCAGGAGGAGCGGAGAGGTTGAGTGGGGTGTAGGGAGAGATGAGGGTCTGGAGGTAGCTGGGTGCAGTCTGGTCAAGGCATCTGTAGGCTAGTACAAGAGTCTTGAACTGGATGCGAGCAGTGATCGGGAGCCAGTGGAGTGAGCGGAGTAGTGGAGTTGCGTGGGAGAAGCGAGGCAGAGAGAACATCAGGCGAGGAGTTCTGGATGAGCTGGAGCGGATTGGTGGTGGATGCAGGGAGGCCAGCCAGGAGGGAGTTGCAGTAGTCTAGGCGGGAGAGTACCAGGGCCTGGACCAGGAGCTGGGTGGCGTAGTTGGTGAGGAAGGGTCGGATTCTTCGTATGTTGCTCAGGAAGAATCAGCAAGTGCGTGCCAGAGTGGAGATGTGCTGGGAATAAGAGAGGCAGGGATCCAGGGTGACTCCGAGGTTCTTAGCTGAGGAGGAGGGAGAGAGTGTGGTAGATTCCAGAGGAACGGAACCAATGTGTACAGCACGGGGTATATAACAAGAAAAGACATTCCCAAATAATAAACGATATCCGCCCCACAATAATACAGACACGGTCACCAGTCCTGGGTGCGTGCAGTAGTGCTCGTGGTGGATGATACAGGTTTATATTTGTGACAATGGTGCAGTGTTGTCCGGTTTAGTGCTGGCCCTTGGCGACAGCTCCGGAACTGTGTTAGCTGTCTAGTAATGTACAAGACAATTACAAACAAACAAAACACAACACTCACAATTTCAGTTTCTGTATTATTTTCACTGTCCTTCTCGGTTCTACTCACATTAAACCAAAGCTAAGGAACAGATTACGATTCTCCGTCCCTTTTATGCTGTCACACATGACCCCTTGGTAAACGAGTGCAACCGCCTCTCCAATCTGCGGCTGCCACGCCATTTCCCTTCCGGTCAATGCATTATTGCAACAGTCTCAGGCCCTTCCTGGCTGGCCGACTTCCTTGAACCCTGGGAAAGAACTGTCAGGCCTGCCCATCCAAGGTACTCTGTTCTGGCTGCTTAGCCCCTCACAGGTCGGTAGGGTGATTTCCAACCAAGAATCATTGTATTTCTGTCACAGACAGGTATTGACTTTTTTTCTACATTTCACCTAAGTGTTGGGAACTACAAATTAAAAGTGAAATGGTGCTTTTGGCTGATTTACTTTTGCTGCGCCAATACCCTGAAAACACGTAAACTGTCATTGCTGTATATAGAGGCTCTGGCAGTTCTCTCGCTGCTAATAATTATTACTACCGTTCCTCTAGATTATACATGAAACTGCTTTGAAATGTGGCAAAGATCAATTTCCATGCAGTTCATGAATCTGAAGAGATCATCAGAATCCCTAGGTTTAATAATTGTTGGTCTGACTTATTTATTAGAGAAACTGCCACCTCAGCTTTAGTTTCTAATGTTTGCTGTTTATATTCCCACAGAATATATGACAACTCCATCCCAACAGAAACTGACAGGCAAGTCTGTGTTTGTTTGGTTTTCAATTCAATTTTCTGATATAAATCTTTAAATCTAAGTTTTTGGCAAATTAGCTAAAACCGTTTCTATTTCACAATTAAAATGATTGACTTGGAGTTAGCCATCATTGCATACAGTAGGGTAGTTTCTTCAAATGAAACCATTCTGACAGGACTCACCATGAAGTACAGTCCCCACAAGATCAGGTTTATATATTATAGGGGCGGTATTGATATCTCCCACTATTTACAGCATTAAAGAGAACACATTATCATCACATTAATATTGGTCTGAATTATTAAAATTATTAAACAGGTGGCTACCTCTTTAGCCTAATAGTGATACTTTTCTACACATTGTTGTTTATGTTCCCACAGGAGATATGACAACTCCAACCCAACAGACAAATGGGATAGGCAAGTGTGAATAACTATATTTTTTATAAGTAAACCTATGACTTATTTTAAAGTAGTCCGAGTTTTAGAGAGAAAAGTACATTCTTAATGTGTCAATATTCAAGGCAGTAAATAACTAACATATCAGATATTATAATTCAATCAGAATGGTCACAGCTCTAATTATTGCTGGTACATATGGGCAATTTCATGCCAGATTAAACCAACTCCAAAACCTAGGCTTTCTGTAAAGCGTGATTATTGTGTGTCTGGTGTACCTGCTCAAAAACCAACAATGTTGCAATCCAAACGAGGTAGGGCACAGCATTCTTCACCACAATGGATACAAATGAAGTATGTTTAAATGATGGGGACTTCTTCATCTCGCTGTGTCAATTTATTGTGACCCTCAATCATGTTCAATTCTATATTAAAGCATGATTCCTGGGTGAGTGTTTACTGCAGTCTTCCATTGTTCAGCCTTTGGTGCAAAAATATATCTTGATGTTACTGATGCATAGTGTGTTACTAGCTGTTTTCACCATGTAGTAGGGTGTGGGAAGACACAAGACAGACACAAATTTCAAATGTGAAACGCCGGCACAGGCGCCCCGATTTATTAGTTTGCGCTCAGTTGGCAGGTGGTTTGTTACAGTTCGGGACACTCTACCAACAATGGTATTGTGCCCCGTCTTCATACAACACTCAGGTGTGTAATCCAAAAGAACAATACGTAAAAAGGCGAAAGGAAAAAAGGAAAACAAAATACTTTAAGGAAAAACTACAAAATAAAGTGTGCAGGTTTTTTCCGCGGCTCGTTGCTCCCTCTAGCGGTGGGAGCCCCGAGGAACAGGCACTGCTCTGCACCCTCTCGTATACTGGGGGACGGCTCAGTCCCGCTAAACTCGCTACCTAAAATAGTCCTCCAATAAATGAACCCGTGTGCCTTGCTTGCACCCCGAGTCTGTAAGCCTCGTGCTGAAGTGCCACTCCGTCTCTCCGAGTCGCTGCTCCAGAGCCTCTGAGTGTTCAGGATTCGGCCGTGAAGTCACGCTCCACTATGTTTCCTACATGAGCCAGAGAGGATACAAAACAGCGCCTTTTTATTAATTCATTCACCCCGTGTAGTCCCACCCCCCAGCCAATGACAGAACGTCAGCCAATTTCCTCACAGCTGAGTCCCGTCATAACACATTGCCTGACAGCGTGGGAACACACGGAGAATACAACCCCCCTACAGGCTCCCGTATGCACCTGATGGTCAGTCCAAATCCCTCCCCTCTCACACACCACCATTCAATCTAGGAAACTAATCTATTTGATACAATGCCATTCCAGACCCTGCTGTCCAGACTGAACCTGTATATGCCACGGTGGTAAGTCCTATATGTTACATGTCTCTCAAACAATTTGGTTGTACATATACAGGTGCTTTCAGATTTAAATGGATACACTTATTTTAAAGTACAAGTTTTAGAAAGCAAAGTAAGTTCTTGTTAATAATAAAGGTACTAATACAGATAATTTATCATTTTAGTCAAGCAAAATATACTGCTGAAGAGACGTCAAACCTGACCACAAACATTCTTCAAACCGGGCTGACTGATATATGTTTTTCAGTATTTACCAACGTTATGTGATCAATACTTCCACACATACGCTTTATATGTTCATGCAAAGTTAAAGCCACTCACAAAACATTGGATATAGAGACTGATAATAATCCAGGCACTGTTATTATTACTATTTTGTTTAAAATTATAAAGTTAATTTAGACTATGTAATGAGTTGAGTGATTTGAATGTGCTCCAAGAAAGGGTATTTTTACATCTTTGGTTTCCATTGATGAATGGCTACATTTCCCTCTGTAAACAGGCTGTAGGTAATAATTCTCAACCTAAATAAAATGTATGATAATCACATGCTTAATCACGACTGTGAACAAAGTGAATGATAATGACATGGTTTCAACACATTGCACATTGTTTAGGTATTGTTTTTAGTAATGTGGATAGGGTATAACAAGAAGATATTGTGCAGCTACTGGTATATATTTACAGAGGGATAAAAAGCAGTTTTATTTTATTTGTTTGTATGTCTTTGTTTGGACAGAATCAGCCCAAGCAGCCTTCAAAGCAACAGGATGACACACTCACCTACTCAGAAATAAACACTGCCCGTGTCACCAAGAAGAAACCCAGCTCTGCACCTGATGAAGACACCGTAACATACGCAACAGTTAAAACTTCCAGATACTGAAAACCACTGGGGAAAAATGAAGGTTGATTTGAAAAATACCTGAATAGTCAATGCATTAAAAAGGTCTTTACCTTTTATCTACGTACTCTCTGCTTTCATTCCTACCAGAATGATCATACAGAGTCCGATCAGAGGGAGACACTTTAGTTCTTGTCTTAGAACTGACAAACCATTGAAGATATAAATAATCTAAGAGACTGTGGTGGAATGTGCCAAACAATAGAAGACACATTGATAGCACTTCCATCAATGCTGGGAGGCAAACATTTCTATGAAACCTTCTGCACAGATTCTAGTGTTTAAAGAGCTAGTAGCATACTGTGTGTTTCCCTGTAGGAGTGTGGGATTCTTAATCAAAGCGAACACACAATGTATTTCTTAATCAGCAGTTTGTTTAGTACCATTTAGCAATCCTGATCTCTCTCCCAATCTGTTAATTTATTGCAGAATCAGCCCAAGCAGCCTTCAAAGCAACAGGACGACACACTCACCTACTCAGAAATAAACACTGCCCGTGTCACCAAGAAGAAACCCAGCTCTGCACCTGATGAAGACACTGTAACATATGCAGCAGTTAAGAGTAAAGTTTAGTATGGTAGCAATGGTAATCTAATGTGAATTCATAGCATAGGCCTGGGAAAAGAAATGGAAACTGGAAAAAAGATGTTACATCTTGAATCATTCCAGGTCTATCATGTTATATACAGTGTGTGTCAGGTTAGAAACATTGTGTGTAGTTTGGTAGGCTCAACTTAGCCCCTTTAATAAACATTCATTATCAAGCAATTCTGCACAACTGCCAGTGTACTTGAGAGAGTCCCAGGACTGAATGTTTAGCTTGAAAGTTGTTTAGAATTGTAAGTGGTATTCTTTTCTTTCAAAAGAACTTGATAAAGGCTTTGAGAACCAAATCTGTTGTTCTATAAATGAAAGTAATACAGTGCTCCCTCACTATAAGGCTCTCGGTTATAACGAGCCTTGGATATAACGCTCCTACAGCATGTCCCTCAATTCCCTATACTTGTGATTCATGCAATATTTCTACAGTAAATACAGTACCGGTGTTGTTCAAACTGTAAACAACTTCTCAGACTAACTTTTCTGTCTCTCCCTTTTGATATAGTATCTGAACTGAAGAATTACTACACTGGCACTTTATAACACAGACATCTTATTCAGCATTCGTTTTATAACTAAATAAATATTAGGCCTATTACGTGGTTATCTTTCCTAATGTATTTACTTTTTGATGTGAGAGGAGCTACGGCTTTCTCTGGGAGACAAGAAACTTCAGCTTTGTTTCAGCCCCGCTCCAGCAGCCGAACCTGGGGCAAGCCCATTCCCTCTTCCTCTCGCCCGACCTGCTCTCCTTCTCGCACTTGGTTTGCTTCTCTGTTGCTTCTAACTGAACTCTGGACCGCCATTTAGCCAGACTATTTATATTTATATAAACTGCTAATTAAAATGATCCATATATTTTATTTTTTGGTAAAAAATGTAGCGTGGATTACATGTTGCTGTATGTGTGGTTAATTCACGGAAAGTTACATTTTTGCTTCACTGTATGTGCATTATAGACAGGGAGTTATTTTATTTTGTATTTTAGTCAGATGTGTGTTGTTATGTGTCCCACGGCGCTCCCCCACCCCCTCCCCCGTTTCTAACGCTCTTCGGTTATAACACTCATATTGTGTGTCCCCCGAGACCTGCGTTATAGCAAGTTATAGCAGCTCTGTGTATGTATGTGTGTGTGTGTGTGTATATATATAGCTCTGTAATTCTTATTTCCTGTTTGTCATGTGTTTCCTGTTCATACTGTAAAACAATTAGTGTCAGGTTAGAAAATGTATGTGAAGTTTGGTGGGCTCAACTTAGCCCTCTATAAGCATTCATTATCAAGCAATTCTGCAGTGTGCTCAAGAGAGGCCCAGGACTGAATGTCCAGCTTGTAAGTTGTTAAGAATTGTAAATGGTATTCTTTCCTTTCAATAACCAGCAGTGGGTTACACAGACCCCAGTTACCAGCAGTTACCTTACCTAAGGTACACAGGCAGTCCATGATTAGTGCTCATGTGGGTCTGTTGAATCAGCCACATCTCTGAGCTACAGCCACTTCAGCATGACTCTGTATGTATTTGAGTTCATTGTTATAAAGTGTACAATATGCATTTGTGTGGTTGTGTTGTCTGTTATCTATGATCTCAACTCACTGTTTTTTTTTTCATCAGGGCCACCACCAGCAGACATGTTTTGTATTGATGGTCTTTTATCATTTCTGTTTTAAATACTGTGGTTTGCTTAAGCGAGGTTCTCTGTCATTCTTGTCACCTCGCTACACATGCTAAAATTAAACACTGTATATGCCTTGCACAATGAGGCTGTGAGTAGCACTGGCTTTCTCATTCTTCTGTCTAATGTCTAAAAAGAATTAATTTCTGTTTGTAACTTCATATTAGTCATTTCTATTTCACCTCAGCCACGCATTGCCTGCTTTGTGCTTTCAGAGTCAGGGGTGCTGAACCCAGCATCTGGTTTCGTTGCTATTTGCTGAGCTGCATGCACAGCATGTACCTAACTGTTATGTTGCTCATGTTAACTGTCTGAATTGTTATTTCTAAGCTTTACTTTGTTTTACCTGCCAACTCTCGTTCCGCCTCTGAACACACCAAGCTCATATCGATCGTGATCACCCTATTGATACACCTGTGGCTGGAGTCTTAATTATTTAATCACTTATTAAATTCACGGCTCTAGCCACATTCCCACGTGTTTTTACAGGGAGGATTTTATCTCCCTCCCTGCCACCTCTATATTCCCCACACATACACACACCCTGTGCACCACTACAAATACACATACAATAATGCTCCACCTAAAACACCCAGGGGCGGGGTGTACATCGTCACAATGTTCCAGTTCAATATGCTGTCCTTCTCCACTCTGCTCATGATTGCTTCAGAAGATCCCCAGCAACTCATCCAGCATGTTTCTGAAATCCATTCCAGGTTGCCACTCATCCACAAACTGGTTAAGAGTCAGTTTAGGAACAGAGATGATAAGTGCAGGGCTGGTTTTAAAGACGTGGGGGAAAGCCATACTCACTCTTTCACAACAGCCAGGGTAGTCAAGGTATGAGGCTTGTTAAAATATTAGTGCCTTTATTGCCTTGTGCCAGACATAAATCAAATGCGAGTGATAACAATTCAATCTTATGGTTGTTAATGATAATTCTAATTTACATGGGTCAATGGGTCTGTAGTTTTGTTAGTTTAGCAGAAAGCAGCAGCTATTGTTGCAGGGCAACAAGAGATCCTCCTTATGTAATTAATGGCACTTTTTTTTTTTCTTTATTAGTTGTTGTGGTAAAGTGGCTGATTGTGTACAAGTACAGGAGTGATGCAGTGCGCAATGAACAAACAGAGAATTATAATCCAGTGGGAAACGGGTTTTTAATAATTATAATCCTGGTCTGGTGACCAAACAACAACTCCAGGCAATACACAACAATGTGTACTGCACTGGAATAAATCAACGGGTTACAGCCCCAAATAACAAACATGTTGCTTACGCTTCTTAAAGTAAGTATTGATAGGTACACAAGTTTACTTTCTTTGTTTTGTACAAATGTCACCATTTCTTGGGTATAATGTTTAGTCTCTTAATGGCTGTTTGAACATTAAAATAATGATTAAACTTCCAGGCATCCAACCATACCAGTCTTCTTCAGCCTGCTAGACTTGATCAGGAGCGATTGATCATTTTGAATGGAGTCCTATCACTTTTCATATCTTGGCTGCCGAAATCAAAACTTCATTCTAAATAATTTGTATACTATACGCAAGTCAAAATTTTACAGTTATATGTACGGTTTCCATTGCTTTATTCTTTCATTTAATTGGAAGGGACTCAAGTGGGGATCACAATACAGGAGATCTGGTGACTCGGAGCTCCCCTTACTCCTGGTATAATTGAGGGGTGCTGTAGTCAAATCAATAGCCCTATAGGCTGGGTGCCACATAAAGAAAGGTTGTTTGAAATACTTTGGTTAAGTAGATTGGGGGACAAGGCATAACATCCAATAATCCAATCACACAAGGGAATACTAACATTCAATCAAAAGCACAGGTTTCTCCCAGTGTCACTTAAGATCGGTCTATTCTCTTACAGGGTGTATTTTTCCCACCAAATCAAAATGGCCTACCGTACTAGCACTGAAAGAGGCGCAGTCTCACACACAAGGTTTTAACACAAACCGGCAGCAGCTGACTACTACAAACTGGGTTCTAATTTGATGCAGCGATTCACCCAATTTGTAACCGAATCTTGATAAAAGCTAAGTGTGACACTGATGCAAATTTTAACACCTCAAATATATTATATATATATATATATATATATATATATATATATATATATATATATATATATATATATATATATATGTGTGTGTGGAAGCATGTTGCAGAATGGTCATCATTGTGGATAAAGACTGAGTCTGCTTACTAGTAATCACAAGTGTTGTTTTACTATTTATGTTGTTAAGTACTGTTGAGGACATTTTTTTTGTTAGAAAAAATGGATGAAGAACAAATCTTCAATCTATAGCCTCATAAGTGATATTTTGCATTCCCTTAGTGGTATTTTGCAATTAGTAGAACCAATAATCCTTGCTCAGTTTTAATCTACATGTATTCTATTTCTAAGAGGGAAAAAATGTGTTATATACCAAGTCCATCAGTGCATTTTACATGAGCTTGAGAATGCCAATAACTTTTTAAAATTAAGTTTTCTGAACATGAATTCCGATATCAAAAGTCAAGTAAACACGGTTTTCAGAAAATGTATCAGAATATTCCGAAAGTCAATTTTCGGAAAACAACACCTAAAAACTTTGACCTTCATTCCTGCACGTGGTTTTAGAAAACAGAAAATAATAATAATCTGTAGTCAGTCTGCATACATCCATTTGTCTAGTTAGGGATAAAGTAATCCATTCGTTAAAGTCTGTATGTATTTGTTAATAGCCCATACTGAAGCAGCAAATGTTTTCCAGCTTTAAAACGATGTGAGAATTTAAAATAATGTATGCAAAAGAAACTGGTAATATAGAACAGGATCAGCTGTTGGAAAGGCTGATTGCACATTTTGGGGAATCTGAATAGAGGTATAGGATAGTAATCTTTGAATTTCAGACCTGAAACTTCGATAAAGCACTTGAGTTATTGGATTGGTCTCCGTTCTATCGCAGAAATGTCCGGTCTGTTCAAATCTTACTTAGACTACTACAGTACTTTGCCTGCGAAAATATCCGGCGTTTTCCGGAAACTTCAATCCATGTATACAGTTGAATTCTAATTAGATTTTATACCGTTAATCATGTAAACACAGAAAAGTGAAGTTTTAAGAAAATCAGTTTTCTGATTCCATTTTCGGAAAACGCTTTGTTATGTAAACGTACTGTATGAGTCCAGGATTTAAATATGGACAGAAATTGTGTGAACTGTACACTAAATATGTAAATGTAATATGTAAAACACACACTCACACAGGCAGACAGATAGACAGACACACAGGTGCCCCCAAAACATTTCACTATTTTAACCCAGTACCATAAGAGTGGAGCTTTAAATTCCAACCAGTTTGTGGACACAGCTTCCAGTAATGCTGCAGATACAGCAATAATATCAGAGCTTATCCTTCCTCTATTGTACAGGCCAATGTGTACATTGCACAGAAGGCTGTTATTAACTACTAATGTATGGGTGTAGCCTAACTGGCTTATTGTGTTCTGTTTCCATTAAAGCCTAAGTGAATAATGATAAAGAGATGCTGATATTGGCAATCTTTGTTTAGCCAGGAAATATTACAGTGGAGTCAATTTCCAAGAACACTTACTCCTAAATTGCTATTGTTTGTTAATTATCCACAGGCATCATGATAATACACATTTTTACAGAATACTAAACAATAAGATGCATTCTGAATATATACAAATATAATTTTTCCCGTTACCAATATTTAAAAGTTGACATTCTGTTCATTTGTAATTTATATATATATATATATATATATATATATATATATATATATATATATATATATATATATATATATATAATTTGCACCAACTCTCTAGATCAAATAAAAACTCTGATCAGCTGTTCACTGATCTGTGGCAGGAATAGTGAACAGCTGATCAGTGTTATTGATTTGATCGAGAGAGAAGGCTAATTATTATTAATTAATGAAATAAAAAGAAAACTTAAAAAAAATATTAATGAAATAATTGAATATTGAAAATGGCACAGATTTTTTTTTTATTTGTTTAAATGCTGTTGTACTGTCTTGCAGCACCAGGCTAATTAAGCAACATAATCAATTTAGCAAAGGTTTAGTACTTTAGGTTTACTTTAGTTTATGTGTTCATTTCTTTCTGTATAAGGGCAACTTCAAAATCCACTCCTGTATCAAAGTGTTCCGGATTTATGGGGCCGGGTGGCAACCCGACTGTCAATAGATTTTGTTAACCATGCTGATGTTGCAGATGCTGTTTCTCTATTATCCCTTTAAGAAACCTACTTGTTATACTTTAAAGGGCAAATGCTGCCTAGGGCACTACTTGACCTAGCACTGGGCGTGGGCTAAAGACAAGCAATGAGTTCCCACCTTTGGACACAAGAAATTACAGCAGCTGACTGAATAGAGCTTGTCATTTTTCAAAGGCAATACAGCAGTATTGTAACACAGGCTTGTTAAACCTGAAGTCATGGCCAGACACAATGCAGATCACTAAACCTGTGGATGAGTTCTCAACATGGCAGCACAAGTCAAGCTGGGAGATTAGATCAGCGGTTCTCAAATTGTTGGTCATGACCCCCAAGTGGGTCGCAGAACGATTTCAGGGGGTCGCGATGTCATAGTCAAAACCTTTTTTTTAGTATTCATTCAAAGGGAAATATCGGTAATATTCACTTAGTCATACCTCCCAAGCAGATCACTTGATTCATGCACATGGGTCAGCAATAGTTTCCTTATTGGGAGAGAGTAATTTTACATCACATCACTGAATTGAGTGGAATGACTACAGGGGTTGTAGTTTGTACTTCACTCATGCCAAATATTAGACAATGGATGAATGTATTGCTAAATATCATGCACCAGCTTCGGATAATCAGAAGGCAAAACAGGTCAAAACATCTTCAGTTTTAAGCAGAAGCGGGGTTTCTACTGTTGATGTGGATCCTTAATAAACCACTACCAGTAAAGTAACTTAAGTTTTCAAAGTGAAGTCTTGGAAGTATGATAATGACATTAAATCTGACTTTAAAATTGAAGGGATCAGATGAAAATCACAAACCACTGTGCGAGATCTGTGCAGATATTCAGGTTTCCCTTTATCATGTTTTAAACTGACGGTTATCACTTAAAACAGACAGCAACTTGTTAATCCCTTGTTAATTGTAAGATGAGATCTGCCTTTTCAATTCTTTTCAATCACATTTCATTTAGCACCAATCAAAAATAATAATGAGAAAGCATCTTCTGACAGTCTGAATTAGATCACACCTTTATGCATTTTAGGTTAGGTTTAGTTAAGACATGAATTAAGGAACGTGTGGCTTTACTAAGAAAGAATAAATCAGATTTGTTTTCTGATCAAATTAAAAGCTATCACTTACTTATGTTAAACTTGATCAGGAACTCCACACATTTGTGGAATTTTACTGCCATTGTATGGATTCAAAACTG
>CM060277.1:10591287-10641080 GCA_030684275.1 Acipenser oxyrinchus oxyrinchus | reverse complement strand
CCTTTGGAAACCTACTGTTATATATGTGATACATCTTGTTTATTAAAATCTTTGCATATTTTTATAAAAGAACAGAGCAATAATCTATTTAGATATACAGCGAGGATGGAGAGTCCGGGTTTACCCAGTGGAGGTGGGTTGTTGAGGATTTGTGGCACTCTCTACAACCCGGTTTCTCAAAGACGTTGGATTCAGTGGCCAAGAGTTGCGTCGCACAGTGAAGAACTTATCTGAAGCAGCAGAGAGGAGCAGCAACTGGCTGTGGTTGAGACAGAAAGATTCTGGCTGGGGATCTCAAGCACAATAGAAAGAAAGAAACGCTGATGTACGGGTAAGTAAGCTGGGCTGAGTTGAGTGGGGGACGGAGGGGGGTGATTCTGGGAAGCCAGAAACATTGTCGAGCCCTCGAGGTGTCGTGGGCTAGTCGACGAAACACCGAGGATGGAAGGTGCCCACTTGAAGACCCCAGAGATGTACCCTGACACCTATGGATCACATTAGTTTACTGTAAAGCTACGTCTTAGTTTGTGCTTATCTTGGCGAGAGCCGAGTTCAAATCAGCATGAAGTTTTAACATCTACTCTCGTGTAATGGAAATCATAATTACCAAGATATTTAATAAGTAAAAAGGAACATGGGCAATAAAATGACCACCCCCAATCGTTCTGCAAATAACTTGTCGTACTCAGAATTTCAACCAGTAGTATTTTGTACCATATGTCCCCACAACGTTTTGTGTAAAGAAGTGGTGACTTTTATTAGACAAAAAAAGACAGACAGTGTTTGTTGATTGCTTTGTTTTAATTTAATTTGTATTCCTGAGGCAGAAGCATGTTTATTTTATGAATTGAGATAGCCATACACTACTACTTAAGCGCTTTGCTGAAATTGTATTGTGAAAGGCACTATATTAAATAGTGAAATATTAACAGTAACCACTGTATTTCCTTATTAGTATAAAGATTTTGTGCCATCTGCTTGCTTTATCACGTGGTGGAGTGTAACGTTTCATGATTAAGAAATATAAAAATGTCTGAAGCATTTCTGAAGAGGTGTCATTGAAGTTGTTCACTGCAGACTCTGCAGTCTGTCCTCGTGTGACATCACTGAACAACTTGAATGACACCTCTCCATGCGTTAGACATTTTTACATTTCTTAATCATTAAAAGTTACGCTCCAGAAGGCAATAAAGCAAACAAACTGCACAACAATCTTAATACTAATAAGGGAATACAGTGGTTAATGTTAATATTTAATTTTGTTATGAAATACTCCTCAGCATCACTTTAATATTTTCCTGTATACATTATATAACTCCTTTAAAAGTAATACATCTCACAGCTGCTGGAGACACCCTGTTTTCTTGAATATCGGAGTTACCCGATACGATTTAGTCTGCACAGCAGGTGTCTTCACTTCACATGGCAAAGAGCAGGAATCCGCTGAAGGTGTTGTAGTGGTTAATGTCATCGTAGACAACTCTTTGGGCGTGGAGACTGATGTAGACACTGTCCCCTACTTGCAGTTCCAGGACAGCCCCGTTGCTGGCACTGTCCTCGTTGTCCTCTCCGACTGTGTCCCAGATGGACACAATCCTTTCGCTGTTCTTAAACATGGCCGCGTTGGTGTTGGGTGTCCCGTCATTGTAGGCCGAGAATCTGAAGTAGTAGACACCCTTCACCATGACTGTGAAGATACCTGTGGTGGGCAGTCCAACACAATACATGAAGCGGTGATTAGTATGACCGTGCTAATTCATTGATTTCTGTCCTTCTCTGTGTATGGATTGGGTAGACAAATGGAGCTCCTATTGTGCATTACAGTGCCAAAATGCTAAATTACAGTGTAATCATTCACCATAAATATCATAACATAATTATACATTAATGGCTAGGCACCATCAAATGATGATTAATAAGGCTTGATATACAGTGCCCTAACACAGTATTACAGAATGGCATGCTCTCTAATATTTTGAGAGCATACCATGCTCTGTGTACAGACAGTGTCAAATGGAAATATAAATGTTTTATCATCTGCCTTGCATGGATTGCTACAGCTAATTGTTTGTGGCTGTCCCTTTACCTCTAACCACCTTGAGAACAAACGTTTATTTTTTTATTTTCTTTAATGAAAGTAACTCCTCTGCATGTGACCGTTTTCGGAGCTACTGCTAAACGGACAATTTAGCTTGGGCTGGTAGTACATGCATGGCTATTGTGTCAAAGCAGTGGCTCCCAACCCTGGTCCTAGTGGACCCCTGTGTTGCTGGTTTTCACTCCAGCTGAGCACTCAAATACTCAGTTGAACCCATAAATTTAACTAATGATAGGCTTATTTAGACCTTTTCAATTGTTTTCAGCTTTTACAGGTGGAAATAGTTCAGATAAGTGTTCAATTAAGTAACGACAACTCAGTTGAAACAAAAACCAGCAGACACAGGGGTCCGCAAGGACCAGGGTTGGGAACCACTGTCATAAAAGATCTATTATTTATCTGTTGACATACTGTACCTGTACTAGGGTTATAACAGTTGCCGATGTTGGTGAAGACCTTTTTGTACACCAGGTTGGTGTCAGTGTTGAATGGTCCTATAATCCAACTACCAGATTCCACTAAGGCAGCAGAGAAGGCAATCTTTGGCAAGGCTGGGAAACAGATGGACAAAGAACCGATTTTACTTCGAAGGTGCTTTAAGCCCCACATGAAGGCTTCATACTTCATACCCCACATATGCCTCTTCTATTGTATGTTGCTAAAACCCCATGTTGAAACATGACTATTATGCTGTACTTTTAAAGCGCTCTGTTGTAACATACCTAGTATACTGTACTTTTACTATAGCCCCTTATTGTAACATTACTCATTGGAAAGCATGTTCCGAAGGTGCTCTATAAAACAAAATCACTACACTTGGCTATGCTTTTACCAGAGTATACCACAGTAAACTTTTAAAATGGTACCAGAAACTCAATACGATTGTCTTTTTGTTTTTTGTTGCTCATTGGGTCTTTGTTCAATAAAATGTTAACAGTACCATCTCGTTCCTTCTCCAGCTGGCCCACCCTGTTCTTCAGGCTCCCCAGCTCTCTGTAGATACTTTGTTGAAAGCAGTCCTGATGTAGTATGTATGCTTGCTGTTCCGTCTCATTCTTGGTCTCCTGAGGTTCTGCATGCTGTGCCTGTCCGACGGACAGGCAGCACAGGAACAGTAGCTGCAGCTTAATCTCTCTCATTCTCACTGGAAGAGTAGAACATCCAAGGAGTTGTTCTCTCCGCCCTTATATACACCATGTGTATTGCTGATTAAATATTTCCTCATGTACAGGGCGTAGCACAAGAAATAACTTGGGGCAATTCCAAATCGATAGGATATCCAGTTGTGCTCAAGATGAGATACAATGTTGCAATTTGTGGCATGAACAAATATTGTATCTTTTTTTGTATTGGCAGGAAAGTGATATGGAATGTGTGCATAACTATTAAGACTTTTGCCAAAAAAGAGAAAGTCACACAGACTTTATCAAAAACACAAAGCTGGGTAACAACTGGCATCAGTGAGCAAATGGTGGACAGAGACCAACATTGTCCATTAATTTCAGGAGAAAAGAAAGAAAAAAGTCAGTTGTGAAAACAGTAAATGCATAACGCTACAAAAAAAAGGTGTCAGTAAAGAAGGTATGAATTTGCAAGATGAGATTTCCTGTCTTTTCCTTTATTTTCAATCCATGCATTTTTTTCAGTATCAATGATATTGAGAGCTTCTATCTGTATTAGATAACTCCTGCGTGTTTCACGTAGGGTCAGTTCTTTGCTGATCATTAATGAATGACTCAACATTACAGCACACAGAGGAAATGAAGAGCTGCTTATTAAGTACAGAAATCAGCCCTGATCAGAAAGAGATCCCTCAAGTGTTATAAGAAAGACAGCATATTTTTAAACTGTATCTGAGACACTTATTACAGGATGTATACATTGTAAGCATTTGTATTTATGATAATTATCATCATCATCATCATTTAAAAACTAAAAAGCCCACCACCACAAAGAAATAAGAAAAACACTCCCACAATGCACTGTACCCTGGTATTTTTTATTACGGATTGCAGATAAAAAGGACACTAGGTAGTATTTATTCCATTATCTATATATCCAGACTTCTATATATCCAGACTTCTCCGGACAGTAGATGGGTGTACCAGGGTCCCACTGTTTTCTGCCAATTCTGAGCTGATGGCACTGCTGGACATCTTCCGATTGCGAAGGGAAGTAAGCATGATGTGTCTTTCATCTGCTGCAGTAAGTTTCCTTGGCCGACCACTGCGTCAACGTTGCCCGTTTCTTTGTGCTTCTTCAAAAGTGCTTGGACAGCACATCTGGAAACCCCTGTCTGCCTTGGAATTTCTGCCTGGGAGAGACCTTGCTGATGCAGTATAACTACCTTGTGTCTTGTTGCTGTGCTCAGTCTTGCCATGGTGTATGACTTTTGACAGTAAACTGTCTTCAGCAACCTCACCTTGTTAGCTGAGTTTGGCTGTTCCTCACCCAGTTTTATTCATCCTACACAACTGTTTCTGTTTCAGTTAATGATTGTGTTTCAACCTACATATTGAATTGATGATCATTAGCACCTGTTTGGTATAATTGTTTAATCATACACCTGACTATATGCCTACAAAATCCCTGACTTTGTGCAAGTGTACCTAGAAGAATTGATGCTGTTTTGAAGGCAAAGGGTGGTCACACCAAATATGGATTTGATTTAGATTTTTCTACTGTTCACTCACTTTGCATTTAGTTAATTGATAAATATAATCTATTAACATGTCTATTTTTGAAAGCATTCTTACTTTACAGCATTTTTTCACACCTGCCTAAAACTTTTTCACAGTACTGTATATATATATATAATACATGGATGAAGGCTATATTTGCATCATGAGCCATTCTAAAAAAAAAAAGGCATAATACCACAGTAGGAAAATACCAAATACCATAATACATAATACCAAAAAGGAAAATATGCTTGAACTTTGACCCATTAGACTCCTCGAGACCATCACTTTCAATTCAAACACAAAATGTCTCGTTTTCAATCACTCGTCAACAGCCACAGTACAGAAATGTTCATTAATGATCAACAAAATGAGAATACATTTAAAAAAAAGCTGGTGCATTCGTATCTCACAGAAACTGGAGAAACGGATAATGACATAGAACGTCTGTAGCTACAGCACTGAAACAATACGTTTTTTAAAAAAAACTGTACTGCTGAAACTCGTCTTCTTTAATATTAGCTTCACAAGGGTATCCATGTAGTATAAAAAATAATAGATGGGCCTCTTCAGTGAGTTACAGGAAAACAATTCCATCTTGGGTTTCTGTGATAGTTTAGAAATGACTCGACCTTTGGTCTCATAATGTATGACGTCACAGAAACCCTCGATGAAATTATTTTCCTGTAACTCTCTTCTGAAGCCCATCTATTATTCTCCATATATGTGCAAATATGTGTTAATTGTATTACTTAATTCTTAATTGTTTTGGCAGTTGGTGATAATAGCTGCCTTTACCTGTTTCTGTGGGGAATATAAACCCCACAGCTAATTCAATCATGGCTGCTGAGTTGAAGGAAGCAGGGAGCTGTATACCCAGCTGCCAAGCAGTCAAAACAAAATTACTGTGTGTACTATTGTGTATTTGTATATTGTGTGTTTTGCACGGCTAAACGGAATAAAAGTGCGCGTAAAGGCGCTTATCCGCCTATTTGTGTTCGGTCAACGTTTTTAAAGGGCAAACGAACCTGTGCAAGCCTGGAGTGGTCAACACCACAGAGAACGTGATGTTATAATTCTTCATTCTGAATCACTGGAAAGAAACTGCCACAAAATAAACTCCCCTAATCAGTAACAATGTCACAAACTTGTATTATAACATCCTAGAAATACTTCCCCATATTAAGTGTACTTTTTGGAAATGGTGGTATCCAGAATACAGTATTTGAAAAAGTATTGAAAAACCTGGTGCATGTAAAGTGATTGAATGCTGTACTGACTAATACAATAACAACCTATTCATACTGTGAAAACAAAATGTAACAGTAATTCAAAACATAATTAACATTATAACATGGATTTAGTGAACAAGTGATCTGTCGTTTTATGGTTAAGTCTTAAGTGGACTTTGTAGTGATTACAAACAAGCACAGAGGTGCGGTTTCCCTTCGTTTGCGATTAGTGGTTGCTATGTTACACAGGGCCCAGATAAAGCAGTGCCAAAGTCAAGAGAAAGATACTGAAATGTTTTTCACAGCAACTTGCAGATTAATAGCCTGGAGGTAAATAGTGCTAGTATTAGTATTGCCAAAACATGTAGAGTAGAGTTGCAGTTTGTCATGCTGACAGTCAACAAACTGTATCGGGTTTAACAATATTTCACATTGAAACCATAGAGAGATATCCACCACATATCTTCAGCTGGTTACACTGCCTTCATGTTCTTAATGTAGAACATTAGAAAACTGAGCAGGTGTGCCTTTAAATGAGACAATCCTTTATATTGTAAATTCTTATAGCAAATGGTAGTTTTCACAGGCTTTTCTCATGGTAATTGAAATGGATCTCCTCCTAGAAGCTGATGAGTTAATAATTCAGACATCAGCACAAGACTCATACTTATCTCTCCACTATAGAGCTGGCTATTCAGTTGAATCATCAGACATTCTTCCTCAATCTCTGTCCAGCCCTTGTATTTCCATTCAATTCAATGAGCTGAGATGCCAATTAATTGCATTAAACATTCCATTTACAATGGTTTGTAAATGCAATGTTTAATGCAATTAATATATATATATATATATATATATATATATATATATATATATATATATATATATATACAGTACTGTACAAAAGTTTTAGGCAGGTGTGAAAAAATGCTGTAAAGTAAGAATTAATAGTTTATATTTATCAATTAACAAAATGCAAAGTGAGTGAACAGAAGAAAAATCAATATTTGGTGTGACCACCCTTTGCCTTCAAAACAGCATCAATTCTTCAAGGTACACTTGCACACAGTTTTTGAAGGAACTCGGCAGGTAGGCTGGCCCAAACATCTTGGAGAACTAACCACAGTTCTTCTGTGGATTTAGGCAGCCTCAGTTGCTTCTCTCTCTTCATGTAATTCCAGACAGACTCGATGATGTTGAGATCAGGGCTCTGTGGGGGCCATACCATCACTTCCAGGACTCCTTGTTCTTCTTTACGCTGAAGATAGTTCTTAATGACTTTCGCTGTATGTTTGGGGTCGTTGTCATGCTGCAGAATAAATTTGGGACCAATCAGATGCCTCCCTGATGGTATTGCATGATGGATAAGTATCTGCCTGTACTTCTCAGCATTGAGGAGAACATTAATTCTGACCAAATCCCCAACTCCATTTGCAGAAAGGCAGTCACAAACTTGCAAGGAACCTCCACCATGCTTCACTGTTGCCTGCAGACACTCATTTGTGTACTGCTCTCCAGCCCTTCGGCGAACAAACTGCCTTCTGTTACAGCCAAATATTTCAAATTTTGACTCATCAGTCCAGAGCACCTGCTGCCATTTTTCTGCACCCCCCCAGTTCCTGTGTTTTCGTGCATAGTTGAGTCGCTTGGCCTTGTTTCCACGTCGGAGGTATGGCTTTTTGGCCGCTAGTCTTTCATGAAGGCCACTTCTGACCAGACTTCTCCGGACAGTAGATGGGTGTACCAGGGTCCCACTGTTTTCTGCCAATTCTGAGCTGATGGCACTGCTGGACATCTTCCGATTGCGAAGGGAAGTAAGCATGATGTGTCTTTCATCTGCTGCAGTAAGTTTCCTTGGCCGACCACTGCGTCTACGGTCCTCAGCGTTGCCCGTTTCTTTGTGCTTCTTCAAAAGAGCTTGGACAGCACATTTGGAAACCACTGTCTGCCTTGAAATTTCTGCCTGGGAGAGACCTTGCTGATGCAGTATAACTACCTTGTGTCTTGTTGCTGTGCTCAGTCTTGCCATGGTGTATGACTTTTGACAGTAAACTGTCTTCAGCAACCTCACCTTGTTAGCTGAGTTTGGCTGTTCCTAACCCAGTTTTATTATTCCTACACAGCTGTTTCTGTTTCAGTTAATGATTGTGTTTCAACCTACATATTGAATTGATGATCATTAGCACCTGTTTGGTATAATTGTTTAATCATAATTAATCTGACTATATGCCTACAAAATCCCTGACTTTGTGCAAATGTACCTAGAAGAATTGATGCTGTTTTGAAGGCAAAGGGTGGTCACACCAAATATGGATTTGATTTAAATTTTTCTTCTGTTCACTCACTTTGCATTTAGTTAATTGATAAATATAATCTATTAACATGTCTATTTTTGAAAGCATTCTTACTTTACAGCATTTTTTCACACCTGCCTGAAACTTTTGCACAGTATTGTATATACTGTATATGTTTTAGTATTATTAATATATATATATATATATATATATATATATATATATATATATATATATATATATATATATATATATATATATATATATATTATTCTGCATACAGGCAGATGTCTACATATTGACAGCTGGCTTGGTTGATGGGTTATTACCACAAGAATTTGCCACTAAAGGTGTTGTAGTAGCCCAGGTCATCGTAGACGACCCTGTTGGGTTTGAGACTGATGAAGACACTGTTCCGCACATTGCAAGATGACCGCTGTTCTTCATCAGGACCACGGTGATGATACATAGATGGATGGATGGATGGTAGATAGATAGATAGGTATCCTGTGCTAAAGTAATGTTACAATATGAGCTATAGTAAAAGTACAGTAGAGAGATTGGTCTCACATTGCCTGTACTCTATGTGTTCTGTGGCTAGATAGATTGACAGAGATACCATCGTCTTTGCTGTACCAACTCTGTAGATATAAATATGTGTATACAGTATTTGTGTAGAATATTTACCTAACGTATGTCCAGACTAAACTATATTTGTATTAGTAGGCCATCGTACTTGTTTATGCCTCTCCAATTGTAGTTGGTATAGACTAAAGGCAGTTGAACTCCAAAATTGTGAGAGATGATTTTCCTCTGCCCCATATTGAGGAAGCTCTAGATGCATTGGGTGATGCAAGATACTTCACCACCCTGGATCTCACGTCAGGATACTGGCAGGTGGAGGTAGCGGAGCATGATCGCCAAAAGGCTTCACGACTCCAATGGGCCTCTACAGGGATAGTGACTGACCCTGTAAAAGTGTGACAGGTGAGGGACTGGAAGACCCCCACCAACCATAAAGAAGTGTTGCAGTTCTTGTGGTTCACCGGGTACCACCGGCAATTCATTCATGGTTAATCTCAGTTTGCCGCCCCCTTATTTAAACTTACTGGGGAGAATCAAAAGAGGACAAAGGCGGCCCTGAAACCCACAAACAGGCCACTAGCTTTTGAATAAACTGAGGACTGTAAAAAAGCCTTCTGAGCTCTGAAAGAGAAACTGTCCACAACTCCAATACTTGGCTATTCTCACTACAATTTGCCATTCCTCCTCCAGACTGATGCATCATTGGAGGGTCTGGGGGCCATTCTCAGGCAGGTCCAAGAGGGGAAGGAGAGAGTGTTCTCTTACGCTGCCTGCCGCTTGTCCCCAGCAGAGAGAAGGTATCCCACTCACAAGCTGGAGTTTTAGCTTTAAAGTGGCAGACAAATTTAAAGAGCATATCTGTCATTAAAGGATCCCAGAGAGAATACATGCAGACCAAGGCAGGAGCTTTGAAAGCAACCTCATTCGTCAGTTGTGCAAAGTGATGGGGATAGCGCGCAATAGAACCACGCTGTATCACCCACAAGGGAATGGGACCACTGAACGGTTCAACCGTACCCTCATGAATATGTTGTGCACACTGAACCCAGAGCAAAAGGTGGATTTGAAGAATCATGTCGAGGCACTAACACATGCCTACAATTGCACCAGGCATGAATCCACTCAGTACTCATGTTCGGAAGACAGCCAAGCTTGCCTATGGATCTCATGCTAGACGTTATGCCATCAGAGGAAGACCAGGATTATGAAGACTATGTAGCCCAGCTCTGGAACTCACTAAAAGGGGCATACCACCAAGCAGCCCTTCACTCTAGCAAAGCTAAAGCCCGCCAGAAGCAGAAGTATAATGAGAAGGCAAGGGAGCTCCACCTTCAGCCTAGGGACAGAGTCTTGACAGCTAATAAGAGTCAGTGAGGCAAGCAGAAACTTGAGGAAGCTGGGAGACTTACCAGTATATGTCGTGAGACGAGAAGGTGGTGGTGAAGAACGCACATTGCATCAAAATCTTATGAAACCTTGCACTTTTGTCCCAGAGTTGCCTGAAGAACCGATCACCAGTAGCAGGTAACCACATCAAACACCAGTTAGCATCGAATCAGAGAATGGAGGGATCTGACTGGGATGATGAGGCTAACCAGGGGAGGGACAGGGGCCCACATTATTTGGGGGTATCTTGAGTGCATTACTAGAGCTGTAGACAGTATGCCAAGTATTGAGAATGACTCCAATCCTTGGGACAGATCAAATAGTCTCCATTTTAGTGATAGGTCCCCTGACGCAGCAGACAGCCACAAACATACAGCACATCTTTGCAGGATATCCATGCGCAATCATCGTTGATGACATCATTGTTGGTGGAAACAGTGACAAAGAACATGATGCCAATCTCAAGAAAGTACTAGACCGTGCGCGCAAAAGTAAATCTAAAACGTAACCCTCTCAAGTGCAAATTCAGACTAAAACAAGTAAGCTATGTTTGACATCTGTTCACAGATGAAAGCCTGAAGCCCAACCCTACAAAGATCAAAGCAATCAGCGAGATGCCTGCTCCAGAGAACACAACAGCTCTCCAACGCTTTTGAGTGACAAACTACTTTGGAAAATTAATTCCAAATTTCAGTGAAGTCTCCACTCCATTATGTCAACTGACACACACAGATACAGAATGGTGCTGGCTGAAACACCAGGATGCTTATATATATATATATATATATATATATATATATATATATATATATATATATATATATATATATATATATATATATATATATTACAATTAAAAGCAAACATTAGATTACCAGATTGGTCATATCTATTTAAATAAAAAAAGCACTTAAACTAGCAATAACATATAAATTAATATCTAAAACCAGGAACTATTGAAAAGATGGCATTACACCACATGCTAAAAATATAATATAATAATGTAGAAGGGAATTTACCTATGAGGAATATTTAGGGCTCTTCGTTTGGGTTTTTTATTTTTGTTCACGTGATGTCCCTTTTAAAGTTATATTGCACCGACTCCATTTCTTAAACTCTTGAACAAGCATTTATTGTGAAACCAGATCACTTTTGTTTTTTTCTCCCGTAACCTGATAATGTAAAAAAAAAAAAGCAGCTCCTTATTTTTAATTCAAACCGAACACAAAAGGCGAGTTCAGTTAAATTGCTTTTCCTGGATTTAAAATCTTAATGAATTGTTGCAAAAATGTTATAACCTGTCTTGAAAATAATAGTTTCCTCTTAATTATGAATCTGTGTCAATCAAGTTATGGGAGAAAAAACTAAAGGTGAACTAGTTTCACATTCAACAATTTTCCAAGAGTTTTAATTGAACAGTCAAAAAAGGGACATCACGTGATTAAAAATAAAATCCAAAAATGAAGAGCCCTAGGTATATATTTAAGATTCAATTTTAAATGTCTAGGGGTAAATTAACACATCTATAAGTGTTCAATTATTGTATCTTAATTAAAAGCAGGATCGAAGGTTCGCAATTTAATATAAATACATTTAAACAAATTTCACTCAATTTATTTAATATACCATTTTAGTTCAAAATATACACTATATCAGTGCTATAAGTAGGCTTGCTTCTTTTCAATTTTAATTGGCAAAGCTCTTTAAACATTGAATTCTCAAAACATATGAGTTCGACTGAAATACATTTATATGGGATACATGTCGGTAAAACCACTCGCTATTTTTTTTTTCTTACCAAAATAATAATTTAAGAAATCATTTCTAGTCTGTGTAGTTTTAATACTTGCCGTCTGTCCCATCTCCTTTCTGCTCTGAATGGCTAGATGTCGCTGTCAGTCAACTTAGTGGTTCCTTAATAGGCTATTGTAGATTCACAGTCATTTCATCCTGTCCTGACAGATCTCATTGGCTGAAGCAGCACTGGAATGCTCTCATTCGTTTAAATGACTGCCAATCAATCATCAAGACTGACTATGCACTTTCATTGCCAGCTACAGCGCCTGTCATTCAAAGCGCCTACTTTGAAATTAGCGGGTTAAGGTGTAGGTAAGCCTTTCCTCTTATAGGTATATACGGTGACAGTTACTAGTTTGATTTGAAAATGGGGCGCAAGAGGAAAACACTTAATGAGTATTGTGCGCAATACTCTGATTGATGGCTGAAGTCTCCACGGCAGGACGAAGCAGGCCTGTCTGCCTTGCCTCTTGTGAGTCCAGCTGTGCTGAAGCAGAAGTGGGATGGAGCTCATAATAAGTGCAAGTTAGTTCTGTTCAACTATCTAATGTTTTGTTCTGTGCATATTATTTTTACTTGTAAATGTATGTTATAAAAGTCTGTGTAATACACTTTATATGCTGCGTTTCCTACGGTTTATTTGAGACAATTTTTCAATTTGTGTAGGAACTTTAGCTTTACAAGGTCCAGCTTCTGTGTGACCAAACATTATTTCAAATAGAATGTTGGTTGGTAACCATGGTTTTGTTGCATGTGGAATATGGTAAAGGGGTTTCTCTAAATGAGACGTTTCTCAAAGGCATTTTTTTTTTTTTAAGCATAAAGGTCGATTTCACCCATGCTCTGTTTGAATTGAAAAATATAGATCGAAAAAAAGAAAACAATTCTTTCAAAAATAAACGTCGGTATTAATTGTCGATTTGGCAAAAAAATAAAAATCAAATAGTAGCAAGCCTAGCTATAAGTATCAGACAAAGCAAAATAAAGACAAGTCTTATTTATTCAGAAGTTATAAAAATATCATGAGCATTATCAGAACCTGCATTCAAAGTATATTCAACACATTTCATCAGAAACATTTACCCAATTTATTTCCTAATTGTATGCATTGTTAAATTAAATAAACTGTATATTTACCTGACTTTCTCCTAAGGGGAACATTCAAACAGGATTCTGGTGAATGCTCTAAATGAATGCTGTCTCTCAATCTGATCTTTTCTGTTTGTCCTTCCAAAGACAATTTTGTAGACACAGTTTTGAAGTTTAAGAATTTAACATAAGAAAAGTTGTTTGAAATACTTGGGGTAAGAAGGTGCAGGATTCATTTTCCAGCGATTACTGGCTTTACTTGTAGTTTTAAGTTACAAGTTTTGCTAATATTTATAGCAGTCTTACAATTACCTCAGACTTGCTATTAAAACCAGTTAATGTTAGCTCCAGTTTCAAGAAACTATGGTTTAGTTGCAGAAATAAAGCTATTTTTACTTGAAATGTTCCAGTCGAAGTTGCTTTCAATTCAGTAGACTTCCAGGCACAACAGACTGTTTAAGGAGAGAGCAGAGAAGTAATCCGAAACACAGGTTCTTATGCTCTTGGGGAAAACAAGTCAACAAATATTTTATTATTTATTGAGAATGTTAGTTACATTTTTCTGAAGACATTCCCTATATTCACATACTAAATATATGTCAATGCGTTCTAATCTTGAAGTTTAAACAATTGTTTTTTAAACTTCATAGTTTTATAGAAGGTAAATTAATTTAATTGTTGAAAAATCGAATAGTACTTCTCATATCACACATTCACTTAAGTTTAAATGTTTTTAAACTTAAGTTCACAAGAATATTTTTGATTTCAGTGATAGTGAAATCTCTGTATTCTAGTTCAATATGAACCACTTTACTGTATCAGTTCAAAACAACCTCCATCTTCCACAAGAGGGCGCTGTGTTACTCTATTTCAATATCTTTCAATCTAATTGTACATTTTTCCTTTTGATGCGCAGTGTCTGCTGATCTCGCCAGATAAGCAGTTTAACTGTCACTATTTTAATATTGATAGCCCATTTATTATACTTGCAGAGTCTGCAGAAGAATGAAAAGAACATCTGTTTTAGTTATAATCATTCCCTTTTGTTTAACAAAGGGTGTGATCTGGGTGTGAACACCAAATGGAAGCATAAACAATTATTTCTGTGGGGGTCCTCCAAGACAGAATGTCTGAAAACGTCGAGTGCTTTGTCCTGTGAAACTGCAGCCTGTAATCCCCTCAGAGAATAAAATAAGTTACATTTATATAAATTCTTTTGAAATTAGCTTTAATATATATATATATATATATATATATATTACAAATTGTTATTTCCTTCACATACCATAAACGATTGTCAAGTTATTTTGCCATAATGTTAAAAATAAATAAAAGTTAAAAATATACCCATAGTGAGTATTGTACAACAATAAATAATTCCAAATAGAAAAGAAAACATTGGAAAATGTTGGTTTAAACATTGGTTGTTTAGTGACAATATTACACGGTTATTATATATTGTGTGAAATAAATGCATATTTATATTCACATTCAGTTATTATTACAGCAGTGTGGAGTAGTGGTTAGGGCTCTGGACTCTTGACCGGAGGGTCGTGGGTTCAATCCCAGGTGGGAGACACTGCTGCTGTACCCTTGAGCAAGGTACTTTACCTAGATTGCTCCAGTAAAAAACCCAACTGTATAAATGGGTAATTGTATGTAAAAATAATGTGTAAAAAATAATGTGATATTTTGTAACAATTGTAAGTTGCCCTGGATAAGGGTGTCTGCTAAGAAATAAATAATAATAATAATAATACACAATTCCTTGTTGCTTTGACTCTCATATCCCTAATAATATGTATTTGTCTAAACTATCTTACGCTTTGAAACCACTAAACCACGTTTGCAGGTACATTTGTGTCACATTATTACCTGTAACCATGGAAATGTTTCATTAAAGAAAAAAACATTGTTGTTACATTTCATATTCAGTTAATTTTATATGATTCGGGGTCTCGTGTTACCATTTGGAACACCTATCTACTTCACATGAGTACACGTGAACAAAATGAAGTATCTCCATATCAACATTATCGCATGAATATTCGCCAAACATACATTTTGATGTTCATCTCTTATTCAAACATATCTGATTTGACCTCTATGACCTTGAAAATGACGTTCAAGGTCAATATCTGAGACAAACCAACATCTGAAAATGGTCAGCGTAGTCTGAACTTCATTTCTGCTCAGTTTCATGCTTTAGTCAAAGTGCTCAAGTCATCTGAAATATGGGCTCATCTGCTACACCACAGAGAGTAACTGGCAGCTGCATTTACCCATGTGCATCACTCAAGTTTGTGTTTTATTGTGCCATTATTAATCAAGTGGTTACATGAGAGAAATAACAAAACATGTAATACTGTTTTTCTATCAATCTCAATTGCAGTTTATCTTCAAGCAGTCAGCCCAGTAGGACCATCACTACCGCAGACAGCAGCATAGAGCTGGCGACTCTCAGTCGACCTTTCCAAATAGGAATGCTGTACGACTGCCGCAGTGACTCCCTCATTCCAGGTAAAGTGACCTTTCATGGCTAACGAAAGGGCAATTAAAGCTCTTGCACTGTATAATCATAATGAGTTATCTATCTGCAATTACATACAGCTAGACACCCCCTGCAGTCTAAGTCAACATGCCAGCATACATTCCCAGGGATGTAGTTCAGATTTCATACAGTAGTGAATTGAAGCACAAGAGAAGGGAACCCCATGCTGTGTGTAGCTAGGTGGAATGGCCTCTTGAGTGTTTTACTCTTTGGTATCCTTCAAACTGGGTGAGCATTTTTTTTTTTAGAGCATTTTACAGCCTACAATGCTACAGAAAATGAGAACATCTCGTCAATGGATGAGTGATAGATTGGTAAAGAAGATTGGATTTGAAATTCATGACCTGGGGTACTGTTTTTTTTAATCTTTATTCCCTACAGGCATTACTTTGTGGAACTTGGAGGAGCTGCAAAAAGACATTGATGTGCATCCAATACCTTTTATAGATTTCCAGATTATTGCATCAGACTCTTTAGAGGACAAAACATCTGCTTTGAATGTTGAAGCATCACTGGCAGCAAGCTTTTTCGGTGGTTTGGTCACAGTTAAAGGATCTGCAAAATATTTAAATGACAAGAAGTCTTCTAAAAGGCAATCCCGGGTTTCCCTGCAGTATCTTACAACCACTCGCTTTGAGCAGCTCACCATGAATCATTTAGGGTACAGCAATGTAACTTATCCCAACGTATTTAAAGAAGGGACAGCAACTCACGTTGTTACAATATGGCGCCCAGGCTTTTTTGTGTTTGACAAGCAGGTTTCTTCTGAAAAGAATGAGCAAGATATTCAGGGCAGCCTGAAGGTTTCCATAAACAGGAAGGATCCCTAAAAATGACAGACACAGACAGGAAAAGCACTGAGGGGGTTTAGCTGTAAATTATGCAGTGATTTTGCTCTTGAAAATAATCCTGTTATTAAAACATATACCACCCTCCCACAGTTGCTTGGGGAAAATGGAGAAAATGTTGTGCCTATGAGAGTTTGGCTTTACCCATTAAATAAACTGGACTCCCAAGCGGTGCAAATGGTGCAAATCAGCATAGGGTTAGTGCGTCACTCACAGCAAGTCCTAGAAGAATTCAATGAGCATGATATGAAATGCAATGACATGATGAATGACTCGGTTGCCATCCAGTTTCCTGAGATAAAGAAAAAAATGAGAAAATTCAAAGACATGTGTGCAGAGTACAAACTGGTGTTCCAGAAATCTTTAGCACGAGCGCTACCCTGCATACGAGGTGGCGGGGAAGAGAAAGGTGTTCTGGTAGACATGCTGAGTGGAAAGGAACAGTCACCATTCCAAAACACAATGTTAACAGAATGGCTGAAAGACAAGGAACGAGAAATTAATGTGATGAGGTCTTATCTCAGCATTATGAAAAATGCAACAGTCGTGTCATCAAGCAGTGAGCTGGACCAAACAGTCCTGGATTCCAACAATGAGTTTGTAGTGTGCTTCACATTTACTTCATTAAAGCAAAAAGAAACTTACCTAAAAAATCCCATTTAAATGCATCAAGATTTCAGGTTGTAACACAACAAACTGTGAAAACGTCCAAGGGGGGTGAATACTTACTATAGGCACTGTATGCATAAAAAGTTACATTTCTCTGTTTCATCTTTTTTTGGCTGAGCAATGTTTTTTGAAAATGTAACTTTTTTCAATTATTTACGCTACTTATTTAAAAATAAAGAATATTAGATGATGTGTGATAGAACCCACGTTGTTTTATGCAGCAAATACCAATCCATTGTTCATTTCTATGTGTTTTACATGCAATATGCATGTATCAGTTCAGTGAAAGCTGTCCATACAGTAACAAATGTAGGAATACATTGTACAGTTGCCTTTTGGCCCAGACTACTGAAAAAGTAAATACAATGTTAAGGGTCTTTATGCACAGATATATTGATCCAACATTGTGTCCTCCCCACTTCTTTATCCTTGACGGCACCTCTTATTGTCCTCAACAAAAGGCTTACCACCATTGGGTTGATATTACAGGAAGCTTGTAAAATATATATATATATTTTTTTTAAACCTGTATGGGGCACTGCAGCTTTGATTTCCATTTCAGAGAGTGCATAACCGATGAAGTCACGTGATGAGAGAGACCTTTATACCAAAGTGTATGCAGCATATCAGCCCCTGTATATTTACCCACAAGCACTTCCTGTTAACACATTATCCCAAAACATACAGCAGATTTATTGTTGTGTTCATTCCGCGATACATCATGACCCATACTGCACTATTTAACAAACCTGACCCATCACAATGATAGCTTGCAAAAGCCAAACTATAAAATCCTTCTGTCTGAAGAGTTCTGCGTAAAGACGTGTTAAAACAGGAAGTTTTGAAGATGTTTCCTGTTTTTGCAGAGATGTAGAGGTATTACCCACAGGAAGGCCCTGTTAGGAGCTCCACTGAATGCTTTGTTATTTTTATTTTGTGAATATAACTGGACCACTCTTCTGGATTTAACATTCTCCAGGTAGGAATCAATAGTTTTAAACATATCTTCAAACAGATCTCAATGTCTTTCTATGCTCGTGTTTTTGTGCTAGTACTGTGTCTGTATGCAAATTTCAGAGACTTGCTTACAGTTCAAGACACAACTAGTCACACAGAGTTACAATCCAGATTCCTTCTATTTTCTGTAAATCATTCCATAGAGGAGGAAGGTATTGGCTGGGAGCTCTTTAGATTTTATCATCAGTGTTTACATGGGAAAAGCTGCCGGGCCTAAAGACAGCAGTGGCTGTGTAAAAATGCACACCTTTTATTGTAACTAGACTTTGACTCCCAAAAGTACATTCAGAACTTACAACATACTTAAATGAAGGGTAGCTTTGTAATGTTGTGAATTCACTGGACTAGTAACTTGTGCTGCCTCAATGAAAAACACATGTCAGACTATGAAACTTGTTATTTGCTGTAGAGTTTGTGAATTCTATATTGCTGTAATTGTAAATGACTGCCACCAGTATTAAAGAATGACCTTATTAAAATGTACTAAATAGTTTATTTCTACATTTTCCTTTGTGTAGCTTCCTTTTAAGTTGCCATAAAGGTTATATTCATGTGTTGAATATGTATGCATTGAAATGTGAAATTAGCTGCATTTCTGTGAAACCCTGTTTATTTCTGACAACAGAAGTAAATACAGTAAGTACTTCTTTCAATGGGATTAGTTACTGGAATCATTCAGCTAAATGATACATTTTGTAGAAAACTGGGTTGTTAAAGTAATTATTAAATAAGGGCTTCCTAGAGTGAAGCTTGGGTTTCTGTTGTCTCAAATTGATTGAACCCAGACCTAATCATTATTTGATTGCTAGAGTAAACAGTGACAACCCGCCCACTTTGTTGATGACTTTGTTACTATTTCAGGTATTTTCTTCTGGTGTAAAAATGAACAACAGATTAAAAACAGGGAGGTGCCTGTACATTTATTTACAGCAGTGTCCTTTTAGAAAGAAACACTGTGTTCAACACTGAAAACATAAACAAAGGCCTATCTCCAGCAAGGAACGCTAGCTCAGCTTTGAACAGCTCTACCTACTAATTGGACAATACAAGTATTAAAATACCTTTTCCGGGTTTCTTTACACAGGCCTCTCACACAGAGGAAGGCAAACCTTCATACCTCATTCAGGCCTGTTTAAATACCAACCTGCTTAGTCACAGGCAGGTGCATCTCATTAGCAAGGCCTTCTGGGAAACGTAGTCCTGTCTTCCCCATTTAAACTTTGGGACTACATTTTCCTTTTCTCCTCCTCGTACTCTGTCACAGTATATATTAACAGACCGATTACAATCATGATGATGCCTAATACAGCATATCCAGCCGTGAGAAATGGTTTTCCCTTGGTTTCTTAATACACAAGTCACATTATGGGCTATGCAGTGTTTAGAAATGCTTGCTGGAAATACACACATAACCATGTTTCTCTTTGACAAAATGTTTTACCATGGCATACTAATATAAGTGATTCCAAACATTGTAAGCAGTGTTATGGCAGATTTACAGAGATGTGTGTACTCATCATGAAGAGCACGTATTTATATAAGCATGTGTTTTATAGGCTTGCCTGCCCTGGGCATTTATTTAGAAATCGCAGATATTACATTAAAATAATAAGTTTATAAATGCCTGCTGTAAATCCTGTATTTGAGTACTGTAATCTGCCAAGTGTTTAATCTGTAGTATTTTATATTTAATTATATCCTGATGTAACTATCACTGACACTTATCTGCTGTATTATTGAATTGTATTTTGTCACACTTGTACTTGCTTGAACCAAAGTCATTGTATTCATCACTGTATTTATCTTGCTCTTAATTGTATTATTACTTGCACTGTGATTCTTGAAATGTAATTGTTGAAGACTGTAAGTCGCCCTGGATAAGGGCTGCTGAGAAATAAATAATAATAATAAATACATATACAACAGAAAAGCGTAACACTCATGATGTAAAGGGCACTATTTTATTAATTGTTACATAAAAAAAAGAGTATTCTGACATTTCGGCCAGCTTTGCCTTCATCAGAGAGTACAAGCAACTGAAGAAAAAATACCTTAAATACAAACATCAATCAATTACAGAGTCACAAAGATATGTGCACTCATCATTAAAGAGCTAGCATGTGTTTGGCCTGCCAGCTCTAGGCGTGTGTTTAGAAAGCACAGATATTACAATTATCGCCATGAACCAGCTTTTACAAAGTCAGCAGAATACGTGTAGCGACTGGAAAAAGATACCTCTGCACATGCGCACAATGAGCAGGGGGCACTGAATGTATAGGGATTGGGATTCGATACTCCTGTAGCCCTGACTACACCACTGAAGGTATTGCACCTTCACAATTTATTTTTAATTTACTAAATCACCTAAAATATGCACAGGGTTGTTATATCGGGCAAAATACTATACTGGGCAAGAACGAGAGACACCAAGAGGTAAAAGTGTAACAATTTATTTAGAATTAAATCTCTTTACCAATCAGTTACTGGTTATAGTCTATGCATCAAATGTACAAAACTTGTAAATAGTAGGCAAGTCTATTCCATAAAACAAGAAAGGTAGATTCTAACAGTACAAAGAAATAGATAAGAAGGAAACTTTTACAGCCACGTTCAGTTAAATAATGGCAAGTTATTCAGAACAGCGACCATTAACAACCAAACAAATGACTCGGCCAACAAACTAGAATTATTATATAGAGTGCAATTGCTCAATCAAATATTCTATTAGCAGCAATGGTGTAATTAAATATAATTCAGGAGGGGGAGTTACAATTAGAGACAATGGTGTAAAAATTAACAGCAGTGACACAGTTAAAATAGAGTTTAGTATAGGGAAGTAACAATGACAGCAATGGAATAGTTACATATAGGATATAATACAGGGTCGTACATTAGCTGCAACAAGACAGTTACATATTAGAGTTTAGCACAAAGGGGTAACAATTAGCAGAAACAAGATAGTTAAATAGAGTTTAGCACTGATAAGTTCTAATTGGCCACAACGCATGGGGTCAGAATAGTAGTGAAACAATTATTACACTACACAACCATTACATATTAAATAAATAAAATAAAAATAAATAAATAAATAAATAAATAAATTCGCTCTAAACCAGTGTCACACTTCAAATAAACGTCATAATAAAAAGTAAATTCAAACCAAATACAAATTGTTTCACAAAAAGAAAAGAAAGAACACAGCAAAGCAAACTACTCTTCAATAAACTTGTCGCCAGTATTATCATTCAATGACAGTGTGTTTTTCTCTTTGAAGCTAATACAGTATTATGGTAAGCACCGCGTTACTCAGGTTCACGTAACAAAACAATGTAATCATCATCAATCCCCTTCTAGTAATGTAACCCAAACGTTCACGTTTTCTCCATAAGAGCAGCGCGCAAGGCTTCGGGAATCCAGACACACACAACCGACTCGAGGCAAGTTTATAAGCTCAACTCCACCCACGGTCTGCCAAATAAAGTGTAGTTTATTTACAGATGCCCGTAAGTCGTGTTAGATACCACGTTATCTCAAGCTCTTCACACAGCATGTACGGGTTGGTTACAACCCCAGACTGCTTAACAGCGTATAGCTTTAAGCTAACTACTCAAAATAGTTCGGTCCGAAAAAAAAGCGCAAAAAAAGCGCAAAACAATTACACTACCTCCATCAACGGGGCATCACAAGCATGTGTATGTCTGGGACTACCGTAGCCTCGATTATCTGTCTGCTCATCTTCTTTATTGGGGTTGTTGGCGCATGCCATTTTAATATAGATGACCAGCGCCCTCTACCTTTATATGTATGCATCTATTGTAGTTCTCTTATATTTTCTCCCATTTCTCTATGCTTTCTATAAATTTGATTATGCATTTCTCTTTCTCTATTTGTTTTATCTCTCCCTTCCATCTTCAAAATATCATTTGCTGTTGCTACGTCAATTTCTATTTCTCTTACTGTTCTGTTTAATATGTTTCTTTGCTGGGTATATGTATTGCATTTCCTGAATATATGTTCCACTGTTTCTTGTCCTCCTCAATTGCCTCATAGTCCATTGCTCCTCCAGCTCTTGTCTCCATTCTCAGGTAATTAGCCCACACACCCCTTTCCCCTGCATTCCGCATGTGTATCACAGTGTCTTCTGTAATAGGTGTCTACACTAGACCAGCATTTTTTTTAACAGTGATGTATTTGTTTTGAGTCATCTC
Organism: Acipenser oxyrinchus oxyrinchus; assembly: GCA_030684275.1. NCBI lineage: Eukaryota > Metazoa > Chordata > Actinopteri > Acipenseriformes > Acipenseridae > Acipenser > Acipenser oxyrinchus. Next base: position 10,618,625 of record CM060277.1, on the reverse strand, counting down.
AGGTACTTCATTGAAACATCACCTACCTGGTAATAGTGTTTGTAGTGGAATTGGTACTTTAATTTGTTCTCAGCCAGCTGCATTTAAATTAAGACTTCACTACATGATGTGCCAGATAAACTATAACCATACGTTTTCTATGCTAAAATCAAAATCCATTATTGTTGCTTCTTAACTTGGCTATTGTTCTTGCTTCCAGGGGTTTGATGCCTCCAATGGTCTGTGGCAATGGGAGACAAAGAAGAGGTTCTGATTAGTATATTAGGCGAGCTGATCAGTGAAGAATTGAAAAGATTTAAATGTTCTCTTCAAAGCATTGAAAAGAAGTATGCATGTCAACACATCCCCAGAAGCAAGTTGGAACATGCACAAGTCACTGATATTGTCAGTCTTCTGATTGACCACTATAGTGACCACACCATAAATATGGTAAAAGATGCCCTTATTCATATCAAGAAGAGATCTCGCTGACCAGCTTCTGGAGAAAGCTGAGACAGGTATGTACAGTATTTGAGTTGGAAACACACAAAGGCTACACAGATTGTATCTGTTAATCCAAACGTGCAGAGTTATATAGTTACAGTGTCTTATACTTTATATGGCATTGATTTATATATACACATTCAACTCTCATTAATATGAATTTCTCGGAACAGCAAAAAAAAAAGTTTGTATTGAAGTTACAGTAACGCTGAAATTAAATTTAAATGACAGTACAATTGATCTAAAAGTACTTTTGTAAGTGAATACGGTTGTTAGTGATTTTTAAAAAGGATTGCAGTGTACCCACACTAACCCACAACATTCACTAACTGTTATTTGAATTTACAAATCTGCTGACGACTAATTCAAGAATAGGAATTACAAAAAATCAGAAATAAGGTAAACAGTAGTGATCAAACACACAATTTATTTTTTTGGCAAATTGAGTCTAAAAATGAGATGCATACTAAAAAACACTTCCATTTGAGGAGGTGCGTTGAGACATTGATGATGTCTGAATATAGTTTTTGATTTGTAGTTACAGCAGCATGCCTATGTATTAGAACACCCCATTGCTTCTGTAGTTTTGATTTGTTGTGTGTATGAAATCAAACCACTGGAACTGAAAATCCTGGAAAATTGTCAAAATAAGTAAATTAATGATTGTCTAATTTAATTGATGACTTTAATAAGCCACACATGCAATTCATTTAAAATAGTATGAGAAAAGGAGCAGCCACAAATGGTAAAATGCAGTAGAAGTGGTCTAACATTTTCACACATGAGTACCTATTGTTTCTATATCACTGATTATTGACCGGAAGGTTTTCATGCAGGTAGGTATATAAAGGATATAAATGACAAATTTGGAGGTGATCTAATACATTTGCACACTAATATATATATATATATATATATATATATATATATATATATATATATATATATATATATATATATATATATAATGTACTGTATGTATGTATTAATTGCAAAAAACTACATTAATGCAGCAGTTAGGGTTGAACTCATCACCACAAAAGCAAGGAAATGTGGTGTTAGGGTTTTTAACCCTAACTCACCATTCCCACCCCCACACAAGCAGCCAAAGGAACCAGACAACACAAGCAACCGCAGACTGCAGTCATCAGGTAAGACATAGAACATGCAACTCTTTCCAGATAACACAAAAGACACCCATCATCATGGTCCACCAGTGCTGTAGCAGTGGATGTACATGTACACTTCAACACATACACACCCACTTCAGGCTGCAGAACCATATCAACTTTACAAAAATAGAATAGTGTTGAAGTGTACATGTATATCCATTGCTACAGCACTGGTGGACCATGATGATGGATGTCTCTTGTGTCATCTGGAAAGAGTTGCATGTTCTGTGTCTTCCCTAATGTTGGCAGTCTGTAGTTGCTTGTGTTGTCTGGTTCCTTTGGCTGCTTGTGTTGGGGTGGGAATGACAAGTTGCTTTTGTGGCGATGAGTTCAACCCTAACTGCTACATTAACTTAGTTTCTTGCAATGAATATATATAAAAAGGCATAATACCACAGTAGTGACGTCAAAAAGGAAAATATACTTGAACTTTGACCCATTAGACTCCTCGAGACCATCACTTTCAATTCAAACACAAAATGTCTCGTTTTCAATCACTCGTCAACAGCCACAGTACAGAAATATTCATTAATGATCAACAAAATGAGAATACATTCTAAAAAAAAGCTGGTTCATTCGTATCTCACAGAAACTGGAGAAACGGATAATGACATAGAACGTCTGTAGCTACAGCACTGAAACAATACGTTTAAAAAAAACTGTACTGCTGAAACTCGTCTTCTTTAATATTAGCTTCACAAGGGTATCCATGCAGTATAAAAAATAATAGATGGGCCTCTTCAGTGAGTTACAGGAAAACAATTCCATCTTGGGTTTCTGTGATAGTTTAGAAATGACTCGACCTTTGGTCTCATAATGTATGACGTCACAGAAACCCTCGATGAAATTATTTTCCTGTAACTCACTTCTGAAGCCCATCTATTATTCTCCATATACTTGCAAATATGTGTTAATTGTATTGCTTAATTCTTAATTGTTTTGGCAGTTGGTGATTATAGCAAAGGTACTGTGTATACTATTGTGTATTTGTATATTGTGTGTTTTGCACGGGTAAACGGAATAAAAGTATGCGTAAAGGCGCTTATCCGCCTATTTGTGTTGGGTCAACGTTTTTAAAGGGCAAACGAACCTGTGCAAGCCTGGAGTGGTCAACACCACAGAGAACGTGATGTTATAATTCTTCATTCTGAATCAGATTTTTTTGTGTGTTATCTTTTAGTACTGGAAGAGCTCCACCCAAAGAAAAAAACGACAGGTAGGTATTCTACCATGTTATTGTTACAGCACATATATTTAAAACCACTGTATTTCTGTAACATCATTAGGCTTGCATTCATGCAAGTGGAATGGATATATTTTGATAAATATAATGAAAAGTTTACACATTGATGCTAACAATAAATTTATATAGAAGACTATCAATTACACTGGAAAGAAACTGCCACAAAATAAACTCCCCTAATCAGTAACAATGTCACAAACTTGTATTATAACATCCTAGAAATACTTCCCCATATTAAGTGTACTTTTTGGAAATGGTGGTATCCAGAATACAGTATTTGAAAAAGTATTGAAAAACCTGGTGCATGTAAAGTGATTGAATGCTGTACTGACTAATACAATAATACCCTATTCATACTGTGAAAACAAAATGTAACAATAATTCAAAACATAATTAACATTATAACATGGATTTAGTGAACAAGTGATCTATCGTTTTATGGTTAAGTCTTAAGTGGACTTTGTAGTGATTACAAACAAGCACAGAGGTACGGTTTCCCTTCGTTTGCGATTAGTGGTTGCTGTGTTACACAGGGCCCAGATAAAGCAGTGCCAAAGTCAAGAGAAAGATATTGAAATGTTTTTCACAGCAACTTGCAGATTAAAAGCCTGGAGGTAAATAGTGCTAGTATTAGTGTTGCCAAAACATGTAGAGTAGAGTTGCAGTTTGTCATGCTGACAGTCAACAAACTGTATCGGGTTTAACAATATTTCACATTGAAACCATAGAGAGATATCCACCACATATCTTCAGCTGGTTACACTGCCTTCATGTTCTTAATGTAGAACATTCGAAAATTGAGCAGGTGTGCCTTTAAATGAGACAATCCTTTATATTGTAAATTCTTATAGCAAATGGTAGTTTTCACAGGCTTTTCTCATGGTAATTGAAATGGATCTCCTCCTAGCAGCTGATGAGTTAATAATTCAGACATCAGCACAAGACTCATACTTATCTCTCCGCTATAGAGCTGGCTAGTCAGTTGAATCATCAGACATTCTTCCTCAATCTGTGTCCAGCCCTTGCATTTCCATTCAATTCAATGAGCTGAGATGCCAATTAATTGCATTAAACATTGCATTTACAACGGTTTGCCATATTAAACAAACACGCCTCATCATGACCTCTCTGGAATTTACAGTTATTTAATATGTTTTAGGTTTTAGACATTCACTATGCTTGTTACACTTCACTATGCCTTTACTGTAGTAAAAATGGGATACTTCATGTTAGTTGCAGGTAGATTTTGGGGTGGGAATACCTATCAGTGAGTGCTATTGATGTTGTGTTGTTTTTTTTTTTTTTTTTATGAAAGTCTTTTGTTACAATATGGATGATTTAGTAACTTTTGCAATTTTGCAGTTTGTCAAGAAAGTTACAAAAAAGAAGTCAAGAAAAAATATGGAAAAACAAAAGACTACAACTCCTTGCCCGGGGAATGGGTGGATTTCGATAAGAGATTCACAAAGCTGCTCATTCTCAAAAGACATCCCATTTTAAAGGAAAGAGAATACGAGCTGGAATCAAGAGGGCATCTGGAGTTAAGAGAGACCTATAAAAGCGATGAAGACATATGCCTTCAGGTAGAAGATGTATTTGCTTCAGATGAAAACGGAGAAATCCCATCAACTATTACACTCCAGGGACCTGCAGGAATTGGAAAAACATTCACAGTTCACAAAATTATGTTTGACTGGGCATCAAACAACATCTTCCAGGGCAAGTTTGATTATGTTTTTCATTTTAACTTTAGAGAGCTCAATACAATCAGTTGTAAAGTTAGCTTGATCGATTTGATCTCCGACTGCCACAGCAATTTAAATCTTGAGGAGATACTAGCTTGCCCAGAAAAACTCCTTTTCTTGATGGATGGTTTTGATGAGTGGAAGTTTCCTTTAGATCAAGATGACTCTGGCCTGGGTAAAGGTGAATGCTCAAAGCAGCCAGTTGCAATCACAGTAAGCCGACTACTTAAAAGGAAAATTTTCTCACAATCGACCCTGTTAATCACAACGAGGCCAGCATCTTTAGGAACCCTTGAAGAAAGTGTGACTCTGCAACGCTGTGCAGAAATACTGGGGTTTTCAGCAGATGAAATACAGGAATATGTGTTTAATTATTTTCCAGGCAAGGAGCAAGCTGCACAAGCCCTGAACTACATCAAAGAAAATGAGTCTGTGTTGACCCTGTGTTTTGTTCCAGTTGTCTGTTGGATTGTTTGTGAAGTAATAAAAGACAGCATTGAACGTGGAGAAGAAATTACAAGGAACTTGAAAACAATAACCCAGGTGTTTGTTCAATTTGTAAGAATCCTACTAAAATACCATGGCAACAAATGTCCGTCAGATACCATTCACAAGCTTGGCTCGCTGGCTTTGGCAGGAGTCAGGAAACATCAATTTTTATTTCAGGAAGAAGAACTGGAAACGCTTTTTTCCAATCATATTCAAGATGCCTCTGCATTTCTCGATAAAATACTATTTAAGCAGAACCTCAGCTGTAGGTCTGCTTACCATTTTCTGCATTTGAGTATCCAAGAGCTATTGGCTGCCATGTTTTGTGTTTCAGGCATGTCTGATGAAGAAAGGAATAAGTTGCTCTGTGAGGCACTGGATAATAGTTGTTTTTTTAATGTAGTTTACTTCATGTTCGGGCTTGCAAATAAGAACACACAGGCCTTGATTCCAGACAGTACATTACTACCTATTTCTGTATTAAGAAGACAGTTGGAAAATTGGATGAACAAAGCCATTACATCATCGTCTTATGATTCCTATGTTCTTGGATTGCTGCATTGCTTGTTTGAGATTCAGGATGAGGAGTTTGTTAGGAAGGTAATGGAATACCGGTACACAGATCATTTGGCACTCATTGCAGGCTATTTAAATAAACATGACTGCACTGTAATAAAATATTGCATCGAGCAATGTGGAGAAGTGAGAAGTCTTGATCTGTTGTGCATCTTGGGGGAAGAGGAAGTCAAAGTCCTTGTGGAGGTTCTTCAGAAATGCAGATGTTTTTCGTAAGTGTTTTTAAAGGTTGTATTTTTTTCAGTTGCATTTAAGAAAATAACTGCACATACACACATTAAAACATCAATAAACACTTTTACACAAACGTGCTTGAAAATGCATTGAAGTTCACAGACAGATTTTAATATTTTAAGATTCTGAGCACTGGCACAGGTAGCAGACATCCTGGGCTTACCAATCATACACATTGGCTACATTTACCACGACTGTTGACACACAGAACGGAACGTTCTTTTTCTAGAATTTTGATTTATTTGTCTCGTCATTGTACTATACTTTTCTAGGTTTTGGAAATGTGAGTGAAACCGTGGACGGGGTAGGCCAGTGCCAATTCAGTATGATTAACATTGTGTCCTGGGTCAGAATGCATCAAATTCAAGAAACAGAAATACACTTCCTTATCTCCTGTAATCCCTTTGCAAGTTAATCTGTATATACTGTAGATTTTTATGCATATAAAATATAAATGATCAATCAATAAACCCTTAGCTTACGGTCCTTAAGATCATAACATTGAATGAAAAACACTTTCATATAAATTCTTATCTTATATAATTATATTTTATATCCTTTCTTTAAAAATTAATTGATTTGAAGTTAAGAATTGTACATCTTTTACCAGACGCATGTTTATGAAGTTCATGTAACAGTGTAGTGATGGTCGCAATGCTGAGTAACGAACAAATAAATAAAAATGATGCACATATCGAGGGCTCAGAATCAGAGGGGCGTAAGTGACATTTTTGTCAAAATGGCATATTATATATCAAATGAAAGCTCTTGGTGGGCTCTATCTAGTGCAAAAAGGACCTAATTGAAATCTCAAACTGCAGTGAATAAAGTAAGAAAGTAATACAGACACAACTGCAAAATCTAGTTTAACTTAGTGCCAGGAGGGTGTAAGTAGCACACTTACGACCTCCTGGCACTGTGTTGCATTGTGGGATGGCCATGTGACAACAGATAGGTCAAAATGGATGAAAAAAGCAGTAATAAAGCTTTTGTGTAAAACAATGTCTAACTTCTGTGGATATTTTACTCAGTTAAATTAAGGATTAAAGCAATTAATTCACTACAGAATAATAACCAGACCATAAACTGTAAAAAAAAAAAAAAAAACTTGTGAACATTTCTATTTTAAATTGAAGAAAAACAAGTCTGGGATAGAACTTGTGAAGAAAACCACACTTTTATCTATAATGGGTATTAATTTCAATGTGTTATTGTGGCATATCTAACTTTTAAGCAAAAATTCTGGTGCTATTCTTACTTTGTAAAGTTTAAAATTGAAAAATGTTTTAAACCCTTTAATTTTGTTCAAGGTAATGTACTGATAAATAGCAATTGAACACAAACAATCAATCTTATTTTTCTCCTGTAAAATTATGGAAATGTCACTCACACCCCTCTGGTTCTGAGCCCTCGAAATTAACTTACGGGGTTAAAAATAAATGCACTTCAGTTGAATTAGTAGTAGCGGTAGCATGGTGGCACAACTTTAGCACAACACATTACATAATCTATTTTGAATTGTGAAGGAATCATAATACAAACTGTTAACACATAATTACATTTAACCATCCTTGAAGATATAAAGAAAACAAAGATGACCAGTAGAACGCTCCAGTTACATCTACCCAGATGGCCACGACTAGATAGTAAATATTGGAACGTTTCTGTAATATTTTAAAATCTTTACATTGTAAACACCATTTTTAAAGGGTACATACGGACCTTTTTATTTGATTGTGTTACATGTTACCATGTGTTGCTACAACTGTTTTCATAAGGTGTGTACCCGCATGGACCTCTCAGAACTACATTTCCCATCATCCTCCTGCTCACATATGTAACTGAGATGGATTTACCAGTGAGCAAGAGGATGGTGGGAAATGTAGTTTTGAGAGGTCCATGCAGGTACATGTGAAGCCATCTTGAAGCAGGGAATGCAATTTAAAAGTTTAAAAAAGTGGCCAAAATGTAAAAAAATAATAAATAAAAAAATAAATAAATACACACATCTTACGCAAACAGTTTTAGCAACACATGGGAACATGTAACATAATAAAATAAAAAGGTCCTTATGTACCCTTTAATGCAATGTGTGTTTAATTATTGGTATGTTCTTATGATGTGTGATATTCAAAATATTAGCATCTGCCCTCCTTAATTACCATACAATGACACTCACTGGCACAACACTTAACAGTTTGTTGTAAACCCGTCTCAAAATGAAAAAGGAGTCAAAGATTTTTCAGGAATAACAGCTTTACAGTCATAGTGTGCTGCCTCTGTTTTCATTGTAAATATAGCCGTTGTTAACCACAGTCATTCTCTACAGCATGGAAGCCAGTAACCTCACCAACGCCACAGTACAGAACTTCTGTGAGATGCTCTCTACACACCCCTACCAGAAATACTTGTATCTGGATATAGCCCTGAAAAAAAACAACTGAACTTGTTCTGTAAAACATACTGGCATCGTGATCTTATAGCTGATGTCAATGTCATTGAGAGGTAAGAATGTTCATGTAAAGTTGTGTGTAAAATATCCCTATTATTTTTAAGAAGAGTAGGGCACAGCGTGTTCAGTAACAGTCATGCAAGAATCCAATATTGTAATATTTATACCGTTTTCAGTTTTAAATGCACACTAAAAACAACCTGTGGTGTTCACACTTACCTTAATGGAGGCAGCAGTGTGGAGTAGTGGTTAGAGCTCTGGACTCTTGACCGGAGGGTTGTGGGTTCAATCCCAGGTGGGGGACACTGTTGCTGTACCCTTGAGCAAGGTACTTTACCTAGATTGCTCCAGTAAAAACCCAACTGTATAAATGGGTAATTGTATGTAAAAATAATGTGATAATTTGTAACAATTTTAAGTCAGCTAAGAAATAAATAATAATAATGGGTCCTTGAGTGTGACTAACTATTGGACTAACTAAACAACCTTCTTACCATGCAGTAGAATGTGTCTTAGTTTGTTTACACATAAAAAAGAATGTGCTTACAAATGCACAGATCAAAGACGTGCACTGCAGAGAGCCCCAGCCTGAGTGTAAAAGTGGTTGTTTTATTAAAACACGGTTTATGTATGTATATTAAACAGGGTTTTATGTAGGTTTAGTCATTGTATTTTTTTTTTAACAGTGATGAAAGGTGTAGAAACTGTAACATATTACTGTCCTAGGTTATATTGTAGAATCAGCTTGAAGAAAGCAGTCTCTCGCAGTTCATTTAAATAAATACAAAATGAAGACACAAGTTTAATAATGCTTTCCAGTGGTGGTTTGGGGTAAAGAGAGTCACGAAACATTAATTTAATTGTTATTAGAGTCCCTTACAATACATTTTGGCGGCTGTATCAGACTTCAAACACAGTAATAATGTATCTGTTTATCCAACATGGTTAGATTACAAACGGATGTATGGGGAGATTGTGGGATTAGGCATATTAACGGTGTGAACTGGCATTGACAGCACAGCTCATTGGAGAGGTAACCCTTCCTACAGAAAGAGTGGTAGTTCTGTTGGGCCAGTAATCCAGACAGTATTTCAATAAACCACTGAACAGAATGAGTTTATAAACTTGGGCAACTGTCTTTTTCTTTTAGCTTTTCAATCAACGGCGATCTCCCCGAAGATTTCATTTTGAACATCTGCGCTTTGATTATTCCAAAATATAACTTTGAAAAAATATCACTCCAGAACTCTCAACTTAGCAACAATTTCCTAAAAGGACTGTGTGGAGTTTTGGAAACATCAACCATTGATCTCCAGTCTCTTGAGTAAATCGATTTTACTTAATTTTTTTGAATATATATATATATATATATATATATATATATATATATATATATATATATATATATATATATATATATATATATATGCAATATGTGTCATGAATTTAAATAATGAATTAAATAATAACACTATATATTGATAGTCAATGTGCAGGGTGTCCTACAGGTCAGGTATCACAGGCTATTTCCTGTTCCTGAATTCTTCCTACTTAAAGACATTTAATTCCTGAAAGAAATAGAGAGACCACCAATATCATCATCATCATTATTATTATTATTATTATTATTATTATTATTATTATTATTATTATTATTATTATTATTATTATTAGTAGTAGTTTATTTGGCAGACACCTTTATCCAAGGCAATATCATGCCTTTCATACCAAATTTATGGGACCCACTGTATGTCTCTCATGATGATAATTCATTTTAGGTTTTAGACAGTGGCACAGTTAAGCATAATTTTATATTACTGGAAGCATCCCATTATTTATGCCTAAGAAATCAGACCATTTCTATGACAAATGGCATGTTAAGAAATGTGTTAATTGTGTTATAAATGACAAATCAATAGACATCAATAGTGAAGCATTTGGAATGCTTTAGGGATAACAATTGGAATGAAAAGCAATGGGTCTGTGTTCACATGTCCAGTCGGAAGAATAGCTTCTATACAGCCAGATATTCCACTTCACACAGCCGGATATATTTGCATGTTTTGAATTTTAAGTAATCTCAAAGGAAATGTTTGTCCCCACCGATTCTCTCCATCTTCCTAGGCTGAATGACTCACACCTCACAGACAGCTGTGTTGACTCCCTCTCCTCTGGCCTTGATGCGTTCAGTAGCTCATTGGTGCGTCTAGACCTGAGCAATAACTTCTTCACAGACAGCTCTGTTCCCAGCTTCATCCACATCATGCTAAAGTATCCCAGCCTGGAGGTTTTCAAGTGAGTATTTGTATCAATGTTTATCACTAAGAGCTCTGCTGGTAGAACAACGTATGCCAGTTACATACACACTATAAAACGCCAGTGATATCCCTTCTGAAAGTTCAGCACGGTAATGTTGCAGTTTTCCTATGAATAGCGAATAACAGAGACGGAAGACTCACACTTTTATTAAACTAAAACAAAACTAAAGATTGAAACAAACAAATCAAAAATACAAACCACACCCAAGCCGAGCTATCACAGTGCAGATACAGGGATCAGAACCTGCTGCTCACAGTCCTTTCTATAAACTAACCCGCCCTCCAACCCGGTCTGGCTCCTCTTTTATACAGGTGGCCATCCCCAAACTGGCAATCAATTAACCGAGTTAGGACTGGCCACATTCCACACTTATCCTATTAGGGAGGGGATTCTAGCCTAAACATTGAAACATTCAAATACACACCAGTGCTTCTTTCTCTTATTGTTGAACTTCAGCTTATTCTGAGTACTTTGTACAATGGTAGGTAGGAAAATGAAAATCTGCTGTTGATTGTATAAAATTAAAGTCTGTGTAAAAAACAACTTGGTGTACTTGATCAGCATGCAGTAATCATTCATTGATTTCCTATTGTTTTCTGTGTATGATATTTAAGACATGCTTCCTTCCTATAGAACATGCCAAGTTCAGAATTTGCTTCAGCACTTGTAGACAATATTTATTTAAATTCAAAGCAGATACCAAAATACATTTTAGCAGCAGAAGCGCATTTTAAGTTATTGGGGGAGGTAATATCAAGTCACCGATAGTTCACAGATATTTACCAGCAATGGTAGTTTGTTGAAATAATGTTAGAACATCTGAACTTTATCCATTTTAGAGCTGTCCTATTTAGTTCAATTTATGGTTTGTGTATATTTTAATACAAATAATTGTGTATTGATATTGTTTTTTTAGAGATACTACAGAAGGGTACTCTACCCAATAAGTTAATTGATGTGGTCCCAGTAATATTTAATATTTAAGCCACCTGTTTGATGGTATATAATTACACTTATGATGGTCAATTGATCTGAAACATGTTTGTGTGTAATCTACTCCACTTCTGCCTTTTATAAAATAAAACTAGATATAATGCAATACAGGGTATTGGATATGACCACTTGCTGGAATAAACTATGTGTATTTCTAATCCCATCTCTCTCAGGCTTGAAGGGAATCAGTTCAGTTCAGAAGGGAAGAGAAACCTGGATGTGAAGGAGGAGATGCAGCTGTGTGGCTGTTGTCTGTCTGTGTGGGTATCAGTTTAGAAGAAGGGACTGTATAACATATTAACCAATATTGTTCAAGCCATGCACTGTACAACATAGTCCCCAATACTGTACCAGCCTTGCACTGTACAACATTCTCCCAAATACTGTGCAAGTCTTGCTTCCAAGTCTTTACGAATGCTTATCTTCATATTATATTGTATGTTCTCTTTGTGCAGGCTGTGTTTTAATACCTGTTTACCAGCATGGCATTGCACCTAATTCAATAAGGTTTCACTCTCCTATAATAACTTTAATGTATAACTTTATGGCTGGTTAAGTGTACGAGGGAATAAACCAAGCGGATAAATGCCTGAGAACTTGTCAAGGACTCTTTGTAATAGCCAGAGAGATGTTTTTCCAGCCCTAAAGTTATAGCAAGTATGCGGCAGTTTAAAAAGATAATTTTGTGGACACAGGATGTGATTTCTGTCGTTCAAAAAGAAAGAAAGAAAACGTAATAATTTAAACTGTTTTTGGGGGGTGGAGAAGAAGAGAGATTTGTAAGTAAAACGGAAGCAAGTAAAACTGAAATCTAGAAATTCTGTAATATTAAGAGAGAGGAATGTGGATCTTTGATATGCTGGGAGCACTAGAGCAGCTACAGGTATGCCCAGTTATTTTATTGTGGTTAATTATTATGTGGTAAAGATGTGTGCACTGGGCAGGGTGACATTTCTTTTCAAATCCATCTACGATCAGCAGATTCAGCACGGCTTTTCAAAAACATATATTATTCCTGTTATGATGAGGTTTAAACCTTTAGAACTATGAATATAGACAAGCCCATCTCTTTTGCATAGCAGTTAAGGCACTCTCTTGAGCTGTGTGGGGTTGCCAGGTCTTGCCAAGTCTCCACCAGGTTACATTTGGCAAGTAAGATTGTTCAGTACTGAAGGAACTGAGATCACAGTCGAATGCAACTCTTTCTCACCTCTGGCTTTCTCACCACCTTGTGTTTGTAACCCATTTTCTCTCTCTCTCTTGCAGAGTGGATGATGGTCCTGTTGTTTCAGTTAGGAGCAGGAATGACGAAGAGCATCAGGAATGCAAGCGTTACTTGTCTCTGTATATATGAAGACGAAAATGCATCTGTGGCAAAGTGGTGATTGATTATAGGTGCGTGCAGTGCAGAGTGGATACAAAACAAACAGAAATTTTCAGGTGCAAGGGTGTTTATTGATTTATTTAACAATGTCCAGAGCCTTATGGCAAACACCTGTAAATAATAATGATGGAGTGATACAGCGGCGTGTATCACTCGGTAATTGTAATCCCGGGTTTGACCCGTAACCAAAAAGTCCAGTTCTATTACACCCAACCGAAACACAAAACACAAACCCAGTTAACAGTGAGTGATATTAGTGCTCGTGGTGCAAGACAGTTCTCCTTGAACAAAGGAAAAGTGTTGGTGTCCAGGTTTGTTGCTGGCTGAATAGCGACAGCTCGGATCTTTAGTAGCAGTCTAAAATAACAAACAAACAGTTTTTTACTTAGATAAACTAAAACACAACACTCCCGTTTTGGCAACACAGGATTCTCCTTCTAGGTTTGATCCAACCATTTACAAAGGAACAGATCACTTACACTATGTCCCCTATTTATACCCTTGCTCATGACCCTAGTTTAACGAGCACATCCGCTTCGTCCAATCCTCAGATGGCACGCCGTTTACCGTCTGGGTCATTGAGTTTGGGTACCGTAGCTCAGCCCTTTCCTAAATAAACGACTTCCACCTACCCTAAGGAATAAATTGTTGTGCCATTTAGTTAAGGGTACTCTGTTCCTTTTACACAGTGCCCTCACAGGTCGAGAGGGAGATCTGACACCAAGAATCATTCGATCACTGTCACAGCATCTTATGACACTACCAGACAGCTATGATCGAACGTTTTGCATTACCCCATATAACTAATTTTACTTCACAAAGTTGAATGAAACCTGCTGAATAATGTTACGTTAATATATTGAATTGCACACGCTTTGTAGTTTTCCATATACTTAACGAAAAAATGGCAACAATTGAAAAATGTGACACATGAAATAAACTGTTGTATTACTATTATGGCTTCCGGTAGACTTTTGCAAATTCATTTTGAAGTTTCTTTGATTAGATGATGTTAATAAAATATCTAAATTATGTTCATATATATATATATATATATATATATATATATATATATATATATATATATATATATGTATATGAATTTTTTTTTTTTAATTATGCCTCAATCCTAAAATTCTAGGTGATGCAAAACTTGGTCAAAGCTGTACATATAATACCCAGCTCAGGGCTTATGACTTTACAAGTAGTATTGATGAATAAGCTTCAGTTGAAGATGTGTCCTTGTGTTGCTTCATAGACAGATGTCACATGTTCCACTTGCCTCAGAACACATGACCTGCAATGCTTGCCTGCTTGGCTCAAAGACAGCATTTGAAGAAAGTGTCCATTTCCATTAAGAGAAGTGTGAACTTTGCCATTGGTTTGTTGGAATTGTAATAAAGAAATCTTTTTTTTCAGATGATTGTTTAAATAATTTATTGTAAGCTACAGAATACCATTTCATTATTTTTTTTTACATTTCTCTTAATATATGATGTTTGCAATCATTCCAATTGTTCTGGGTTCTGTTGCTGCAATGTTGGGCTATTAACTGCATTGAATATGTTTTCTTATTCCATTACAATCACAATGGGACCCTTCTGTGCTGCTCACTATATATATATATATATATATATATATATATATATATATATATATATATATATATATATATATAGTCACTTTCTGTGTGATTGGTCACATAACTAGCAAGAGCACTGAGGTGATACTGGTGTTGTACTCGGAAGAAGCAGTAGCTTGTAGGTTTATAGTGTGGTCTGTGATATATCTGCATATATTAAGTTGAAGTGTAAAGAAAGATTTAATGAAAAGTACAAACCTATGTTTGAGATACAGCTGTGTTGCTCTTATGTGGACAGTCTGTGCTTCTATCAGGGAGAGAATGTCTTATTGTCAGGGAAAGGGGCAATAAAATGAACACAACTGAACTCACCTGACCTGATGCAAGTAAGAGTGGCCTGATCAAAATGCTATTGACACACAGAGATAAGCCAGCATCTAAAGTGTGCATGCAAATGGGGCTTAAAGGATTAGGTAACTGATCACTGCTTGATTTCTGTTTATAAACAGGTGCTACATTGTTGTGTCTAATGATAATGTTTAAGCAGTATGGGTGTAACTTTTGATTATTGGAATTAATAAAATACAACTTTTGCTTAAATCCTTGTTGTGTGTGCTCCTTAATACAGAGAAAGAAACACAAATAATAAGAAAGCATTGTGGCAAAGTGGTAAGTGGTACGTGCAGGTGCAGGAGTAATGCAGTACAATAATGAAACACAGAGAGTTATAATCCAGTTTGGAACAGTTTTAATTGTATCCAGGTCTGGTGACCAAATAATAATACCCAGCAATGTGTAGAGCACGGAGTAAATAACTACAGAGTTGCAGTCCCAAATAATAAACACAAATATCCGTCCCACAATATACTAACACAGTCACCAGTCCTGGAGTGCGTACAGTAGTGCTCATGGTGGGTGATAACAATTATACAGTGACTGTGGTGTAGGGTTGTTCCAGGTAGTGCTGGCCCAAGGTGACAGCTCCGGATACGTGTTAGCTGTCTAGTGATTTACAAAACAAAAGACAATTACTAACAGCAACAAACAAACAAAACACTCACAAATCCTTTTTAGTTTTAAAGGGATTCTCCCGGTCCTTCCAGTTCCTTGTATCTCGAACCAAGCGAAGGAAAAGATTTGCGATTCTCCGTCCATTTATGCTATCACGCATGACCCCTTGCTAAATGAGTGCAGCTGCCTTGACTATCTGCAGCTGCTACGTTGTTTCCCTTCAGGGTCCATACGTTCCGGCAACAGAGTCTCGCCTTCTTCCAGATTGACCGACTTCCTGGCCGGGAAACAAACGACTTCTCCTTTCGCTGCTTAGCCCTCACAGGTCGGGAGGGAGATTTACAACCAAAATTGATTGTATTTCACAAGCATGCAGTGTCCTTACAGAAGAATAAAAACAAGCCAGAACAGATCTTCAATAGAAAATGAAATAGTGATCGTTTTGAGAGAGCTCTCCCCTCATTTCCACACAATAATGACGGACTGAGTCCATCAAGAAAAACTACCCCAGATGCTTTATACACATTTACTGTCCTGCAAGTAAAATGGGGCTGTTCCATGTTGTGTAGATAAGCAATGATGCAGTGTGCTTGTTGTTTATTTGCATGTAGAACGTTATCATTTATGTAGAGTTAGTAGCTGAAAATAAATCATTCCCAGTCAATATACTGGTCTTACTGGTTGTTGCTGCCAAGTTTGATTTGCCCACTAACCTCTTATGAATTGTACAGCTATGGCCAGCAGTTTTGCATCACCCTATATCATTAACTAATTTTGCTTCATAAGGTCGAACCAAACCTGCTGAATAATGTTATGTTAACATATTGCCTTATATACTGCTTTGTAGTTTTCCATGTACTTTATAAAAAACTGAAAAAATTAAAAAAATGTGACATTTTGAACCCTAACATGAAAAACTCCACTACTATTAGACTTCCAGTAGACTTTTGTGATATCAGCTTGTATTTTCTTTGATTGCATGCTGTTAAATAAAATACTTAAATTATGTTCATATAGTTTTTTTTTAAAATTATGTCTCAATCCTAAAGTTCTAGGTGATGCAAACTGTTTGCCAGTTTATCCTGCACACTTGTATATGAGGGGATTGATAGTCTCCAGTCAGTTCCACCTGGGAGCTCAAGGAGATCAGAGTGCTGCGCTGAATACACTGAGTAACACCACGGATGCTGTCATGGAAGTGACTTGCAACTCCTTTGCTGTTTTGTGTTGATTTAAAAAAAAAATGAGACGAGAGAATTGTTATAATATTGACATTATATTTGCATCAACAATAAAAAATACATTTAAACATTGAGATACATTTAAAGGTAAATCACAGGTTAGCCCAAACTGTTTCTTTCTATGGAGATCTGAGTACCAACACTCCAACAGCAGTGTGATAAAATAACCATCTATGAGCAAGGAGATTTTATACGAAGATGCAGTATTAATATCTGATTAATTAATATCTCCCCATTATGTGTTTCTTAGAACTGAACCTGCCAATCAGGAAGCGTCTTCATTAAGATCCCAGACAAACTTCAGAGGCAGGTCTTTCATTCTCTGCCGGTACACCTCATCAAAGTGCTCGCTTTGAGCAACTGTCAAAGTGTTCTTCCAGTCTCCAACAGTGCCTGCATTTAAATTGAACAACATGTTAGTACCATTCTTTATAAATGTAATCATTTTACACCTAACTTTCTCCCCATTTTAGAATAGCCCAAAAAGTTCTCTCACACCACAGTAATTCCCCACACAGCTCAGGAGAGCTGAAGGTTCAGTGGGACTCCTCTGATCCCACGACCGAGCCAGTTTCCTCTTTTAGACCCAGGAACTCAAGAGGATGTCAGAGCGCTACCAGTAACCAGGAGGACAAAGGCCAGCCCTGCAGGTGTCCGCTCTGAGCTCACTGGGCTCCTGGCCAGTAGGGACTGCTGAAGCGTGATGAGGAGAAACAGTCCCTGCCGGTTTTGCCTCTCTAACCAAAGGGACCGCCAGAGCCAACGTGACACTCCCCTGGGAATACTGATATGCCAATGGTTTATAAATGTTTAGAAAAGATTATCCCCATTGTCATATGCTGTATGCTGTAAACTGATTGAAAAACGGCTGATGCACTGACATCATAGACATTATTATTCCATTATTTCTCTCATCATAACATACTGACTGGCTCTGTTGTCAATCAACTAAAAAAAGACATGCTATTCTGTACGTATTAGTAATACAGTTGCTCATATCTAGCACTTGTGTCTCACAGCATGTGTCTTTTTAAGTAGTGCAGTGTGTGGTGTCAGTGCAATTGCTTGTTATCATTTAAAAAGGCAATACTGCAGTTTTACCCTTGCGAAGAAATTTTCCATTGTCTTTGAGAATGATATTCTCAGGCAGGAATTCATAATTTGCTTTCGGGTCGTTTTTCATGTTTTTGAAAGTAGCTTTTTCCACAATCCTGTCGATGGCCGAATCCTGGAGGCGCTTTCCAAGGAAGTGACACATCTTTAGTACAGCTCCCCTGAGATCCTGATAGGGAAAATAAAGGCTGTGTTCAATGTTATTATGCATAGTTACAATGTACTTACTGTGTAAATCTGTGTGCACGATATAACCATAACCGATATAGCCATAACCATAACCCTGAGAAGAAAGTGTGTTTAAGAGATGGAGGTCTTTATAGGAAACATGACCCACTAACTAAGGAATCACGTGCTATTTTATAAAATCTTGTAACATGGTATACCATGGCTCTTTATCATCCAGATATGTTAAGATGAACTTCAGTGCAATGTCTTTATAAAGATGAAGAATATTCAGTCCAATTACCTTGATCATTTCCTCATATGTTAAGAAGAGAAAATTTAACTGCTCCCTCTGGGTGTACCATCCTCTGACGTGGTCAAACCAAGAGCCTGCTACCACTGTGAGAAAGAGAATAAGGATCCGAGCAACTAATGAAACAGTTAAGAAATTAAATATTAGGAAAATGCAGATGAGGTAAGTGAGCCCTTTAATGAATACAGTTCTCCATATTATTGTTAAACTCTATCATGAATTAGTGAAGGGTCCTTGATTACACAGTTTAATATAAATGCATCCTCCATAACAATACAACTGAAAAGAAAGTCAGCAAGCATTTATTAATTGTCTGTGTTTGTATACTGTAGTTTGTGGGGATTCTTGTACTGTTTGAGAGATTTGTTTTGATTCCATTCCTTGATTATTAGGTGTGGAGATACATGCAAGGGCAGCAGTGTGGAGTAGTGGTTTGGGCTCTGGACACTTAACCGGAGGGTCATGGGGACACTGCTGCTGTACCCTTGAGCAAGGTATTTTACCTAGATTGCTCCAGTAAAAACCCTACTATATAAATGGGCAATTGTATATAAAAATAATGTGATATCTTGTAACAATTGTAAGTTGCCCTGGATAAGGGTGTCAGCTAAGAAATAAATAATAATAAGTACAATGTGAAATATATCATTCATAACCCATATAAACAGTGACAGCTGGTTTCACAGACCCTGCTTACCACCAACCTGGACCGACCCAATGTAACCTTGGGTGAGGTAGTCCCAGATTAGTACTAATCAGTATTTACTGTTTCACTTGAGAAGGTACAGAGAAGGGCAACTAGGCTGATCTCAGGACTGAATGGCATACACTATGAGGACAGGTTCAAAGAATGACATCTCTTCATCTTAGAAAAGCTCTTTTCAAAATGGCTGCTCTAGTGCACTGGGGTTTGAGATCTGTCCTCTAAATCAATGCAGGAAGAGCGATAAAATAAAATAAAAAATGTGGTCTGGCTTTTCTGTTCCATACCACATCTTGGATTGTTATTGCTGTGTTACCTGTTTGACAATGTGAGGAATAATCCTTACACTATCAGAGCACTAGAGCAGACATTTAAAAAGGTGCTTTCAAACTGAGTTTAAAGTTATCAGTGTAAAAAGCTGTCGGGATGTTAATGAAAAGAAGAATTCCAGGTGCATTGTTTAAACAGTTGTAGAAACACATGGAGATGTGTAACGCTACATTTTTCGGAACCCCACTACTTACTCTTTAATGGACCCCTGTTCTGTGTAGTGGTGAACACTTTTTATAAGCTGTGAAATCCCTTATAACTTTCGTTCAGTGTTTCAGTCTAAATGAGATTGCTGTATTTGACTGTAACCCTTGCTCCCTCTTTACTCAACCATCAGGCAACAATAATGGGTTTGTTCATACCTGTGCTCCCACACTGCACCTTCTTTTAAAAGAGGTTGATTTAGAGATTGTTACACCAAAAGTACAGGACATGACAGTATAACATCAACCTGAAAAAGAGAAAGATTACTTGATTACCTTGTCCACTTAAATATTTCTCCATGAGGTCACCAATGTTCTTTGCTGTTTCCACATATGTCCAAATTTTGGAAAAGTGAAAGAGCGACACCATTGCATCTTTAGGATTCCTTGCAACATAAATCACCTGCAATGGAAAACACAGCCTTGGATAAAACATGGAGCTGACTATAACTTGCATGGATTCTGAAGTATTCACTGAGAATTTGCAGCTTATCTAAGATGGAACAAACTGAACAGAAAGCACAATTAAAACCAACCCTTACTTTCGCTTTTTTTTCCTTCAGCATTTTGGGCATTAAATTATAAGTCAGGTGGGATGTAAAGAGACGTGGTGATGGGCGCATGTTGTAATCCTGTCCCTCCAGATTATATTCGAGCCAGGGCATCCGCTTCATATTCGTGTCTGATTCAGCTGCATTGGAGCCCTCTGATTCAGCTGCATTGGAGCCCTCTGACTGAGTTGCATTGAAAGTCTCTGACCGAGCTGCATTGGAACCCTGTGATTCAGTTGCATTGCAGCCCTCTTCCTCATGGATCAGTATGATAATCTGCTGGGTCCAAACTGTACCTATTGGAATGCAAGGGGTGCAATGTTGTGTTGGATACACTCTTCGGGGGAAAGCAGGTTTTTGAAAGAGTTGATTGAGATATTATTCAGTAAATATTATTGCATACTTACCATGTATACAGCTAATGACAAATGTTTTGTATCAACCTATAGAATTAAGAAATGGTGCTTTATAAAGTCAAATGAAACCTGCTGAATAATGTTACGTTAACATATTGAATTATATACTGCTTTGTAGTTTTCCATATACAGTACTTAAAGAAAAAACGGAAAAAATGTAACTCTGATATACATGTACTACTATTATGGCATCTGGTAGACTTCCGTGATATAATTTTGTAGTTTATTTGATTACTTGATGCGAAATAAAATATCTAAATTATATTCATATAGTTTTTTTTTTTTTTTTTTAAATGATGTCTCAATCCTAAAATTCTAGGTGATGCAAAATTTTTATCCAGAGCTGTAAATTTACTTAAAGTTTGGCTCCCTCAGTACATTTTTGTAAAAGGATTGTTTATATCCTGGGGATGGTTTTTCAAAACTTGTAATCTGGGTAACAGTGATTGGGATTTTGTAATCGAGATTCTTTAAAAAAAAAAAAAGTCATAGTCTTAATTATTTGTAATCTGGATACATTTATTCCAGCAGTGACATTTTCTGAAAATGATCCAGATAAAAGTAAGCTAGATCACAAAATATATGGTTACAAAATCCAGATCACTTTGATTCAGATTAGAAGTTTTGAAAAGCGGGCCCCTGGTGATGAACACAATCAGGAGACCTTGCCTTACCTGATTTGAGATAGGTGACCAGAAACACGTCGCTGTCTCGGATCTCAAAGTCCTCCAGGGAGTCAATATACTCTGGTGTCACTGTGTTCTTTGTGAAGTTGTATCCCTTGTACTGAAACATGTAGGTTTCAGATGACTTTGCTGCAGTGTCTGCCATTGCTGGTTGTCAGGAGGAGGGTGCCTTCTGTGTGTCGCTGCAGGTGCACTTTGCTCTTTGAACAAGGGGGTGAAGGTCTGACTGTTTTCAGAACAGATCAAAGGTTTTACTCAGTTTTATATTTCAACTTGTTTTTGTGTCATTCTTGTTTTGAGCGGCTCCTGTCTGTCTGACTGCACAGCTACATTGCTTTGGATTTTCACAAACATTCCTGAATGCTAAAAATCTGGGTATTTAGTAGTTGCACATGTTTTTGTCCATGTTTTTGAAGGTATTAGGAAAATGTTGATTATATACTGTAAAGTACAGTTAATGGGAACTTTGAATCAAAGTTAATTCATTTGTTTATCAGCGAATTGACATTCCAATGGCTTATGAATATGAATGAACTTGTCCACTTAGATATGTACCCATTAGGTCACAAGGGGTTCTTTGCTGTTTCTATCTGTAATAAATCCATTTAGGAAAAGTGAAAGGAGCACAATTGAGCTTCAGTTGAAGATGTGTCCTTGTGTTGCTTCATAGACAGATGTCACATGTTCCACTTGCATCCATCAGAACACATGACCTGCAATGCTTGCCTGCTTGGCTCAAAGACAGCATTTGAAGAAAGTGTCCATTTCCATTAAGAGAAGTGTGAACTTTGCCATTGGTGTGTTGGAATTGTTATAAAGAAATATTTTTTATTTTCAGATGATTGTTTAAATAATTCATTGTAAGCTACAGAATACCATTTCTTTTTTTTTTTACATTTCTCTTAATATATGAGGTTTGCAATCATTCCAATTGTTCTGGGTTCTGTTGCTGCAATGTTGGGTTATTAACTTGTAGCAATTCCCATGCTACATAATGTGGGTGTAAGTCTCACCCACCTGTCCCTTTAATTAGGGTCAGTAGCCTGGCCAGGTTAAAACTTCATTTCCCATAGTTCCTTGCAACCACCCTCTGTTCATCCTCTCTCCCCATTGGCTCATTCAGATTTCTACCCTCCAATCTCAGAGCTCCTTAGTAGCCATCACTTGTATTAAAGCTGGCTAATCAGGCCTGAGGGGACTCCCTTCTCAGAGGAATCCATTGAACTACAGCATTTTCGCTGCTTAAATTTCAGTGAATCCATTACCATCCTCAGATAATTCCAGTGCATCTGTTCATTTTCTTTTGTTGCTGCGCTTTGTCTAAACTGGTCTTTTTGTTTTCACTGTTCCTTGTTTAAGTTTAGCTGTTTTTCTAGGTCTGTTTAGTGTTTGTTGTTTTATGTGTGACAGCCTCCATTTTTTCCTGATCCTCCTGATTTTTTCCAAACAACTGTTCACCATTCAACTCAACACTACTGGACAGTCTCAACAATTTCAACGTACTCAATGTTTTCAACCTTCTACAATCACCATCATTTCGGGACACTTTGCTGGACTGCCTTATTTGTGGGTGAGATCATTTCTTTTTGTTTGGATTTTTCTACTATAATTTGATACTTTGTTTCCTGTATTTTTCTGTTACTTTGTTGTTTTGTTACTTTGTATGGATTTCAATTACCCTGCTATTACTGGACTTGTTGGGCCTACCTGTCATTCTCCCACCATTGCCACAGAGACTGTTAAATGTAATTGTTTCCACAAGACTGTGTTTTCATCTGTATCTATTTATTTATCTTTTGTCTATCTGTGTGGGTTGTGTTTGTGAGTGTGGGTTTATTGGAGACCCTCCGGACACCATTCATTTCTACTTTGTGAAACTGTTTAGCCTTCTGTTTGTCCCTACATACTTATCTGTACAATCTTATTTCTTATCTGTTACCTGCAATTATTTGAATTCCTGTCTTATCATTATTCATTTAATTCAGTTGTTCATTTTTCCATTTGTTGATTTTATTGTTCAGAATAATAAACCGGTTGTTTGTGAAATTGACACCTCTGACGTCCCTGCTTTTGCTGTCTGTCACTCTTGCTGACTTATTTAACTATAGGAATAGGGCCAGTAGTATCTCCTTAGGGAGGACAGTGCAACTGCCTCTCAGTTGTGCAGAGTGATCGTTACAAACTACATTGAATATGTGTTCTTATTCCATTCCAATCACATATATATATCTATATGGTCACTTTCTGTGTGATTGGTCACATAACTAGCAAGAGCACTGAGGTGTTGTACTTGGAAGAAGCAGTAGCTTGTAGGTTTATAGAGTGGTCTGTGATATATCTGCATATATTAAGTTGAAGTGTAAAGAAAGAGTTAATGAAAAGTACAAACCTATGTTTGAGATGCAGCTGTGTTGCTCTTATGTGGACAGTCTGTGCTTCTATCAGGGAGAGAATGTCTTATTGTCAGGGAAAGGGGCAATAAAATGAACACAACTGAACTCACCTGACCTGATGCAAGTAAGAGTGGCCTGATCAAAATGCTATTAACACACAGAGATAAGCCAGCATCTAAAGTGTGCATGCAAATGGGGCTTAAAGGATTAGGTAACTGATCACTGCTTGATTTCTGTTTATAAACAGGTGCTACATTGTTGTGTCTAATGATAATGTTTAAGCAGTATATGTGTAACTTTTGATTATTGGAATTAATAAAATACAACTTTTGCTTAAATCCTTGCTGTGTGTGCTCCTTAATACAGAGAAAGAAACACAAATGATAAGAAAGCATTGTGGCAAAGTGGTACGTGCAGGTGCAGGAGTAATGCAGTACAATAATGAAACACAGAGAGTTATAATCCAGTTTGGAACAGTTTTTAATTGTATCCAGGTCTGGTGACCAAATAATAATCCCCGGCAATGAGTAGAGCACGGAGTAAATAACAACAGAGTTACAGTCCCAAATAATAAACACAAATATCCGTCCCACAATATACTAACAGTCACCAGTCCTGGGTGCGTACAGTAGTGCTCGTGGTGGGTGATAACAATTATACAGTGACTGTGGTGTAGTGCAAATCCAGGTAGTGCTGGCTCAAGGTGACAGCTCCGGATATGTGTTAGCTGTCTAGTGATTTACAAAACAAAAGACATTTACTAACAGCAACAAACAAACAAAAACACTCACAAATCCTTTTTTAGTTTTTAAAAGGTTTCTCCCGGTCCTTCCAGTTCCTTGTATCTCGAACCAAGCGAAGGAAAAGATTTGCGATTCTCCGTCCCATTTATGCTATCACGCATGACCCCTTGCTAAATGAGTGCAGCTGCCTTGACTATCTGCAGCTGCTACGTTGTTTCCCTTCAGGGTCCATACGTTCCGGCAACAGAGTCTTGCCTTCTTCCAGACTGACCGACTTCCTGGCCCGGGGAAAAAACTGTCAGACGAGCCCATCCAAAGACTTCTCCTTTCACTGCTTCGCACCCTCACAGGTCGGGAGGGAGATTTACAACCAAAATGTATTGTATTTCTGTCACAAGCATGCAGTTTCCTTACAGAAGAATAAAAACAAGCCAGAACAGATCTTCAATAGAAAATGAAATAGTGATCGTTTTGAGAGAGCTCTCCCTCATTTCCACACAATAATGACGGACTGAGTCCATCAAGAAAAACTACCCCAGATGCTTTATACACATTTACTGTCCTGCAAGTAAAATGGGGCTGTTCCATGTTGTGTAGATAAGCAATGATGCAGTGTGCTTGTTGTTTATTTGCATGTAGAACATTATCATTTATGTAGAGTTAGTAGCTGAAAATAAATCATTCCCAGTCAATATACTGGTCTTACTGGTTGTTGCTGCCAAGGTTCAGAACTTCTGTCTTCTGCTGCTCTTAGTTTGGTGTCTTAACACTGAACATTGTGATCACTCTTTTAAATTGCTCTAATATGTGTTTGATTTGCCCACTAACCTCTTATGAATTGTACAGCTATGGCCAGCAGTTTTGCATCACCCTATAGCATTAACTAATTTTGCTTCATAAGGTCGAACCAAACCTGCTGAATAATGTTATGTTAACATATTGCCTTATATACTGCTTTGTAGTTTTCCATGTACTTTATAAAAAACTGAAAAAATTAAAAATGACATTTTGAACCCTAACATGAAATACTCCACTACTATTAGGCTTCCAGTAGACTTTTGTGAAATCAGCTTGTATTTTCTTTGATTGCATGCTGTTAAATAAAATATTAAAATTATGTTCATTAGTTGTTTTTTTTAATTGTCTAAATCCTAAAGTTCTATGTGATGCAAACCGTTTGCCAGTTTATCCTGCACACTTGTACAGTACTGTGCAAAAGTTTTAGGCAGGTGTGAAAAAATGCTGTAAAGTAAGAATGCTTTCAAAAATAGACGTGTTAATAGATTATATTTATCAATTAACTAAAAGCAAAGTGAGTGAACAGAAGAAAAATCTAAATCAAATCCATATTTGGTGTGACCAACCTTTGCCTTCAAAACAGCATCAATTCTTCTAGGTACACTTGCACAAAGTCAGGGATTTTGTAGGCATATAGTCAGGTGTATGATTAAACAATTATACCAAACAGGTGCTAATGATCATCAATTCAATATGTAGGTTGAAACACAATCATTAACTGAAACAGAAACAGCTGTGTAGGAGGAATAAAACTGGATGAGGAACAGCCAAACTCAGCTAACAAGGTGAGGTTGCTGAAGACAGTTTACTGTCAAAAGTCATACACCATGGCAAGACTGAGCACAGCAACAAGACACAAGGTAGTTATACTGCATCAGCAAGGTCTCTCCCAGGCAGAAATTTCAAGGCAGACAGGGGTTTCCAGATGTGCTGTCCAAGCTCTTTTGAAGAAGCACAAAGAAACGGGCAACATTGAGGACCGTGAGACGCAGTGGTCGGCCAAGGAAACTTACTGCAGCAGATGAAAGACACATCATGCTTACTTCCCTTCGCAATCGGAAGATGTCCAGCAGTGCCATCAGCTCAGAATTGGCAGAAAACAGTGGGACCCTGGTACACCCATCTACTGTCCGGAGAAGTCTGGTCAGAAGTGGCCTTCATGGAAGACTTGTGGCCAAAAAGCCATACCTCCAACGTGGAAACAAGGCCAAGCGACTCAACTATGCACGAAAACACAGGAACTGGGGTGCAGAAAAATGGCAGCAGGTGCTCTGGACTGATGAGTCAAAATTTGAAATATTTGGCTGTAGCAGAAGGCAGTTTGTTCGCCGAAGGGCTGGAGAGCGTACAGGAATGAGTGTCTGCAGGCAACAGTGAAGCATGGTGTAGGTTCCTTGCAAGTTTGGGGCTGCATTTCTGCAAATGGAGTTGGGGATTTGGTCAGAATTAATGGTCTCCTCAATGCTGAGAAATACAGGCAGATACTTATCCATCATGCAATATCATCAGGGAGGCATCTGATTGGCCCCAAGTTTATTCTGCAGCATGACAACGACCCCAAACATACAGCGAAAGTCATTAAGAACTATCTTCAGCGTAAAGAAGAACAATGAGTCCTGGAAGTGATGGTATGGCCCCCACAGAGCCCTGATCTCAACATCATCGAGTCTGTCTGGGATTACATGAAGAGAGAGAAGCAACTGAGGCTGCCTAAATCCATAGAAGAACTGTGGTTAGTTCTCCAAGATGTTTGGGCCAACCTACCTGCCGAGTTCCTTCAAAAACTGTGTGCAAGTGTACCTAGAAGAATTGATGCTTGATGCTGTTTTGAAGGCAAAGGGTGGTCACACCAAATATGGATTTGATTTTGATTTTTCTTCTGTTCACTCACTTTGCATTTAGTTAATTGATAAATATAATCTATTAACATGTCTATTTTTGATAGCATTCTTACTTTACAGCATTTTTTCACACCTGCCTAAAACTTTTGCACAGTACTG